>OY292515.1:9490342-9839033 GCA_958496365.1 Subacronicta megacephala | reverse complement strand
GGCGGCGGCGGTGGGCGGCGGCCGGCCGCGCGGCAGTCGCACGCGAGCACGTGCGCGCACCGCCCTCGCGCCGCCCGAGCCGCCTGGCGCCCGGCGCCCGCTACACCATCCGCGCCCCGTGAAACCAACGCGCTCAATATTTTGACACGATTACAATTCCTGTAATAATCCATGTTACACACACGGCTTTCTATTTCGCCGTTATTGCATTACGCACCGGGTTGTAATATAAGGGTCATCTGTCGCGCTTTAAATATTTATGGGTCAATAGTAAGAGTTTAGCTGGAAACGCTTACATCATCAGAAATAAAATTTAGGCGCGAAAAATAATATATATAATACCTAATACCTATAATAAGTGAAGTAAACTGTAATGTTACCACCACATTAAGGATACAAGGAAATGATAAAATATATGTTTCATGACTTGTTTACAGCGTACTTTTAATTTAGGCATATAAAGTGAGACTGCACGTCCTTCGTCGTTCTTAGATAGCATAAGTACCTATATTATATCTATTCTTAGGTTTAACGATGGTACACTTATCTATTTTCAAATATTTTATTATTCATAAGAAGTCACAACTCTTTGTTATAGTACCTACCTAATACCTTTACAGAAAAGAAGAGCTCCGATAAGTGTGTTCATTAGATTGTGTCTATTACTTGTGCGCTAGGTAAATTATTAACGATTGGTTTGGCTATATTTTGTGCTAAAATTATAATAATCTGAATTTTTTACCTTTACTTAATGGATAGGTGTATTTTTGTCATCTTTGTCATGAATGCAAATTTTGTTGTAACCCATAATGAAAATTTTAGTAAAGTAGGTAGGTAGATATGAAGATATTAATTAGCAGGAATTTCCTCGTTTATATCAAATTTGCTTACCAACCTAGTAGGTAAGTAATACTATGGAAGTTGATAGTAGGGTTCCGATTTTTTACTTTGTGTACATAGATATCAGTTTGGATTGCACCAGAGTACTACCTCTCTTCTTTGAGTTGCGTAGTAGGGATGATGAAAACGGGTGCCGGGTTGTATATTATTTTATATACTAAGTATGTATCATCCTATCTCTAAGTCTCTAATACCGCCAAAACAGAATAAACGTAGTCAAATAAAATGTAGTAATGTATATTTCTAAATATATCATGATGCAAATAAAATAAAATAAATGTGTAGTGATCAAATAGACAAACAAGTAGGTAGTTAAAGCAAGATTTAGTACATAATTGTGAAGGTATTACTCTCCCCGCTACGACGATGCTACGAATTGCTACGACCCTGAATAAACAGTAATTAATGCTTGAACTTATTTCTTAGATATCGATGATAACATGAAATTACAATAATATATTAATAAATAACTGTAAATGCCTTACAGAAATAGCTATAAGAAACAGAAATGGTATGTAGGCACAGTAACGCTTAATGAATTGCCATGAAATTCCCACATTCTTATGTGCATTGTAGGGAACTACTAAATTGTAATTTATCACATTTTATTGACTTGTTATGAATGTTATGACCTATTTCAAAGATAATATAATTATAATACCTCTATGAATATGAGTTAAGTATCGAATAGGTTTAGGTGTATATAGTCAGGAATATGGTCAGTATAGGCAGGAACCCGGGCTTAATATTAGTAGATGCAACATTTGATACTATTTGGAAAAGTTTCATAAGTAATAGTTTTTTTTATATTTCAAACAAATGAGCGTGACTAATTAGCTCATAAGAATTGGCAATGAGTCAAAAAATGAAACAAATAACTTGTGACTTTAAGTTTCACGGCCACATCCATCACTTACATCCGTCGTAACGATTGTCAATATTGAAATTAGTATGGACAAAACCAAGAGTACGTTATGGGTATGTCTTTAAACGGCCCAGTTAATGAATGGATATCGGAACAATGTTTCAGCGTGTAATTTATTCATTACACAGGCGTCCTCGATCAAGTCGTCTTGCTAACGGAAAGTCTCCGCTTGATGATCTCTCTGACGTTTGCATATGTGTACGTTGTGCACCAATATATGTACCTACCTGGCTAAATACGTTTGATTATAATTATGACCTTAATTTTTAAACATGGTTATTCTTTATACCTAATATTAATATTGGAAAAATTTTAATAATACCTACTTATATGACGATTCTGAAAATCTTTCAATATAGAAAGCTTCACGAACTTCCTGAGTGATCATCTTATTTTATTACGACCGCATCCATGCACCGATGGTGCGCGTGGAAGCTATGAACTCAAAAGCGAAATAAGTAAATCTGCACTGCACTAAGTAATCATGAAAATTCAGAAACAAAAATTATGAAATCGAGAGTGTACCCACTAGACTAAGAATATAAGGAGGAATCCCACGGAGGCACGGAATTGGGGAAAACGAAACGCAATTGCAAAGATGGTATGAACCAAGCTTTGTTTTCCATTTTGCAAAATACTTTACTTTAAAAAATACATTCAACAACAAATTATGCATATGTCACACACAGCTGTCTACAGACGTGGTTGTTACGTATTTGAAACCAAATTGTTACCCAGTTATTCAAGATATTACATGACATCATCAACCCTTATTGTCTCTTTACCTTCAGAATATTTGACTTATAAAATTAATATCTTATTTAATAACTAGCTGTTGTCTGCGGTTTTAAACAAAAGGTACTTTATATCCTTCCTCAGGAAGCAATCTACCTCCTTGACTACTTTTCTTTTAATTCATTCAGCGGCTTAGGCGTGAAAAGTTTAACCCTTCAAGCCTATATTATAAATAAAAAGCAAAATCTATTGTATTTGTTCCTAGGGGGAGTACATCGCTGAATTAAACACTCGCTGAGCCCCAGAGCTGGGCTCTTAAAAGAAAACATTGAGTAATTTCGTTGGTACCTATCCATTCAAAAATTTTATAGCATATCTATAGCATAGCTCAGAGTAATATTAATAATCACTAGATAAGTATATTATAGTTTTAGCCCAGCTGTTATCAGTAGTAATTTAACAATAAGTAAGTATAATATAAAGTAAGTGTTAGGTATTGTAAAAGTTTTATTTTCGGGTTGTAGTAATTTTGAGTTTTTTGGAAAACTTCCCATCTAATTCACCTCCTAAGGCGCTACACAGGCCCTTCATATTATTTAAGAAGCTGTAGTAGACAAGATATATTTTTTAAGAAGTCTACGAGAAACCCGTGTCTGAATAACAAAATGAAACGTGATATCTACTAAGTATTTGTTTTCAGTTTTATTAACTTTATGAATTTATGACAATAATGACGAACGCTTTGAGTAAAGAATGGCGAATGTGTATAAATAAACACTAAAAAGCAATGGAGAAACCAATGCAGGCACGAACGTTGAACAAGTCAACATGTTGGATATGTTTAGTTCCCCCATGGGGATTCACAGACATAGAAGAAGAAAAATTATACTCGGCGTACACCCAGCGACAGCGACAAAGGACAGTGCCTCGTCTGCTCGCGACGGGTGCCCTGTTGCAAGCATTCTCCGCCGTCGTGCCAGGGGAACGCGATCTATCCTTCGCTTACGCGACTATCGCCATAGCTTTGATGGCCAACCTGATCCTGGCATCCGTGTACCTTTGCGTGCGACCTGCGCGTACCATCCTTAATCATATAGCGTGGTTAGTGTTATGGACTCAACTCTTAGTTAGCGCGTCGCGTCGCCTAGGAGATTCATACAACGAGTTGCTTGGATGGGCTGTAGTGCTTCAATATTTTACCCTCGCCACCCTGCCATTGCATCACGTGTTGCTAATATTGTATAGCACAATTTCGTTTTGTGGCTATCTTCTGGTGCAGTACTACAACGCTTCCACATCTGAGAGCAGGCTGGCCGACGACTTTTACTTTCAGGTACTACTTGCTATTTATACTCGTATCATCAAATTGCCGTAAAAGTTAGGAATGTCACTCATGTTAAATGTTTTGACAGCAAATTGCAAATGGTGCATTGCTCCTTGGCGCTACGCTGCTGGGTGGAACTGCATATGCTATAAGTGAAAAGCAGCAACGGAGCTCCTTCCAAGAAACAAAGAGGAGCTTACGTGACAAACTAACAATTGAACAACAAAGCAAAGAACAGGTGATTTATACCCAGTATTAATTTTTTACTTTTTTCTGGAGTTCTATACATAAAAAACTCAAACCAGTTGCCATGAAACCTATAGATATTATTTTCGTGTACACATTTTTTATACACATAGCTGCTCTATAACTACCTAACCCTTGGTAAGTGTCGATCCACTTCCTACATCGACAGGAAACTTTTCGCAGAACGTGCTACCGAAATAACAAGCTTTTCTGACATAACTCGAAGTTAGCTTTATTATCTACGTACGTGTCAAGGGATATAAGATTAATTACAGTGATTACTGAAGTATGTCCGTGGTCGTCGACATAACGTTTAAGTAGGTACTGTATCCTTTTGTATTAGGTAGGTACATGACTCTTCACAGTTTGCATTTTAAGCTATTAATTAAAAGTTAAGTTTATTTGATATGCCCGCGCCTCCAAAAATTTACTGTGCACTATGTAGATGTCTTATCCGTTAGTTCTCAAAGTACATATCAACAGGCGTCGATATAGAAAGTGGGACTTTAATTCCATTTTTCATAGCCAGCAGCTGAAAGAAGCAAAAGAAGTATCCAAAAACCGGCCATGTGCGAGTCGGTCTCGCGCACGGAGGGTTCCGTACCATTACTATTTATGACGTATTAAAAAAAAACTACTTACTAGATCTCGTTCAAACCAATTTTCGGTTGAAGTTTATATGGTAATGTACATCATATATTTTTTTAGTTTTATCAGTTTCTTATTTTAGAACATTTAGGGCACACATTTTACCACTTTGGAAGAGTCTCTCGCGCAAACTATTCAGTTTAGAAAATATATATAATATATTAGAAACCTCAATATCATTTTACCTATCGATAGATACCCCACACGTATGGGTGGGATGAAATAAATTCCCCCAAAATTGTAAAAAAAATACCTGAAACACATAATTTTTGTCCGATTGGGCAAACATTTCAGCAATATTTAAAGCATTATTTTTTATTCTGATCGTTAAACTTTCAAAACCATGAATACCATACCTTTAGAATGTTATTAATAATAATAGCTATTTAGAAATAATTGCACTAAGGGTACATGGCAGTCTTATCGCCGATAGCGGCTGATATTAGGTATATTTATAGGTATTTTGTACAGTTTCATAGATTGTGTAGTGGTTCGACTAGACTAGACACACAATATATGTATTATAATTAATTAAGGCTATATTCTTACTCCGAGCACTTGAAGTCTAAATACGAAATGACAGTCATATTCTTCGGAGTGTTTGACGTAGGAAGTTGTTTGGCACGGTTATTATATGAGCAGTGGTCACGGAAGCCGTCTATCGACCGACCTCCGTATAACAAGTTTGCAACATACCATCACTATAGATCGACAACGTTCACACATCATAATATGTAAATTTAAATAATTTGTAGGAGCGGCTGCTGCTGTCGGTGCTGCCAGAGCATGTGGCTGTTCAGATGAGGAAAGACTTGGGCCTAATCGATACACAGTTCAAAAAAATATACATGTCTCGGCATGAGAATGTTAGGTATGTCTGCGGCTTAGAAAATTTCGTACATAAATAGAACAACCACTATTATTAACATATTTGTTATTTACCAGTATTCTGTATGCCGACATCGTAGGCTTCACGGCCATTTCCTCAACATATTCAGCGCAAGATCTCGTCGCAATATTAAATGAGCTGTTTGCTCGTTTTGATCGACTTGCTGAGGTAAAGAAAATTGAATTTATTATTTCGTCTCCAAGTGTCGTCTGCCGTAAATTAATAACCAGCCACATCTTCCGTAAATTGTAATTTTATTTTACAGAAATATCAACAGCTTCGCATAAAAATCCTTGGGGATTGTTATTATTGCATAAGTGGAGCGCCTGTTGAACGACCAGACCATGCCGTTCTTTGTGTGCATATGGGACTATCCATGGTTAAAGCTATCAAGTATGTATAAAAGGTTCTATTCGTAAAAACACTGTAGTTTATAGTTTATGAAACTGAACTTACTAGGTTCCCTCTTTAATTCGCACTCTAGATACGTACAGCAGACTACAAACTCGCCAGTGGACATGCGCGTGGGCATTCACACCGGTGCAGTGCTTGCTGGTGTATTGGGTCAAAGACAGTGGCAGTTCGACGTGTACTCCCGTGATGTCGAACTCGCTAATAAGATGGAAAGCAGTGGTATGGCTGGGTAAGTGTGAAGTATTTACTATAATCCGTAAAGACAATTACCTAAGTAATTACTAAGGACTTGCAAGTCAATCAATAAGAGGAGCTCGTGGCTAACTAAACATAACGCTGATTAACCTATCTGCAAGGTTAAGCTGTCTTCCTTGTCTCGAAAAGTATGAAAAGGTCCCAGTTACCATACAAACAAACAGGACAATCATAAGTGGTGGTCAGAAGCTCAAAAAGTCTGATGGCAGTCGTTTCGTGCAAAATATTGATATTGAGCCGCATCTAGTTATACTGGAAGTCAGTCTTAATATGAAAAGGCTAGGAGGATGGTGATGTGGAAAATTTCTTAATTTTGGGCGAACTGCTCAATGCGGGTCTTTTAGTTCTTTCTGAAAATCTAATCACAGATGAACTCCTTAGGTACCTACTCATTCTTAAATAAAACCTCAACTATTAATCAATGTCAAACAATGAGGCAGGCGAATGTTTTCTTTGAAAAGCTCAAGGTCTCATTGGTTTGGCAAAACAGTGCAGGATCAGTTAAGAGTATCTTTAAAATATCCGACAGATGTAAACCAGCTTATAATAGGTAACCATCTAAAGATGGTTTATTAGTTTGTATTCCTAGTCTCTTTAAAACATTTATTTATTCAACAACTTTAGCATCTATTCCTATTTATGTATACGTAGTAACATTCTATTTATAAAAGGTTTGTTTACAGACGCGTACATGTTTCTGAAGTAACTCTGAGTTTTCTGAATAACGAGTTCGAAGTAGAACCCGCTCACGGCGAACGTCGCGAAGAAATGTTACGACAAGCCGGTATCAAAACTTACTTTATTGTACGAGTTCTCAAACCAGTAAGTTATTTATTATTTTCTAATGTAATTAAATTAGATATAGTGAAAAAATAACAAACATAATTTCGTATTACGAAATTTAGGAGTATTTCTTATTTCCGATGCCTTTTTTTTTTGTCACCAGGCACAGTGTGCACACTTGACACTTGACTTAATTAATTACATGCGTATTTGAAGGAATTCCATAATCTATACTTAATATATTTATACTTATCTATACTTTTTTTATATTATAAATCTGAAGAGTTTGTTTGTTTGCTTGAACGCGCTAATGTCAGGAACTACGGGTACGATTTGAATTTTTTTTTTAGGTGTTAGATAGCCCATTTATCGAGGAATGTTATAGGCTATATATCATCAAGCTAAGACCAATAGGAGCGGAGCATAAATGAAAGATGTTGCAAAAACGGGAAAAAAATAAATGCAGAAAAGCCGAGAAACTACGCGGGCGAAGCCGAGGGCGGAAAGCTAGTAATCTATACTTATATTATAAAGCTGAAGAGTTTGTTTGTTTGTTTACTTGAACGCACTAATCTCAGGAACTACTGGTCCGATTTGAAAAATTCTCTCAGTGTTAGATAGCCCATTTATCGAGGAAGGCTATGGGTTATAAATCACCACGCTAAGACCAATAGGGGCGGAGCATAAATGAAAAATATTCCTTTTAAATGCAGAAAAGGACGGTGGGAAGCTAGTTTAAAATAATCACACACTATTTTAGTTATGGAGTGACCAACTTATCATAATATATGTGATTGGATTCGTATTTTTTTTTATGGTATAGCTCGGCAAACGAGCTGGCGAGCTACCTGGTGGTAAGTAGTCATCGCCGCCCATGGACATCTGCAAAACCAAAGGAGTTGCAGATGCGTTGCCGAGCCTATTTAAGGAAACGGGAGGGGAAGGAGAAAAGGAGAAGGAAATGGACTGAGGGAGAAATTGGGCCTCCGGCACTCCACACTCACCGTACGAAACGCAACAGTATGCATACTGCTACTTGACGTCGATATTCAATAATTAATTTAATTTAAAGAATTTGATGAATTTTGTTTCGTCGCTCAGAAAATATACCTACATAAGTAGATTTCGAAGATATTCAAAGTGTTTAAACACTTTTGGAGAAATTCGACACACACACACATTCACCGTATTATAAACTTAAATTATCTTGAGCTAGTTAGTTCATACTACGTCACACTGATCAAAGTTGGTAAATAAGTAAACATTATAATTTATGTATATAAGTATAGTATATCATAACTATAATATACTTTTACTGAATCGCTAGTATAAGACTTATAATATTGGATATAGGAAAACCC
This sequence comes from Subacronicta megacephala, assembly GCA_958496365.1. Taxonomy (NCBI): domain Eukaryota; kingdom Metazoa; phylum Arthropoda; class Insecta; order Lepidoptera; family Noctuidae; genus Subacronicta; species Subacronicta megacephala. Next base: position 9,830,553 of record OY292515.1, on the reverse strand, counting down.
AGAAAACTTACTTCATTTATTATAAGGGTATTCTGAAAGGGTGCTCTTAAAATACGTATAAACTTTTCCACACTGTATAGAGCGCGCGATGAAATTGGTCGACACAGTTTCACAAAATATTTAAACTACTTAAGTAAAATAAAAGATATCTTTAGATCAGCCTGTAGATCCAGGTCCAATTTGTCTTATTGGGTGATTTTGGAACATAGAGTGTGTAACTTTTATAAAGCTGAACTTAGTCTTATTATTTTGTGTATTACATATTAGTTTTGTATTATGTTTTTTATGGTTTTTTCATTAACCACGGAATAAATAACATAACAAAATTAAATAGGTATATAATATGCGATTCAAAAAATAAATGAGCGTAAGGACAGTCATTTAAGCAAGTGGCCTGTTTTAATGGACACAATGTTTTTGTGCAGTTTCAAGGAGGTGAGGAGAGGAGTGTACCGGAGGGCGAGACGGCGGAGGGTGGCGACGCGACCGACACGCTCTCCGACCTTCGAGACGATGACGAGGACTCGGTGAGTGCACTACTGTGCTTCCGCCACACCCCACAACCCCTTCCTCCCTAACACTAGTCTAAATATATAGGACACTAGGCCACTAGGCGGTCCGGGCTAGATAGTTCCTAGTTTAGCTGTCGTAGTGAAACTAATCTCATTAAAATCAATTGCTCATTATGTTTTGGCATTTGATTATTGATGCTATAAGTACGCCAATCATGAGCTCTCATATTGATTTTTTGCTTGATACATCTTAGACATGCTTCGTAAATTATTCGTAGGTTCTGTCACCACAAGACGAGAGCAAGGACAACGAAGAACAGAAAATTCTTAGCATGTTGCAAGAAGAACTGGTGAATAGAGACGACGATAAGTAAGTTTACAGGAATTGCAGATTAATATTTTAATGTCGTTTATGTTACGTATACATTTCGTGTTTTTTTTTTGCTCCAATTTCCACGTGATAAAATGAACCAAAATGTAACGAGATAGCCTTTTTGAAATATGACAGATATACCACAATACTATTTAATTTTGAAGTAGGTACGAGTACTAAGGTAGGTGCCGATTAAATCTCAATAATGAAACATTTTCACAGCCGCTATTTAATTTGCACTTCGAGAACTAATTATCAAAGAAATTATGTGATATATACACTTATGTGTTCCAAAGTTCCAATTATCAATCACTAAGTTAATCAATATTAAATTCTATAGGCTTTTCATTGCTTCTAATTCTAAACACTACAGTACTACCTACAGTACTTTAATGCACTTTTATAAATACCATTGAAATTAATTATTTATTTATTCATGTAGGTAATTAGTATAGATTAAATTTTCATTATTTTCTTTTGGGTTTGTCAAATTGTGCTATCAGTCGTATTCGCACACGGCTGTATAGTATAATTTTTCGACGTAAAGCCCTATTTTTTAGAATATGTTAAAAAAATAAAACTATGTCTTGTACGTCCGCGCTTTAAAAAATGTATTGTATTGTAATTTGTAGTGAGGGGGTTAGTTGGTTATTTTATTTATTTAGGTATGGCAAGAAAAGTCCAGCCAACTGAAATATAGCATTTTCGTGAACTATACTGTACACTTATATTTCTTTTAACGCGAAAATAACTATACAATACTGTACTGTACCTATTATAGAATATGTAGATTAGGATTACATAGACGGTTGCTACTCGTATAGGTACCATCATATAATAAAATAGGGTTGGTACCTAATATGACAGAAAACGTTTAATAGGAACCTACTTCTTACGTATTTGTAAAAATATTAGGAATAGGTAGGTGTAGATGGATCTGCTCGGATACAGCGCGAATCGCAAATACAATATGCTATTTTGGGAACGTGTAATGAAACCATGTCAATAAACACGTTTACCATTCTATTCTTTAGTCTATGTAGAGAAATACTGGTTTCTTAACTATAGGTGCAGTTTTATAGACTCTTGTTACCTTTACCTTTACGATGTGTAGTACAAATATTTATGATGTATCATCAATGCATATGCATTAATCGTCTAGCAGATTTATTTTCTTAAGTAAAACGAATCATCGTTTGTCAAGGAGTTTAACGATACCATATGGTACCAGGGAACTAGCAGATGGGACGACGTTGTGCCTGACGTTCAAGGCTTCGGGCGCAGAGGACGTGTACGCCCGGCGCAGCGACCCCTGCCCGCTGGCCATCGCCGCGCCGCCGTTGATGCTGCTGCCCGCTGTGGTCGCGCTCGCCAGCTTCGCGGTCCCTCCCACCTGGTCGCTGCACGCCGTCTACCTGGCCCTCGTTCTAGAGACCGGCCTAATTAATGTTGTTTACTACACGTGTTACCGATATTCACAGTATAAGGTTAGCCTTGTTGCTTGATTTAGACTTATATTGTATAGCTAAGTACGTACACGTACATTGTATGTGATGGAAGAGTGTGTATCATTATAGATTCGTGTAACATCAACAAGCTGTAGTGATATTGTGGAAGCTTTCGAATACTTTCTCTGCACATTTATACATACTGGATGGGAGTTAGGTACAATGAAATTCTGGCAATTGAACGAACTTTGGCAGCAACTTAGGAAAAAGGCCGGTTCGACCTTTTTGCTCTTTTTTATTCTCTAAACCACAGCACCTAAGTGCATCCAAATAAGGACAATATTTAAGCCGATGTATGTATTACTTAATGAATCAAACCGTTATGCTTAGAAACCCATTTGAAAACAGTTAATGAAATATATCATATCTTCTACATAAAAACTCGACAAGATGAAGCTACATAAAATCATCATTAATTTCAAGATCAGTTAATTTTGTGTAAAAACGAGAAAAGTATGATGAATAAAGGAAAAGTCCTGAACGTACACGTTATTCCTTTAATTTCCCTGTTATATTTTATAAATGTTTCAGAAAAAAACTGTCAGTCCTTACTGGAAGCTGACATGCGGAACGTTCAACATCGCAATGTTTGTGGCCGCGAACATTGCGCCACTGGTAAGTGCGTGGTAATTTTATCTAAACTATCTTCACTATCGCCGCCACTCTCACTATCGCCGCAATACTTACTTTGTTATTTCTATTTCCATCGCCATGAGTAGCTGTTAGGATTACTATCGCTATCGTAATAACTGACACTTTTTTAAATTTCGCGGTATGTTGCTTTGTTGGAATTACCTCTCCAAAAATTTTGGATATATTTGTAAAATATCTTTGTCTTATATCATAGAGTCTGATTTGTATTTCCTTTTCATTTAGATAATTTGCGGAAATTTCGAGACGATAATTCTGGAGGATAGGCTGCACGACGTGCCTGCACATGGCGGCGCCCGCCGCTGCATACATCCTTCTTACTATTACCACGTGAAGTACCTTTTCTACTTTCACATTTTAATGCCGATGTCAAAGTTGACGAACAATATATCACTGTTGGATTCATTTGCATGCCTTAGGTTTTACAGCTGTTAAAATTAACAGAAAGATAAGAAAAAGGACACTAGAGTTGACTAGACTATGATATACTGTTGCAACAATCATACTGAATTATGTAGGCTTTTGAGAAAATACAATAGGTAATGGTTATTAAAAAATAGAAATAAAAATTCTCAAAGTTGTGTATAGTCAATAAAATTAATATACATAACCTAACATGTATTGAGTAATATTTTAGTGTGATGTAAAAACAGGCAAGCCGCTTAGTTCCATCCCATTATAAACGCTTGCAGATAAGATATTATGTAACCAAACTATATAAACACCTACCTAGCAAAAATAACTGGTATATGTTTTCAGATTGTAGCTTATGTCCTGTCCTAGCTATCACACAAAAAAGTAACGTTTCTCATACCTAATGAAGTTGACAAAACAACAACTTAAAACTGGTGGCAGGTTTCTACATCGTCGTTGAAGTCATAGTAACCCATTTCCCTCGTTCGACTTTTGTATCTCGTATCGTGGGAAGTCAAACAGCTGATGCATGCATAGAATTCAACGTTTAGTTCGGAATAATACACCAAATTTTAAATAAAGCTGAATTACAAGGTCGTTCTATGAAAGTATATTTCAGTTATACCATTATGAAAGTTTGTTTTGACGGCAAGCTTTTATACGAGTAATAAATTAAAAAACAAAAACAGAATCTGTATGAAATGAACTGCTAAGTCAAAAGAAATTACTCAGATGTGGTAAAATAGACCCTTAAATATTTTCGGAGTATTCCCATCTTCCCCCAAGTGTCTTCAAAAATGGGAATTTTATCTTCATCTTTCCCCAAATTCATAATTGGGGGAAGTAAAATTTTCATATGCCCCCGAAATATTTTTTATTCTTAAATGCTGCCCCCGAATGGGAGAAAATGGGAATTATTCTTCCCATCTTCCCCCAAATCCATAATCGGGGGAAGATGGGAAGTAAAAGTTTCATTTGCCCCCGAAATTATTAAAATCTTTAATTTCGTTCTGGAAACTTATCATCGCGTTCAGCTATGATACGAATGAAAAGAGCTTGAGTCTTTTACAGGAACAAGTGATAAATCATTTGATTTTCAGTTTTTTTTATAAAACAAATATTACATATATTTTGTATTAAAATCACAAATAATAATGATTTTTCATAAACAAAAAATCTGGTAAGTAAGTAGTTTCTATTGATAATTATGGTTATACAGTAGGTACTGTTCTTCAGGACTCGATTAAATAAAAAAGTATATCGATATAGGATAGGCGACGTCAGTGACATCTGTTGAAGATGACGTCGCCTCAAAGACGTAAATTAAAAAATGTGAAGGCAAATTCCGACTTGGCGGGTGGGATTCGCGGTGGCTTAGCGGTCATAGCGTCTGGTGTACTTAACCAGAAGACGCAGGTTCGAATCCTGTCCGCGGTTTATTTTTCCTTCACTATTAAAATAACTCCCACACAACAGTTTTACTTTGCGTATTCTCGGCCCACCCACATCCAAGAACCAACTTACTCCAGCGGTTTTGTTTCTAGATTTTTTTTTGCAATTTCAAGAATCTCTGCTTAGCTCTTGTTTTTTCCCGAGGATCTGAGGCTCGATTTACCAAATAAATTGATTAGAGCTGTTGCTTGTACACATGCAGGTGGGTGCAGGTGCGGCATGCGGTGCGTTGTGGGTGTCTCCACTGGGCGTATTCGCGCGCAGTGTGCTGCTGGGCCTGCTGGCGGCAGTGCACGCCGTGCCTGCGATACTGCACCCCGCCCTGCTGCTGTCCCGGCCCAGCCTCGACCGCGACCCATACCGCGTGCGGTACAACGCCACCACTGATTACGACGAAGACTTACTGGCTATCTTGTAAGCTAGACTTGCTACTTATTTCTTTGTATTTTCAACAATAGTTTGCTTATTTTTTTACCTTTATTTTCAGAGCCCGTATACATGGTGGACGCAACATAATAATGCTGTTCTTCATAGTGGTAGCGCTCCTCATTTTCAACAGATACGTACGTATACCTGCACCGCTATATACGAACACTAGGAATCATTGCTAACTGTTTTCTGATCTTAAGGGCGTGGAGATACCTCATTTAAACAGTTAATGAGAGACCTAGGTTACAAGTCAATCCTTTTGATATTATTATTATAAATGTAGTAAATGCTAGTTTTGTTTGGAGAATTATACTCTTATTCCATGTCTTGGTGGTGGTGCAGGTAGAGTCGCTGGACCGCGCGCGACACTCACGTGGAGAGCGCATGCGCGCGCAGGCGGAACAGGCGGGTGATCTGCGCCGGCGCAACCAGGCGCTCATTCACAATGTGTTACCCCCGCACGTGGCGCGCCACTTCATGGGGGCCCGCCACCACCACCGCGACCTCTACAGTCAGAGCTATGCTGAGGTCGGCGTACTCTTCGCCTCCATGCCCAACTTTTCAGGTAAACGTCTAGCTCAATTATTAGTAATAAATTACATAGTAAGTATAACTATTTTTATTATATACTACAACCAAACATGAGTCCCTGTTGTCATACGAACACAGCTACATGACAATCGTAACTGGTAGTCAGAAGCAAGAAAAATCTTGACAGTGTATCCTTAGAGTATGTATGGGTCTTGCCTAGAAATTGAGTTGACGAGGTCTGATGGCAGTAAGCTAAGAGGATGGATCAGACTGGGTCTCCGTCGTTGCCCTTTAAAAACCTGTTTCATTTCAACAATTAAGTATGATTACCATTATAATCAATCTATGTTCCTAGAGGTCATAACTAATGCAGTCATCTTAAACCTTACAGCAGAAAAAGTTGTTTTCGCTGCTCGCCTTGAAATATTTAATTCCAGACATAATTTTCGAGTTAAAACAGACTTCTTTATTGTATTGAATATATGATTCTGTAGAACCTAAATAAGTAGTTGAATATGCAAGATGTTTCTGGATTTAGAAAACGTGTTTAAAAAGTATTCTAATTTGTTACAGAATTCTACTCGGAAGAAACTGTTAATAATCAAGGACTAGAATGTTTACGATTTCTCAACGAAGTTATATCAGACTTCGATTTGGTAGGTAATTGTTAGCTTTAAAATTTACAAAACACCTATTTAGGTAACACTTACCTACTTCACGAATATGATAAGTTTACCTTCTCTAGCATTAATAGACATAATCCCGGTTTATCCTTACGTTTTAAGGGAAATTCAGTCCCTCAAGTTAGATACTTCTACTACAGCACGTATTATCGATATCATTATACGAGTATATTAAATAATGACTAAGGACATACAATTATCCAAAACAGTAGGTACCTATAACAGTAATTTCCGCAAAAGAAAACCACCTAAAAAGTTGAAAAGATTTATAATATAATGCAGAAATATTAGTTTGTTCGCTTATAAAGTATTTACCCATAACTGAAGAATCTTTAAATTGGTTCATGAAGAAAGAAAATATATATATTTTTTCTTTTATTTTAACTATATATACCTAGTTAGATGAATTTATAAATTGCTTCTTCTTTAAAGTCGGCTGGAAATAAGCTGTTTCTTTAGAGAAATATGTAAGTAAAAGCAAGACTGTTGGGCAGACTTATAAACTTGGTTACGATACTGATCAGGTGAATTACCATCAACTGGGTTATACCTATAAATTTTAAGTAATAGCTACCTAAGTTACATATAGTGCTCCTTTTTCCGGTCCTAAATTCAACTCCCACACTAAAGTATCTTTTGTCGGAAATATTTTTTTAGCTTTTCTAGGAGTTCCTTTTAAGCGAAGAATAATCACGTGTCTGCAAACATTTTTGTACTAAAGTCAGAAATACAAAAACTTACTAAAGTCGTCACTTAATTGCATTGCTGGTAGAGCTACTACAGTGACTACATTTTAAACACTCAAATGCCGTTATATTTATCGATATTCCCATATTTACCTATTTTCCGTGCTGATTTCAGTTGCTGGAGGATGCCAAGTTCAGTAAGGATATAATTAAAATAAAAACTATCAGCTCCACATATATGGCTGCGTCAGGTCTGAATCCTACGCGACAAATGCAGGTCAGTTTTTCAACAATAAATACTTAGTATACCTATACCAATATTCACTATACACAGGCTGTCTATGAAAACGGATCACCTGTTTCATTATGTTATATGAAGCCATCTTCATTACGATGCAGGTTTCTTCACACTGAATAAATGTCAAAATAACAATAATGTTCTTTCAAAATACTTTATAACATAGTATACAAAACATACCATCACGCCTATATTCCCCGAAGGGTTAGGCAGAGGTGTACTAAGGTACACCCACATTTCGCCGGTATGTTTTAGGTCCCATGTAATAGGGGGCGAGCCGATTGCCATTAACCGGGCACAAATCCAGACTCCGAGCTGCTACTGGAAATTTCATAGAAACACCAAATAACACTTTGAGAGGTCCTGGGTTCGATCCCCAGTGGTACACGAGCACGACTGCTATGCTAGAGCATAGCAGTCGTGCGTCGTGCAGTCGGTAATTTATTTACTCATTAAATTATTATTAATTTGAGTATTTAATTCATTAGGTATTAAAAAAAACTATGTGTAATAGAATAATTAGTATCAAACCCTTTTACCCAATTAAGCCTGTGTATCTTGGACAGCCTGTCTAGGTAGACAGTAGACTTTTGCCTACCAGTTGAAGTCGTAATTTAAACATTACATTTAATAATTATAATTAATATAATTATAATTATTAATTTAATTATTATAATAATACAAGTTGTTATCACAATTGTAACATTTTATTATTATATCTACAAGCACGTAGATACCGTACGCGCCGTGGCTTTCATAAACATCCGTAATTTTAATTTTACTACAGTAAAAAAAAAATAAGGGCCACTGAATACAATCTTCTGTTCTATACCTCTTATAAGTTCACCCAACGGTAATGCGACAAAATGAATGGAACAGCTGATTATTACTTAGTGATTTCATGGTTAGTCCCTAAATAAATCTGTTCATAACTTCGAGCAACACGGAAAGTCCATGATGATGAATGTACTCATCATCATGGACTTTCCGTGTTGCTCGAAGTCAAGAGTACAAAATCAAGAGGCTATTGTAATAGCCTCTTGATTTTTTACGGTTAATAGAGAATAAGGTTGTATAATTCGATATCAGGAATCTTCTGATTATAAACGTAGTTAGTATTCAAATGAAATGGTTTAAGAAGCGTAAAATTTTATAACACGAGATTTATTGCTTGCTAGAATGAAAGCATAACATTGATATTAACTAAAATCTGTTGTTTTCATTGAGAATAAAATACTACTTAAATACTTACAAGGCGGTTTGAACGGGCCTTTTAATAAATGTTTGTTAACCTTCTGTTCATATTACCCTCCTTCCGGATTTGACACCAGCAAGTATCAATAATCACTGCCTATAAGTATAAAAATAATATGTCCATGAATTTAATTGACTCGTTGATCTAATGCTTAACTTACTTAAGGCTAAGGTTAGGTGCTCGATTTGCCCTCTAAATTCAATTATTAAAAATAAAGTGCTTCAAATTTAAATTTACTTAGTTTTTATAAATTTTAATTACAATTACTATTATTAGACCAGGGATCCATAATAAAAAAAAAATAGGCTGAAACCTAATTTACGGGAAATATGATTTAAGGGCGATCTGAGGTCGAGAAGTGGGAGGGAGGGCGGAGCGGTTTGGCTAACTACGTAAACGTATACGTAAGTCCAATAGAAAAAAGTTAAATGGCAAAGTTATAGGTAATAAAGAGATCTACAACTTTTGTGTTTACACTTTTTTCACATAACCTCAAATTTTTGTGAAAAATTCAAATAACCAAGTTTTTGGATATTAATTCTTAAAACTTACCTTTTTATGTCCCAAAGACACTGTAATTTTTTTTTTTCATTTAACATATTAATTATTTTTTCACCTTATTTTGACTTAATATCGAAAAATCACCCTAATTTTTTTTTCAATCGAATATCCTCAGTCAAAATATCAGCTTTTTAAAAAAAGTCGGTGGGCTTTCTGTTCGTAGAAATTTCATCTTTTTGATGGTGTAAAAAAATATTTATAATTAGTATGGTAAATGTTATCAGAAAATGCAAAGGAACTATTAATATTTAATAAGACTTAGACTAAACTATTTAATAACACTTTCCAACCTCAGATCGCCCGTAAATTATTTTTCCTTTCATTTTTATTATATTCTCTTCCCTTTCTGGGTTTCTGGGTTTTGTTCTTCAATTTTTTTTTTCACTTTTAACCATTTTCCAACGCTTCATCCCTGGTAGACCAGGGCTAAAATATTGATATTGTATTCTTAGTTTCACAAAATTTTGTGACGACTTCTGAGCAAAACAGGTTTTATTAGAAAATTTTGAATATGGAATAGAAGTTTATTGGCGTCTAATTTCTATTGCCACGAAACCGTAATGTAATGTAGACCTATAACTTGCGAAAGACCAAATAAAATTTGAATTTTGAGGGATAAACGAGCGCCTTGGCCTTAATTTTGTAGTCAATTTATTAGTCTTCTCTTGAGCCATTACAGCACCACAGAGTATATTATATTCGGCTCGAGATCTGAGACGACAATCATTCGTTAAGCATATTGTCAGGCTTTGAGCAATTCTACAGAATTTTAAAATATTGCAATGAAGATGGATTCTATTAAACTAAAATATGTTACTAATTACCTGACTTGTTACTTGGAAATTTGGGATACAAAGAATTGTTACAATACCTACTGTTAGTGCGGGTTTACTGGGCCGTTACCTACGCCATGGATATCCAAACATTTGTGGGGTATTCTTAGGTACATTGATTCAAAATGTGTGTTATTAATACCACAGAATAAGTCATGTCATACTGATAAGACGACGAGGTTAGCCATATTTTGTTAACTAAACAGCAAGATCGACAGTACTTATAGACTTAGATAAGTTTTGTGGTACTACGTACATTTATTTACGTGGTGTATCTATTTTGCTACTGAGAATTTTACTGGAGATCGAACCCAGGCCCTTTAGCGTGGCAGTCGCGCTTAGGACCATTAGACTAATGAGGCAGTCAAGACTCATCTTAATATCATAGTTATAATCCAGTTATATCACGGCTGTACGGATCTATAATTATCTACCTTGAGAATTACAAAATTATGGGTTTAAAAGGTTTTTGATAATAATAATAGCTGTTGGCAACACCAACTAATATTGTATACAATTATTTTAAGTAGTGGCAACACTGACTCTTCCCCTTTCTGTGCTTTAACTGTGAACGAACGTGTGCATTTCCGTTGTTGTACTACTTGTAAATAAAGTCGATTCAATACCAGGAACCAGGCTGCAATCATTACGCCCTCTTCCTGATCGCAATATCCTCGAGATCACCCAATAACTACGTGCAATAATAGGGTAAATCGGTGATTTATAGAAAAGCTGTTGTTTTGTATCCGTGGAACTCCTTCAAGAGCACGGCTTTGACGGCGTCCTTTCTTAAGTTCATCCTTTTCCAATGCCGACAGCTTATTCTCACAGTATGTAGTTCAGTAGTTAATATGTAATTAATAACTAAAATTGCATGTGGTGCAGTGGTAGGTACTGTTGATACTGCAAAAATTGAGAGACTTTCTAATGTTAAAATTTTACATAGTCAATAGATACTATGTATCTATCCTCATTTTAGCCATCAGATGGTGTTCTGGTGCGGTGGGCGCACTTGGCGTGCCTGGTGGAGTTTGCACTGGAGTTGCAGCGGGTGCTGGCTGCCATCAATGAGCAGTCTTTTAACCACTTTGTACTGCGCATGGGCGTCAACCACGGCCCCATAACCGCCGGAGTGATCGGCGCCCGAAAGCCTCACTATGACATATGGGGCAACACTGTTAATGTCGCCTCCCGCATGGAAAGCACTGGCAAAGCTGGTTGCATTCAGGTATTCTAACTTCTGTCTAGATTTTTTTGAGGTTTCAGAAGTGCAGCAGACTCTGTAGCAGAGTAAAATAATTGGTTTCACAGATTTATCTTGATCAAATTAATTTAATTAATTAGTTCTTCACTCACGGTGTTACAAGGAAGTCGTCGAGTCCAGCGCGTAATATCTTATGAGTTGACTCTTTGACTATGAAGTAAAACTTGTCTACTTAAAATAAGATAAGTTTAACTTATATTGCAAACCCTGCTGGAAGCTAAATTTGAAATGTACCGACGGATTTTGATTTTGATGGTCTGCCGCAGGTTACAGAAGAAACATGTGAGATCCTGCAAAGTTTCGGCTACTACTTCGAGCAGCGCGGCCTGGTGGCGGTCAAGGGCAAGGGCCAGCTCATGACGTACTACCTGCAGGGCAAGCGCGACACACCCACCCGCCCGACACCCAAACACACGGTCAGTAACACATAATGCGCACATAGAATACATTTGTCTAATAAGCTACCGAATTCTCGTGATAATTGCATGATTTAGCAGGTATACGAACCGCATTTGAATTATAAAACTGACCTCTGCAATGTAAGATGATTTTCACATAGTTAATCATATCAAATGTACCTATAACACACCGTAATTTAGCCATTAATAGCTGTTTAACCATTATTAATCACGACTCTGAATTGAACTAGACCTTGATCAGATTGGAACAAAACAGGAATAGCGTGAAAAGAAATAGGCAAATCCCCAGCAGTGGGTCTCTAAAAGCTGGATTATGATGACTCTCGGTTCCAAAAACCAAAAAATGCCTAATTACTATTCGAATTTTTCTTTACTATTCAAAACAGTGATCATTATTCGAAGAGCAATATACAATATTGCCAATACGCACAATTCGTACAACGTTTTTTTCAATAGTTCATAGACCAACCGTGTATGGATTTTGCATCAACATGAAAAGTTGACACTACAGAATAACGTCGTAGTGTCGTATGTATCCTTTTTTATTATAATTTCGTAATCTAAGGTTGTTATGCGGCCTGAAGAGTGATAGAGCTACTACAGGCAGGTTCGAGACATGGATGCGTGATGCAGTCGCGGACAGACCGCGGTGCGGCGGACAGTCTATCCGGACAGGCCGACATGCCTGGCATCGCTCTGCTCGGGCAGATTGACCGCCTCACACGTGATACCTCCTCACACGAAGGCGAAATGGAATCGACGGCATGTTCCTTGAGTCTGGGATAACTGCACTACTTTTCCTTTTCTTATATATTTTAGATTCATATATTCTTCTGGACCTACGTGTGTATAACACTGAACTACTGAACCAATTTTGATGAAATTTTGTTTCTCGTGTTTGAATAGGTTTAGATTTATATTGGGACCCAGTAGGTTGCACAGCACATTGGTGCAGTACGGTTGTAGATCTAAACGGGGGTAGGGCTCTAAGGGTTCAGCTGCAAAAGTTTAGTTAGGTGGTCTTGGTAGACCATCCATCTTCTGTTCTTTATCTACAGTTGGAATGTTAATAACAGATGACATGGCCATAATTTCATCAGTTTAAAAAAGTTGAGAAGTTATATGCTACAAGGCAAAAAAGCATTAGGTACAATCAAATAGAAAAGTTTTGAAGGAAGTTTTATGAGAACTAGGTATATGGATGGAAACAAAAAGGATGAGTATCATATAGATAAGACTCTAGTCCCTTTTGTTTTCACAGCTTTTACAATACTTTTATTCCAAGTATTTAAGCATACGACAAAAAAATACCTACCTAATAGGTATATACCCACGTACATATTAGCCTTTGATTTGACTCCATTGCTTTGCTGATTGTACAAATGACTGACACTGTATATTTTGAAATTGATTGAAGATTGCGTAAAATAAATTGTATAAACGAATATCGTGTATCTACTATAGATGGAGCCAACGCCGCCGGCGCCGGAGGCTGGCGTCAGTGATGCGCTGCTGACAAATGGCGACACCGCAGACGGCCGCGACCCGCTGAACACAGAGCCGGGCGTCGACCGACCCTTGTTGCCAGCTTGAAAACTACTTGATAAATATTTTGTGTTACAATAATTTTAAACCATTACTACTTAAGAAGTTTTCAAAAGAAAAGAAGTATGCATATTATCTCAATTTCACCCACAATAACGCAGATACCCCGCGTTTACTTCAAAAGTATTCAAGACTCAATTTCTGATTTCAACTCGCTGTTCAAGATATGTAAGAAGAGACACAATAAGTAGACACACCTTCGTAAGCAAATTAATGTAGATATTGAAATAAAACTACTTTTTACGGATTTTATCGCGTTATATTGATTATTTTAATTTTAATTCCCGACGTTTCATAGGGCCCCGCGTAAAAGAACACATCGCCGATGTCAAACACCCCCGTTCCAGGAAGTCAGCAGTTTGTGAACATACACTTGACAAGGCCCAGCACTACATCAGATTTGATAAACCACAAGTCCTTGCAAAAGAAAACCGATTCCTACCTAGAATGATTCGCGAGGCTATTGAAATTAAAAAACATCCAAATTTCAATAGAGAAGATGGCTGGGTCTTACCGTCTGCTTGGAACCACATCATAGATTCCATTAAATCCAAGCACAAGACTGCGAGACCTAAGGATACGGTGAGCTCATTCTGCGTGACCGGCATAAATAATAATAAGAAAAATGTAGGGTAGCTGTTGATAATTTTGACATTAGGACGACAAATACCTCAGTCCACCCGTGACCATAGATGCTGTAAAGGATCCGAAACGTAATCAATATAACGCGATAAAATCCGTAAAAAGTAGTTTTATTTCAATGTCTAATATTCGCGTAAGTGTTAGAAACCAGTATACATAAATGTAGATATCTAATAGCTGCAATAAATATGTTTAAGTAACTCAGTTTCAGAGCACCTACTGGTAAATCAGTTTAAACAATAATATTATAGAAGATAAGTAGTACTTATATCTTTAAGTGTCCTTCTTGGCTTTTGTATGTCGATAGAAAATAAACATGCTGGTATATTAGTAGTAAAAGTAGTAGCTTCGTTATATAACTATAGGTCCCAAACGAAATCACTTTAATTTTACTGATAAAAGAAATACATTGTCTTTCTCAAGTATGGATTGCAAGAATGTCTCTCTGTGCATTGGTGTATTTTAATTGCTAGCTGCCTTTTATTTTTTGGTTGATATACGAGAGCGTGTGCTGCCTAATGGTTGTTGCGTAAGCTCTAGCTTATACCTGTGACGTTTATGGCGAATCGCGTTTATGTAATTTATTCAAACGTAGCAATAATATTTACAGTATAAGTATACGTAGCTGAAGCTTAAGTACTTTTTTTCTAATCCGAAAATACAAATCCCAGCATGGTTTGCCTTGTTTTAGCACTACGCTTGTAATTATTGCGCCCGTTCTGTCCTTTTTAAACGTTTTCATTTTTAGTACGATATGCTAAATTCGATACCGATCACGAATATTAGGATAACACGATATGTGGTATTTTATTACTGACTCAGATTATTAGGTCAAAGTGATCTAGGAAAGTAGATATACATATTATATTGTAGATTAATTAATATTGTTTCTTACATCTTATAAATAAAGCAATAATAATCTTATGCATTAGTTAATTCAGTAAAACTGATTCGTTAAATTAAACCGTCTCATGGGAATGAGACTTTTGGCAAAAAGATTTTTTTTATAGTACTTAAAACGTCTGCTTAATTATTGATACTAGGTTCATCTTTAAATACTGTTACAAACCGATTGTGAACTTTACCGTACCTACACTGCGTATTGTGTTCGTTCGAAGGTTAAATCATGAAGGCACGATCATGTCGGATTACACCATTGATCTACATTCCTCGTTGCACAATTCTGGACACACCCTTATGGTGTATCACAAAATACCACAGATTATCGTAGGTTCTGGATACAAAACAAATTTAAATTTTATATTACTTTAACTTACTACTTAAGTCTTCCTAAACTTACCTCCATTTAAGTAGTTATACTGAAATAATATTTTCGGAGGGTCGGGAGTAGAGACGTAGAGGATTCCCTTATGGTACAATAGTTATTAAAATCCCATATACTGGGAACGAGCTTACGACCTCTGCTAACTCCCAGTCTCATAGAAACTCACGCTCGCCGTTTGGTCTGTGATCATTACTAAAGATAACATGGATGAATAGGTATGTTCCAGTAACTTAAAATATTAAATACGCACATGCACCTACAATAATAGCAGGTACCAGCCCTACGTACGCCCGTAGTTAAAATACTTTTTCATTTCTCATACTCGGAAAGTAGTGTTTATTTTATCTGAATAGCGGGTGGAAAATGCTACTTCCCGCCCTTGGGCGGGAATAACTCGTAGTAATTACTTTCCTCCCTAGGGTGGAAAGTAATTTTGAAAATAGAACAAAATTTGGTTAGCCAGTCAGCTGTAAAAAATCTACATACCTAATTAAGAAAAAAAATGCTGCGGCCTTGTGTGTTTATAAACGGCCAGTGTGAATTTTAAAAAAAACGCGTGCGACTGAGGCAGTGACGCGGTGTGTTCCATAATAAAAAATTTCAATAGACTATGACAATATATAATTTGGCGGGATACTAACTTAACTTTTGCTATATCAAAATCTTTATTAAAAATGAGTTCAAGTGATTCTGACATGTTGACCCCAGATTTTGTTAAAGACGGGGGAAATACAGTAATCGAAAATCTTGCCAGAAATTTCTAAACAAAGATACATAAATACATACAATGATTTTATGAAGTGGCGAGCAGATAAAAAAATAATAAATATAAAAAAAAACCTATTTTCTACTTTCCTTATATTCGAAATGAAAAATAGAGTGCTTAACTCGGGTGAAAGACATCAATTCCTACTCGGACTATAGCCGCCCTCGCTGCGCTCGGGCGTCTAAATACCTCGTATGGGAATTGATTCCTTTCCACCCTTGTGTAACAATCTACTATTACATTTATCAATTATAAAATCTGTCGATATACATCACAAAGAAAAATACAGATGTTGTTTACTATACATGTTATACGTCTAGACGCTATCAGAAAACTAGAATCAATACCTCCACAGTCCACACATTTTATTTTTCAAATAAAGTAAAGGGATTTCAATGTAAACCATTGAATGAATTACTTATTTCAGATTTAACATTAGGTATATATGTACGTACACTTGCTAAAATAAAATGAGTA
Organism: Subacronicta megacephala; assembly: GCA_958496365.1. Lineage (NCBI taxonomy): Eukaryota > Metazoa > Arthropoda > Insecta > Lepidoptera > Noctuidae > Subacronicta > Subacronicta megacephala. The sequence continues at coordinate 9,813,909 of OY292515.1, read as the reverse complement.
AAAATAAACAGACAAATAATGATTCACAATTCACAATCATACCTTCACGCGCAAATACGAGTTCGAGGGTTACATAACTGTTTTTACCGGTAAATCTTACTTAGTCGATGTTGCCTCATCTTTGAATCTTCGTGTATTTAAGTAAGTAGCTATATTGTGATATTGATTGTTAGGTACTTAGAATATTAGCATCAGTGTCGCTTGAATCACATAGAGATGAATGCATATGTGGCAGTATTATCCAATTCAGAGTATAAATAATTATGTACACATTGGATACATCAAACTATATATCTTAAACATAATCTGACCTCTCACTCTAAGGAAAGTCTATACAATGCGAGGTCACTTTAATCTGGATTTGTATAGTTGAGGTGTAGCTATGTGTTACTACTTACTACATATTATTAGAAATACTAGAATACTATAGTTATATTATTGTATCATCCATCACCAAATCTGTGCTTTCATAATTCGCCTAGAATATCTTCTTAGCCTAAGTATTAGGAACTTATTTATTGTATACTTGTACTTTTGTATTAGATTATTATTATAAAACGTGTACAAGGTGACAAAATAGTTCTCATCTTCGATCTATCAATGATAGAATTATATTATTTATAAAATACAATATAACAATGTAGGTATCTCAGTGGTGATATTATTACTGTAATTCGTATTAGGTGTATGTAGAAAAGAACATTTTATTTTCTCTAGCTATACTACTTACTTCCTGTGATTTGTGACTATTAATAGTTTTATACAAGTTCTAGCTCAAACTAAATCTGGAGGTTGAACTATTCTTGGCTATAATTTTACTAAATAAAGCAATATCTATATTATTGATTACTTTATTTTACCTAAAGAATGCTGTCTATAAACCTTAAAGAATTGATCCTTATTATGAACCAGACACAGAAATATGTAATACTAGTTTTCCACCCACTTCGCCCGCGTGATTTCACGGCTTTTCTGGACTTAAAATATTTTTTCTCGTTTTTGCAACATTTTTCATTTATGCTCCGCTCCTATTGGTCTTAGCGTGATGAAATATAGCCTTCCTCGATAAATGGGCTATCTAACGCTGAAAGAATTTTTCAAATCGGACCAGTGGTTCCAGAGATTAGCGCTTTCAAGCAAACAAATAAACAAACAAACTATTCAGCTTTATAATATTAATAATAATAATAAATAATGTATATATATAGTATTAGCAAAGCAAAGTGTTATTGGGGCGAAATTTGGGTATACATTAGTACACCTCTGCTCACCCTGCGGGGAATACAGGCGTGATGGTATGTTATACCTAGTATTAGTATAGATATAATATAATATAAGTATGGATTTTTTTAAATTTGGCCGGTTCGATTCCTCGATTCCATTATGTCAGTTAATTTATCCAAAAAGCTCCGGACTGGGAAATTGAATCCAGAATCACTAAGTAGACCATCGGATGAAGAAATTTTAAAAATTTGTTTATTTTCTCATCGTTGGGATCTGGCAGCCGATCCCTCCAACTAGATGTTGCTAAGTCTGCTATGGTTAAACAGAGAGTGGCGAGGAAGGGATTTAAAGAGGCATTCATATATTTCAACCAAAATGCCTCTGCATAAACCCATATGTAGGAGTGATTATTTGACATGATCCAAAAGTTTCAAGTTCTGTTGCATACATCTGAAAAAAATTCATGGATTTCACCGTAGAGGCTTTAATCGGTCTGTTGGTGACAATAAATACACATGTAATTCCACGAGTAACTATCTACCCTAAAGTCAGTTCTATTCTAACCTTTCTTTTTTTTTTCTTTCGAAACTAATGAGGCAGTTTTAAATATTTTTAATTTAGGTAAGTAGGTACCTAACCTGCTTATATTCATTTCTGAGAACTAGGTATACTCTTGAAGTCAATATTTTATGAAATAATACTGAGGGGACTCATTATTCCTTATCATTACAAATTGCTGGAAATTCCCGAACTAGTAATCATTACAAAACTAATGAAATAGAAGAAAGTTTAGCAATTAGGATTAGTAATTTTATTGATACACTAATGACATGATTGAAAATCGTTAGCTCTAAGTAGTATGATGTAGCCACTTAATTTATGACAAACTCATTACGCAATAAATTTGGTTATGGGAATTTGACGCAACCAACTAACGTCTGAATCTTTAGCCATTACCGGTCTAGGGGTCTAAAATCTAACTTTTGATGATATTTCAGAATAGCTAAGCTATTCTATGGCTTTTCAATAATCCTTCATATTTAGAAGCCATACGTTAGTCTTTAGTTGCTTGTTGTATTTATACAGATAACATACCATCACGCCTGTATTCCCCGAGGGGTTAGGCATGTACACCCACAGTTCGCCGGTATGTTTATTTCTCATGTAATAGAGGGCGAGCCTATTTCCATTAACCGGGCAAAAATCCAAACTACGCGCTCTGCTACTAAAAATTTCCTTCATAGTCATTAATACCCAATAACACTTTGCTCGACCTAGAAATTGAATCCAGAACATCTGCGTAGCCGCCCTCAGCGTTACTAGACTGATGGAGCAATCGATCTGCAAGTATGTACAGATATGAGCCATTAAAAATGGAATACTTTTACTTTTAGAAGCCTTTTAGAAGCCACAAACAAAGTCCTATCTACAGCTATAGGTCAACCTATACAAATCCAGTTTAAGCAGATCTAGCATTGTATGGGCTTCCCGTACATTAAGAGGCCAGCGTAAACTGCTTTTGTATAGCGTGATGTGTAGCCTGCGTACCAGATAACACGCATATTAAACAAAAACCGTTGAAATCGGTTCATAAATAACAAATTTGTGTCCAAAAATTCCTAAAAAATATATTGTATACTTAGATACAAATTACAATCGAATATCATCCTTAGCTCATCATCAGACCCTTCCGTGCCTCTGGTGCACGTAAAGCCGAATACGAACAACTATGACAATCGAAAGTCGAAGATTTTAAGTAAATACGAAAAATATGTATTGTACAATATATATATAACAATAAGGTCGTAGTGTACAATCGCGTAATCGAGCCTGTATTTCAGGTTCGGGGTACTTGCATTTAGACATAAATGCAACAAAAATTGAAAAAAAGCATTTTTTGCTTAGACGTAGGTAGACAATGTTTCACTTACAAGAATTAATTTCAGTAATTGCTAGTGGACGCGACAGACGTTGTCCTGCCCGATCTAAATCGCACTCACCTACCGGGTCCAATTTAGCCATATTTTCTCACCGTTCAAAACATTCCCTGGACTTCGAGAGGTTTAGCGAGACTAACGAACGAACGAACAGCATTTCATTGTTATAAAGAAATAAGAAGAAAAAGATTAGTATTGGTTCCCTCAGCAGGTCCATGCAGTTCAAAAGTAGAATGTGAAACGTTCAACTTTTGGGGTTTTTTGGGGAGTAGGTGTTTGTATGTAGGTACGTAGGTATGTTATAAAAAAATACCCACTTTACAATACCCATTGGAAAAGGAGGAAAAAATATTAGAATCACATTTAGCTTTAATTTCTGTCTCTTAAGATACAGGTTACCCTACTTTAAGAGACAGAGCTATTACAGCATCCTTATGTTAAAATGTTAATTTTCTCTACCATATATTCATACGTTGTAAACCTAAACTATTTCTGTGCATTAAAATTAATTTAATATAATATCTTAAAAATTTTGTTAATATTTTCTTTCCATCCGGGTTGAAGTCCACGGATTAAATCAGATTATTACATACCATCACGCCTGTATTCCCCAAAGGGTTAGGCGGAGGTGTACTTAATGTACACCAACAGTTCGCCGGTATGTTTAGGTCCCATGTAATAGGGGGCGAGCCTATTGCCATTCACCGGGCTTCATCCAGACTCCGAGCTGCTACTGAGAATTTCATAGAAAAACCCAATAACACTTTGCTCGACCTTGGGATCGAACCCAAGACCTCTAGCGTAGCGGTCACGATTGGGACCACTAGACTAACGAGGCAGTCAGATTCTTATAACAAAAAAATAAAATCTAATAGGTTTTAGTTTAACTATTGGTTTTATTTTAATTTAATTTCTAATAGGTTGCCGTTTTAGTTCTGTCTGTTTGTGTTTGTGATGTAATTTGTGTTTGTAAGGTATCCAATAAAAATATACAAAATAATAATAATAGAGGAAACTAGAGAAAACTATAGGTTCTTAAAAAAATTACAATTGAAAAAATTGTTCCCATTGGAGTTCAATTTGATATTGTTCCACTAGGAACAATTATAAATTAGTCATTTATCTTAAAATATTTTAGATTACCAAGGTAGTATCATTTTGTTGTTGTCTTTTGTCGTTACTTTTCTCAACATATCTAACATTATTTTTGTAAGAGGATCTCCATTTCCATTTCAACTTCTGCAAAATAAGTTATAACGGAGTTGCATCAAGTTGGAGTTCTTGTCTTGTTTATTCTAACATACCTTAGTACATTATTTATTTGGAAAGCAATTCAAACTTTGGGTGACTTCAAGTCCAAACGGGCGGCTACTGAAGATATTCCCCAACCCCGTGGCAGCTTCCTGGTTGTCTTCAAAGTTGAAATTAAATTAAGCTTTTAGTTTGCGAGGGTTGTGATAGGGTAACGGAAGGTTATCCAACTGTCACGATGATAGCTGATAATTATGCTAAGCAGTTAAGATGCTGTGTAACGTTAAGTTATCAATAAGATCTAAGTACCTACGATGTAAGATATGGATCTGTTTTCTACGCACTTAACGATTATTAATTTCATAAATAACATCGATTTTTTGTCGTTTTGTTTTGGGAAATGTTATAGGTATATACAAAGAGCTTTTTTGACAGAGTGCTTCGTTTCATAAAGCTTCAATGTCGTAGTTGTTACGAGTTTTTGTATGGAGTTTTGGAGCTTTTGCTGAAACCAACCAGTTTGTGTGGAATAAGGATGGAGAGGAATAGACGGGGCCGTTTACTTGATCAAATAAATGACACAATGGTGAGTGTAGTTTGTTATTATGTATATAGTGCATTTTTAGGTTTATACTACTTTTCATAAATCTTGCGTCTAATGGAATAAAGCTGATGTTGGCGACGGCTAAACTTTATTTAGGAAACTCATTAATTTAAAACTTAAAACATTGTCTGTAAATAAATAAATGTGTCTATATGAACAGACTTTTTAATTTTTTATAGTAATTTGTCGAAGCACACAAAAAATCTAAAGAAATCATTATATTATCAGCATTAACATTACTAATAAAAAAATGCACGCAACATAGATGATACATCGTTAAAGTTTTTTTGCAAACGGAATATATACATTCATATAGGGTAACTGCCAGCTTATAATAAGTGTAAAAATTAACTTTTAACGTTTTGACTATTTTGTTAAACGTTTTTTTATGTGGAAAGTTTTGTTTATATATTAGGTACTTGTAAGCAAACTAAATGCACTGCTTCAATGAGACAGTGAAGTAAGTTTTTAGATTTTTGTTGATTTTCTTAAAACCGCTGAACTGATTTCGATAAAATTTTAATGGAACCACCTCTAAAGGATAACTTATCCAACAACAAAAGAATCATTGAAATCGGTTAGCGTAATATTGAGTTATTCATCCATTTGTCGCGCGTATACTTAATGCAAATTAAGGACTTATATGGTTTTTCCATGGATTCCATTGTCAGAACTGGACCAAATTAAAATGGGACATACGGGAAGCACTTGTTTTCAGATAAGAAGATAATCATCAAAATCGGTTCACATAGTCAAATGTTCTGAGGTAACAAACATAAAAAAAATATAGTCGAATTGAGAACCTCCTTCTTTTTGAAGTCGGTTGAAAAACATATATGAATGTAAGTACTCATGATAACAAACAATATAATGTGTAATATATATCATAATAATAGTATATAAGCTTTTATTTCATGTTTAAGATTGATGCAGACTATGGAATGTAGGTATGTGTGTTATAAAGAACCAAAGTAAAAACATTATGGTAAGACAAAGTAGGTAAATCAAAGTTGACAAAAGGGCAATCCTGTTTTACAGCTCTTTTATAATAAATAAATGAATTTAATAATCAAAATTATCCCTAAGCGGACAAGGTTTGCGAGCAAATGTAAATTTTTCATAATAAAATTGTATAAAAATTACATAATATGTGCTATGTTTTGCTAGCATAACTAAGGACATCTGAATAATATTTTGAAAGTGTATATATAGAGCTTGGACCCATAGATGCAGATGTGCTGCATGTTCTGATGATGCAGGTGATTCACAGCTGATGAGTGCGAAGGGTGTCGGCAGAGGTGCGAGCGCAGTGGGCGAGCGGGGCGGGCGGGGCGCAGATTGAGGCCACTATTTAACCGCACGACGGCCGCGCAACGACCTGTTGTGATCCCGTCATGGCGCGCTACGCCCGTGTCGCTACTCTGGCCGCGTGTCTCTTGTTCGCCTGCGGTGAGTCCTAACCTTTATCTTACGCATCCTGACATCGTCCATCTCGCGACGTCACGGGTGACACGAAGTCACATCCGCACATCTGCCAAGAATTTAGTGATTGCGCCAATATAGTGCTGCACTTAGTGAACAGTGAAGTTGCCCGGTCTCGGTCGTCGCGAGATAGGCTGTGTCTACATAGAGTTTACCAATGAATGCAGGCGCCTGCAGATCGCCTCGCATCGCGAGACCAAAGGACATCAACAGTGACTCGAAATCTTCAAGGATAGTCACTCATGGCATCTCACTAATGCGTGTCATGCATCTATTATGCGTCGGTGTTGTGAATTAGAACTTAACTTTCAATTTAGTTTATTTCAGTAATGTAGGTATAAGAAAACGTTTCAATGTTACGAAACCTGTAATTGGTTGTATTTACACTTTCCGTAACAGTCGCTGAGCATTCGGTACATTAAGCGCCTCATTTTGAATTTCGCGAACAAGGCTGAAATAGTCTTGACAGATTTGACCAGAAGAAGATAAGGATTTATCATTGATTTGTGTATTTGAATAGGTTGTCATTAGGACGAGATTAGTTGAACTATTGGTTAGCACCTGCTGCGGCTGAGCTGCGGTTGCAGAGAACTTTCACATTCGTTCCGTGTTGCGCTACGCCTGCGCCGCCGCCGGTGACGTCACACTCTACATAGTGTCGAGGGCAGCGAGACTGCTACGACGGACGGCGCAGGCGACGTTACATGAGCTGGCCCTATTGATTTCTCGAAATTTACATTTAGGCCAACGACTTATGAATATGCCAGTCGTGTAACATAAAGATCATATATCACCTAAGTATTGGGTTATATCTACATTGGCTAACTACTCGTACTCGTATTCGGCCCTAGCCTGTTGCGTTCCCTGTTCTACGATCCAAAAACCCGGTTGTCTTATAATAATCAAAGTAGATGCACTAATTACAAAATCAACAGAATGATTTTGGTATTATTTTTACTAACTCAGCAATTCCTGTGCAGCATATATGGTTCAGGTCGATTGCGAGTATAATCATATCTAGATTCTCAAAACAGTAATTAAAGTCTGTAAACTTTACCACGCTTTAATTATCGCAGCGATTTCATCAAAGACAAGGAATTATTGCATTTTATGCGCATTAAGCTTTAGACGTTATTAAATCTCATGGCAATGTTGAATTCAATTGCAACTCAATCTTGTTTATCTATTTTTAATAATAATTTATATTTTCAGTTAAAAACATTTGTTCATACAGGGTTTTATTAGGTATATGATCAACAATGAATATATTTTAGTTTTATTTGACAGTAGCTTTTGCCAGCGGCTTCGTTCCCGTGAACGAATAACAAGAATTTTATCAGAATCCAACAGTGTTGATCTCTCTTTTATATATATATATATAACACAGAGGTCAAGCTATATCTCAGCATCTATTCAAAAAACTGTAATAAGAAGTTCCCCAGTATTCAAGTTGGAGCATATGCTTTACTACAGTGAACGCAAAATTAAAATCTGTTCAGTAGTTTTTGCGCCAACAATCAGACAAAAATGAAATATTATATTTACTTGTTTTTTTTTTGTATATCTTTAATGTAAAAAAAACAGACATAGATCTTCTACCATTTAAAATTATTTGACAAGCATTAACAATTATTTGAAATATAAAATCTTAAAAAAAACTTTGCATTTCTATGTCTAAACACTGACTAATAAAGTATCCTAGCTAATTATTATCAACTCAAAATCACTTAGCTACTCATTATTTCACACATAGGTGATATCCTTCTAATTTTCAGGTGCGTTATGTTAAATGTCATAAAATCACGCAGTTTACACGAACTAGGTACGATATTCGCCACTAGTGAAAACTTCCTTTCCATAGACACAAGCAATAACTTATCTCTTCTAACCTTGAATTACTATCGTAATTTGGTTTACATAACGATAAATCATCAAAGTTCATTTTTTTATTTCCAAATGGTCCATCCATCGTATCAGTATCGTCTTGTAGCTTCGCCTATCTGTTTTATAATGATTAGCTGGAAAATTAATTGGAACCGGTATGTGCAATAATTGTGTAGTTACCAGCAAAGGATTTTTAATCAATTGAATAATTTTGAGTTTTCAAGTGATTGCTTTATTCGTTTGTTAAACCAGGTCACTGCAATCTATAGACACTTAAATATATGGAAATTAATTATGAATAATTAAACAATAACCTAAATATTTCATGCGTACCTACGTGACTAACTTATCCATGTTATAGTGACTCCATTTATCTATTTTATAGCAATTATACTACATCAAACATTGTTTTTTAAAACATACGATAAATATACAGATATTGGATTGTATAATTATATCACAAACGCGTACATTATATAATTATTTGTAAGATAATATAGTATCATTTTTATCAGTCACCTACTTATGGTAGGTTTCCAGATCTTTAGGTCTCTAGGTCAAATCGGTTGTGACATAACCACCACGTGAGCGATGCATAGACTGGCTCCGGGCCACTTCAATACCTACTAAACTGTGGCGAAATATCATTGACGTATAAAATACCACTGTGTTATAATTCAACAATGAACTACTTAGCTTATGCCTAATTTTGTAAATAAAATTTACGTTTCGCGCTGGTTGTGTAAAACTGATTTGAAACAAAATTTCCTAGAATGGGAATTGCATAAAATAATAAAATACCGAGAGCAAGTTGAATAGTAACCAGTAAATTAATATGTATAATACAGAATATGTTAAAAATGTATTTTCATCAGGCTTAGGTAAAGTCCGCTGTTACATCCGCCAGCACATGTTCACCCATGACATGCAATCCACTCTAGACAGTTATATAAAATTGTTTGAGTGAATGTTGGAGTTGCTTAATTTATTTGCCTATCACATAACATATAATATTTTCAAAATGATTGAATAAGATTCCTAAATTCTATGTATACTTTACAGCTTTTACCTTACAGTGAATATGCGGTATTTTGTAAATTCCTTTCGTAACATTTCTGAATAAATGTACAATGTGCGGCAATCACGGCCTCGGTCAAGTTTATGTAAAGCGTATATCATATTTAATATGTTGAACGAGTTGTTTGGTACTACTACTAAATAATTTGTAATGTTTATGTAGTAAACTAGAGGTTGGGTTGAATACACAATACACATGTCACTTTTTTAATGATTGTATATTTCAAGACAAAGTCGAGATTGGCGTCGTCTTACATAATATTTCGTGTTGATTACATCGAGGAGACACAAAAGTGAAACGTGAATATTGATTAAGACAACCCTAGAGGTCGTCATGATGCATATTATATATGAATGACGCAGACAAGGTGAACGCTGTTTACTTCCGCGTGCGGAAACGCCAGTCTCCCGTTATCAGAAGTTAACTTTGCTTGAAGGGAGTGCCGCAGAAGGAAAGTCGAGCTGTGGTACTAAATATTCATAAGGTCAGCCGTTGGTATTCTAACAACGCGCCCGGTCGACGCCCGAACCTACTTGCATACCTAGTGGTTCCCACATTTTAGATTTGTTACTCATGCTATAGGTAACAATTGTTTTTGGACACAGTATAACCCCTGAAAATTTGATAATAGCGTACAATATTTTTTATTTTAGTAACCATACCTTACCAAGCCATTTGTTTAACCAAACAGATCTCATACATTCTTTATTGATGATGTATCCCATTAGTCGATAATTTCATTTATTCTCACCATATAACATATAATATTTAGGCATTTTACTATAGTTTCTCGTATTTTTTTTAATAAAAACACTGGATGTGCAGGATCGTTCTTAAAACTCTGATTAACATTTTAGAAAAATAAAAACCATTTAAGTTCGATCAATTTGTGGTGTAGTTCTAGGTCGTCATTATCTACCAACCAAATACTCCGATAATCATATATACTATTGGAGTACGAATATACTTTAAAAATATATAAAACCGGCTTAAGATAAACGAAATACTAACCTCCTGCTTAAATTATTAACTAATTAAACAACAAACAAGGGAACAAAATAAACATATGTTTTTCCCATTGAAAAGACATCAACGCGCCAAAAAAGGTGCTCTCTCGCTTAAAAAAATATCTTTAATTCATAGCGTTTATTTCTGTTGTGTAAGGGTTAATTAATCTCGCTAGGTTATCGAATATTGATCTCATAATCACACACGTGGTAGATCCGGGTCAAAGAGAACTAGTTCGTTTTTACGACTTCGACCAGCCACAAGCGAAATAATAATTTAAAGTAGGTAATATTATATCGTTTGCATACTTTTGTCACGAATAAAACTAAAATTAGATTATAGAACTGGTTTAGATCAGATGATATTTTTGCAAATAATAATTTTGTAGGTATAATTTGAAAATTTATTACGATAGTGGTGCGGATTGACTCCCTACTAAATTATTAATGTAACCAAAAACCTTGAATCGTAATATAAGTATTATGAAATCTTATCGAATTCCTAATAATAAAAGCGAAAACTAGATACGTGTGTGGTTTTTTTTGTCTCTTTTATTACTAATTTATATGTCGTGTATGTAATTATGATAGCATAAAGTCGATTATTTTGTGTTACATTCACCGCGCAGTTGTTGTGCAAAGCTGTGTTACTATACCAAACAATGAAAATAATATAATTATGTACGAGTATACACGCTTGCATGTCGTATATTAATCGAGCTATCGATTGCATTGGCAGCGTGCAACATCTAACCCACATAGCTTTATGAACATTGTTCACTGTGAGTTGAGCGCCAGTGAGCATACCGTATGTGAGACTTGTCTACATACAACGTTAGTTAAGGTTGTATGACTCTAATTAATTGTACTATTAATAACAAATATTTAAAATCTTTGAATTAGGAAGCAGGATGCTCAATTGAATCTGTGATTAACATGTAAGTGATTTCCTGCTGCAGCAGCCCGGTGCAAGAGAGACAGTTAGATAATATTGCGAGAGCTCGGTTTCCTAGTGTTACGTGCTCGCCGCTCACACGGTCGATAATGCTCGCACTCGCATGCGCACAAGCAATCGCAATACAGCAATAAACTTAACTTCATTGTTTTTATGTTCGCTAACATTAACAAAGTACACCACGTACACGAGCAAAAAATAAACATAATTTTCTGTGAACCCTTACAGAGACCAACTGTTTTAGAATTTCGTTGAAAATATTTATGGTTCCACAAGTCTTTTTAGTCCTATTTAATTATAATAATATATTAATACCTATCAGCCTCTGAACTACAGTTTTTGGAACTGGTTTGATAATAATTATACTTAGTTTCTTAATAGGCATATCGTTAAGTTTCCTGGAACATCATGATGATTCAAGGAAATCTACTATTCCGTAACCTTTCTGAATTATAATAATTTCGTCAGCCTAATCGGCACACAAATCAAATGCCATGCATAATGTTCAATTTTGTATAGACAGAAGACATAGAAAGAGTCGTCCTTGTCGCTTGCCCAAGCGCTGACATTTCGAAGCGAGTCAAATGTCACGAGCGCTCACCCCACCTTTGACATTTAGAGACTTGTACGCTTCCAAGTGACATTTCGGTTCTAATGCTAAAAAACAGTAAATAGTGAATGTATAATCAACATCATTTATACGTACCTACCTTTTACGTTGAATGATATTATACTTCGAAAATACTCATAAAATAGGTACCTACGTAAAACTATGGCCTGCTGCGGAAGCATCACATCAGACTTCGGTTTTTCCAGCCGTTGGGTTACAGTTGTTAGATATAGTACTCGTATGTATAAATCAACTTTGTTCAATAAATATTTGTTTTGTTTAGCGGTTGCCGATGGGCACCGATACAAGCGGCAGGCGGATGACGCGCCGAAGAAAGAGGACAGCTTGGAGCAAGAGCTATGCAAGGACAAGGACGCTGGCGAATGGTTCCGCCTGGTGGCCGGCGAGGGCGACAACTGTCGCGACGTCATCCAGTGCACCGCCTCGGTGAGTACCTATATATAGCTTAAATACTTTTACATACGCATTGCATTCCCTAGTAAATATGTCCTTACATACCTATATAAACATCTGGAATGTATGCTTAAAACTGGCTCACATTGAAAATACAAAATTGTAATACTTACGAATGAATATATTAAGCTGAATTTAGAATATTAAATTGTTTAATAAGTAATTAGTTTGGAATTTTCGTGCAGGTGCAAATAAGGCAGTATACTTACTTAATTAAATATATGCAAAGCGCAATAAACATTAGTAATTTGTCCTCAATATAAACAACAGAGCATTGCGTATTAGTGGGTAGGTACTGCTGAACATTGCGTTCTTACGAAATTCAAGGCAATATAAGAACAAGCCGCGCGTGGTCGTTGCGTCGCGCGCCGCAACGCGCCGGCGCCGGCCGGCGTCACGCCGCGCGTTAACTGTTAAAATTATTGAAGTTAAACAGTAAATCCGATGACTACCAAATCACTACGCGAATTGTAGAATTGTGTGTTCTGTACATTTAAATAAACTGTCGCCTAACTAGACGACCTAAAGGGAATTTAATTCCTCTGCAATCAATTTATATTTAGAATTTTGCAATCTGAATCTTACATGATTCAGATCAAATGCAATTTTTTTTTGTTGAGCAGGAGTTTTCCTACGATACATTTAAGGAATAGGTATAATTATGATCGTCGTTCTGGCTTCCAAAGTAGTAACGTAATTTTTTTGAGATAGTTACTTACCTACTATAAAAACTAAGAAATCATTGTTTTCATTTAACCAACAGGGCATTCAAGCTATCCGTTGTCCAGCTGGTTTGTTTTTCGATATCGAGAAACAGACCTGCGACTGGAAAGATGCCGTCAAAAACTGCAAATTGAAAAATAAAGAGCGCAAAGTTAAACCATTGTTGTACACGGAAGAACCGTTGTGTCAAGATGGTTTCCTGGCGTGCGGTGACTCCAACTGCATCGAGCGAGGACTCTTCTGTAACGGTGAAAAGGACTGCGCTGACGGCTCCGATGAAAACTCATGTGGTAAGTTCCGTTATATTAGTTTTACTTACAAATTTAGATATTAAATATTCTTAGACTATAATTGGATCTATTCTTAAATAAAGTGTGCGTAATTGTACTTGATCGGGCAAAATCACAAATAAGAACTAGCCCGTGAGGCGTGACGAACGACCTGCATAATATGCCAATCACTTGGCCTAAAAAATATCTCAATGTTATGACGAAACACAAAAATATTGTGTTTAATTCATTAATCAAAGTAACTATTTTAATTAGACGCATTAATTTTGAGTCCGTGCGAATTTGCTAGAAAGTGCCGCAAAAGGAATGTAGATATGGCCTCACATTAAAAACTAGTCGGTATGCATCGACTCGCTTCAAGCACGATTCTTACAATACAATTTTATTCTATGTTTGGCTATATGACTTGAAATCACTTTGAATTGTAATTATGTACATGACAAGGATACAAAATTCCATTCACCAAACCAAAGACCCTGGTCTGCAAATGCGATATAATACAGCTGCCTCACGTCTTTGAAGTAAATATATGTGCATTTAAACCTAAACGAATACCAATTCTCTGAACATATAGTTGAATAAAACATTTCTAAAAACAATTAGAAGTAAAGCTTAGTTGATATACCTACGTACCATTTTAATGTGTAAAATATTATTTAAGTAATCAATATTAAATTAACATCAAAATTTGACGTATGTAATATGTATCATGTACATGCACAACGTAGGAACAGAAGTGAAATCCAACGTGTGTCAGCTGTGACGAGTGATTTGGCCAAGCGAAAGTACCCATACTGGTTCCGACTCTCGACCCGCCCGAGATTCATACGCCTCTGCAGCTGCACATGACTTGTAGTTAATATCTCTCAATGACAAACTACATCACAATCTTGTCACCAAAGCTTCTTATCACGCTTTGAGCAACAAAAGTTGTATTGTATATGAATAGTTGCAAATAAATGTAACCGAAAGTCTATGTTCATTTTATAATCAAAGCGTATCCGTTGATTGAATGGTTTCTATAGTGAGTGAAAACACTCACTCACTCTTGAAACAAATCAATGTATTAGTATACAAAGTATAATCATTGTGTTAATTCCAGTCTGCTTATTTTATGGTATTCTATTTGTCGTAGACATCGACAACGATCCTAACAGAGCTCCGCCTTGCGATCCAACGCAGTGCGTGCTGCCTGACTGCTTCTGCTCCGAAGACGGCACCGTAATTCCCGGAGACCTGCCTGCCAGAGACGTCCCCCAGATGATTACTATCACTTTTGATGATGCTATCAACAACAACAATATTGAACTATACAAAGAGATTTTCAATGGAAAACGTAAAAACCCTAACGGGTGCGACATTAGAGCTACATATTTCGTATCGCACAAATACACCAACTACTCCGCCGTTCAGGAAACGCACAGAAAGGGTCACGAAATCGCTGTACATTCTATCACGTAAGTTAAACTTCTATTAATCTCATATAACAAACAAAATATTATGATTATTTAGCTTGACTTTACTAATTATTTACATGTTATAGCAATCAACTATAATTAAATTATATGTTTAGGCACAACGATGATGAACGCTTCTGGAGCAACGCTACCGTTGATGACTGGGGCAAGGAAATGGCTGGTATGAGAGTAATAATTGAAAAGTTCTCTAACATCACGGACAACAGTGTGGTGGGCGTCCGCGCTCCATACCTCCGCGTCGGCGGTAACAATCAATTCACCATGATGGAAGAACAAGCCTTCCTTTACGACAGTACGATCACTGCTCCTCTCTCTAACCCACCACTATGGCCTTACACTATGTACTTCAGAATGCCTCACCGTTGCCACGGAAACCTGCAAAGCTGTCCTACTAGGAGTCACGCTGTGTGGGAGATGGTAATGAACGAACTTGACCGTCGTGAGGACCCTACCAACGATGAGTATTTGCCCGGATGTGCTATGGTTGACTCTTGTTCCAACATTTTGACTGGAGATCAGTTCTATAACTTCCTCAACCATAACTTCGACCGTCACTACGAACAAAACCGTGCGCCACTGGGTCTATACTTCCACGCCGCTTGGCTTAAGAACAACCCTGAATTTTTAGAGGCTTTCTTATACTGGATCGACGAAATTCTGCAAAGTCACAATGACGTATACTTTGTAACGATGACTCAGGTAATCCAATGGATTCAAAACCCACGTACTATTACCGAAGCTAAGAATTTCGAGCCCTGGAGGGAAAAGTGTTCCGTTGAAGGATACCAAGCGTGCTGGGTACCTCATTCTTGCAAACTTACATCAAAGGAGGTTCCCGGTGAAACCATCAACCTACAGACGTGCGTGAGGTGCCCTGTCAACTACCCATGGCTTAACGACCCTTCGGGTGACGGCCATTATTAAAAGAGCCATGATCTCACGCCTCTCGTGCTCTAAGTAGTTGATATAAAAACCTTAAGAGTTTGCATGGGTAACATAGGCGCAGTTAGCACTTTCAGACAACCGAAATTAATATTGTACTTTAATCTTCAAAGCAAATGCAAAGGTTTTCAACTGCGAGTATGTTTTCCAGTAATTCTCAAATGTACCGGGTCATAATCCCGCCCGTAGCCTAAGTACCTACCTTACTGTATGTAATATAGACTCACATAAATATTTAATAGGTCTGTTTAATAGTTTATGTGATTTTTCTAATGTAAGTCTGTTTTATAAATTTATAAAAAAATATAAAATACAAAAATTTACAGTGGTTTGTTTCTGCTCCAATCAAATACCTAACCCTACCTAATACTGGTTTAATGGCTTTAAAAAGACGAACTTATTTTAGCACATTGAAAACATGAAACCCAATCCGTATGCGGGTTAGGTTAGGTTGTTCTACATTTTTTGGGATATCAAATGTCTTCCCCATTGTTTTATACTTCCATCCAAAAGTATTTAGTTGATTAAAAGTTGGTCAATACAATGAAACTAAAATCAACTCTCGGATTAATATCCTCGCTGCGAATAGCCTCTCTGAAAAATTTAACAAACTGGTACAATTGTTTCACACTAAATCCATTTATAGTTTACCAGTGTTACAGTCGGCGGATATGACACGTTTCCCCTCAGTATATTCATTTGTGTCATGATCGCCATGTTTAAAAATATATATGTATATTAGCAAGATCAAACAGAATATATACTTAAGCTTAAACAAAAAGTAAACTCTGGTGGCCGGTCACTGACACACCGTAGGTACCCTCATATTATATACGTGAACATCCGTGAATACCTACTATGTCAATGTGTACACTGTATGGCGTTAGGTACCTGTTTTGTAGCATCCACGATTTAATATATATAAGTCCATTGGACCAGGCGTCAGTAGCTACACAACTTAGAATGTTGTGAGTATAACTTAATAAATAAATAACAATATTAATTGACACTGAAAACATTTGTGTAGGGTTACGGGTATTACAGTATTGCAAAAAAAAAACCACGCTATTTCTGGTTTCAATATTCAAAATAAGTCAATATGTACACGTGGGTAATCGTATTTCGACTAAAGGTTTGACAATATGATCAGCCAAAGCCTTAGGGATATTTCTGAATCTGTACCTAGTTAATATTTTGAAACATCTAGATGTAGAACATCCTAGATACGCACTCAAATATTACCTGTGTCGGAGCGAAACCTCGCTTGATTACCTAAAGTCCCCACAGAAGACATTTATTAAATATCTGCGTACGCAGTAGGTACGCTACGAGCGCTACGAAACAGGCGCCCGCACCGCCCGCGCCGCCGCGCCGCCGCGCTGCCCGTCCGAGTCGCCGTCCGTGGCTGCGCGCCGCCCGTGCCATTTTTAAATCGCCGTCATGCATCAATGCCATGTTGGAGTTCAAGGATTAAAATAGTAAAAGGATAACAACTACCTTACTACGTATTAGTAGGTTCTCTACGTCGGTGCTATAAATTGCATAGTATAGGCATAGCGGTACCTTGTCTTCAATTTTCGACTCTAAAACATAGCAACTTAGGGCATAAATTTACAAGCAATAAATATTCTTTATCCTAACTGTTGGACTTCACTTCATTTAGAAAATAAACTATCAGTACTTTTCGATAACTTGACCCCTCCCAAAACTTATATACAACCGAGTCTTGTAGAAATCCGTTCGAGTTCAACGACTAAATACAGACAAATGTCTTACCTACCTGCTGGGTGCAAAGTCATTAGCCCCTTGTGGAAAGTTTTTATATCTACTTCGTATCCCAACAACATTTCAATTCAGGTGTGTGGCAACGTATAAAAAACTTATTTCAAGGGTATTGACCAATGATTTCGAACCGTTAGTTGCATCGCTCAGCGTGTACACGCCATATCATAGTATAGGCACCTAGGTAACTAGTAACTACATAGTACACATTCTCAAATAGCAACTTTTTGACAAAATGAAAACAACTATGTAAATTCACCGTCCATCGGTGACTTCACTTAATATTCTTTACATGAATAAAGTAGGTAGGGAACGACGAAAAAACAAACATTCGTGCACGTTTTTACGTATATTATATTGCAGGCGTCCTTGCTCGTCTCTTTGTTGTAAGTAAATATATACCTCATACAAAGAGCTAGCTACAGCATACGTACCTATCAGGTAGGACTTCATTGAGTCCTCTAATGCGGCTAAGCCACGTTGTGAAAGACTTACCACACTCCTAAAAATGTCATCAGATTCTATACTTTCAATGAGTTTGACACATCAGCGTGGTATGCGTGCGTGGCAGGCCTACACTCGAACAATAGGTGGCGGGCGCCACCAACACGTTAATCTCCCCTGACATCTGTGGGCGGTTACTTGTATTGCACATCATCACCTCCATCCATGTAGGTATATATTATCCTCAACTCAATAACCAACTTTCCATTTTGTTTTGCAACGCGCAGTGTTTATCGAATTGGAGAATAAGGACAATGACAATTGTATTGTTAGCAGCATCTAAATAAATAGAGAGTTGGGGCAGCGTTTGCCCGCGCCGGCAGCTATTAGGTATGGTGTACGGAGAAGCGCAATGCAGCCTGCGACAGTGAAAGCAGTGAAAGTCTTCCTCAGCCTTGTTGTTGCGCACCCGCACTCATAGAATTATTGTTATCACTTATTATGAAATAACATTTATTTTCTACTAATAGAAAAAAATATGGAGTTGTCCTAGCCTCTACTACTATACTCCATTTGGTTAGGTACTTAACTAAAGGTAAACAATAAAAATGGCGGCGTTCAGGGCTCTTCAACCTTTATTACAATGGTCTCAATCTTATGCATTGGGAGTGAAATTAATAACAACACATCTAATAATCAATAAAAACAACGAACAAACAAAACTATAACTAAATAATACAATTTATGGCAAAAAAAAACACAAAAACGAACGAAAGTACAAACTGTTACGAATGCCGTCTGGTTACCCGACTAAGTAAAATATCGGTTAATTATTTTGCCGCGCTTCCTCGCGCTACTACTTCTTAATTTTTAGTTATCAAAAGTCTATTATGTAGAAAAAGGTTTTAATTTCCTGTCTTTTTAGATTCTTTCTAGTAGGCACATTGCAATACTTTATGACATAATAATCAGATTTGATTTATTTATTGGTCGCAAGCTTAAGAATTTATAATTACCATTTAGTATTAAACAAAGTAGTAAAATATGCTAGTATAGTAAAAGAAAATTATTTTGAATGATTAAATAATTTATTTTGGTTACGTTTTATTTCAAGATGAAAAATGGCCCTATAAAAGAACCTTTTTTATGATTTGTTTACCTTTAGTTAAGTACCTAACCAAATGGAGTATAGTACATTCCACAGTAAGTATAAGCACGTTCTAAAGTTGTAAAACTTGTGTGTTGTGGCGGTATTCATGATGAATAAGTATTATGTATTTGACACAATATATACCTACCTCGAGCACTTACCTCTTATTTTAATAAAATTCAGAACACAGCAATGCCGTCCTGCAGGTTTTCATTTAAATACCTGTTTAACTAAATCCTATGCTAAATAATAGCATAATGTTATCAAATATGAAATAGGTATTAATAAAATATAGCTGAACAGATAAAAAAAGCTGAAAATTGCATGACATTGCAACACTTGATTTAATTGAACATATAACATGATCCTGATTCATTTTATTAAGACCTTGGCCGCAAAGCATCAGTTGATTTTTACGTGGGTACAGACTTACAGAGAATAACTGAGTAGGCACTTCTTGGAATATTAATTGCTTCAAAAGTTATAATGTATTTAGAACATTCAAAAAGACGAAATCCATACTAAGAACCCTATTTATTTTTTATGGAACGAGCGGTATAATTCGCAATATTAATTAATATACATTATGAATTTTTATTGTATATGTATGTATTTACTCCGTTCATTCCTGTGTAAGTATATATATACAATTATACATATAACTATGTAAGCGCGCTCCATCGTAGGTAGATCGCAGTATCGCTTAACATCAGGTAAACTGGCGGTCAAGCGTACGCCTATCTTGAATATAAAAAAAACTAAATAAACATTAACTAAACAAACATGTATTCCCCGAAGGGTTAGACAGAGGTGTACTAATGGACAACCACACTTCGCCGATATGTTTAGGTTCACACCGGGCACAAATCACTCAGAGCTGTTACTGAGAATTTCATAGAAAAACCCACTAACACTTTACTCGACCTCGGAATCGAACCCAAGACCTCAAGCGTAGCAGTCACGCTTAGGACCACTAGACTAATAAGGCAGTCTATTACTAAATATTTAATATTAATAGGTACCTTTAAAACGTATGAAATGAGAATGGCATGCAATCATGCATTCTCATTTCATGCGTTTTGTGTATTTGTACCTACTGACATATATATGTTACCTATTCGCATATTTCTTTAAATATTTAATCATTGACTGACCTACGCTTTACACAATATTATGTTGAATTCCTCGGTTTCTTGGTAACGAATAAGCTTATTCGTACCGACGACATCGAGGAAAAAATATATGAATACCTACTTAGTTAAAGCTGTAAATGTGTTAACCTGACCACTATTATCTAATCCGTGGCCTAACCTTTTTGTTATGATTCTAAGAAGTAATACCTATTTTTTTGGGCAATGAACATGGCAAACCTGCTCACGGTTCGCCTGATTGTAAGTTGCTACCGCAGCCTACAAACGTTGTCATCTTGGGACTAGAGATGAGTCTCATTTGTGCATAGCATTTAAATGGTTCTGCTAGCATATTGTTGCTTAGCAATAGATTATTTTGCAATGCGAGCAGTGGTATCCCCCAGACGAACCCAGGAGCAGACTCCTTCTTCTACCACCTTGTACCTTGATGATTAACATAAACTGATTTGATTTCACGTAGCCGGTTTCTCGATTCCGGATGGATATGTTATCCAGTAGTTTAATTTCCCTGTTGACACTCTAGCTTCCTAATGTGATACGCTTTGCTGATATAGCAACGTAGACTTATAAGTACATATATTATGTAGCTAGTATCCTCGTATCTGTAGCCTTCTAATAGTTTATTATGACGTGCATATTTATTTAATAGGCTATGAATACCCCAGCCAGCTATGTTGTGATATCGGTACGAGCACGCTATATCCATACAAACCAATAGGTATAATAGTATTGTCGCAAGTGAAAGGAAATATTTTGTAGAATCCTTGACTCGTGCGCGCCTACTTGTGTCGCTGCGGGCATGACGCTGAGAGACGCTGAGCCTGACACATCTACATGTTCTCTGTACATGTTAGAAAAAAAATTCTACTAAACTAGATACATAGCGCGATTAATTGATGAATACTTGGAAATCATTTGTAATTTTCATATTATCCAATAATGTATATTTCAAATTGATCATTAATAATGATTATTACGAAATTCCTTAATTAATTCGGTACCTACCTATGAAATATTTAATGTTGTCGAGTTGCTTTATCAAGGTACCTACTTTTAATCAATAATGGTTAGGAAACCAAATAATTTTATGTAAGTACCTACCTAATGTATGTGAAGTTACAGCAAAATGCTTGATTGTAAATTCTAGGTTGTAGATTCGTTGCATTCGCGGGGTCGTAAAAACATACTGTTTTATATAAACATAGACTACTCTATCGTCGCCGAACTCTGGCTCTTTATTTCAACTAATTATTTTTAACAATATTATTATTATTAAATAATATTTTTTATTTATTTATTAATAGTGTGTAAGAGAGTCGAAACGTATAAAGACATAGTAATAATGTTCTATGAAGCTAGAAGTAGGTTTAAGCCTTAACATCCAGGTCAAATGTACACGTAACAACCGCATATTGGTCTCTGAGCAATTGGCAGTTTAAATGTTAAATCTTCAGTGTCTTATGCAACAAACAGCATATATCACGTAACTATAAACTATATAAACTAAAAAGTTGTTATCTCACCCGGATCCTGCCCCGTACCATTATAATATACAATAGGTAGGGATTTACCAAGTATAAATTTAATAAAATCCTATAAAAATGCATACATTGTACTTAAACTTAATTGGATACAAATCCTTGCAGTCTGCTTCCTTGTTTATAATCTCATAGATCTTATAATTGCCTGAAGTGTCTCTTTATTCAGAAACTTTGTTAGATACTAATTAACCACCTCCCAAATATATCGTGTTTTAGGGATGCCGTAATAAAAAATAATCCGTCCATCTCTGCAAACTTTTCGTTCTTGTTCTTATGCTATAAGTATAACCTATCAATCAGTCATCACCTACCTACTTAGGTATTTATACGTCTTTTTAATAGGAGTTAAAGTATGAAATTGCCGTTTTATTGTAATAGGTACTTCGAATTCACATAGAACCTTCATGGTTTGAGATTTTTGAGTGAAACTTTTTTCACATGGTAGGTACCTATGAAGTTCTTTTTTTTAAAAATGTGCAACATTCGATTATCGACTTTCAGTTGTTTTTTTATTCAGCTTAGATAAGAAAGATGGGTACTTCAAAAATTCAAGTGATTTTTGAATATGAGTTCCGACGCGGAACTAACGCGGCAGAAACAGCGCACAATATCAATGTTGCGTTTGAAGAGGGGACTGCTAATGAACGCACCGTGCGATTTTGGTTTAAACGCTTTCGTGATGGATACTTTGATTTGAAGAACGAACTACGTGGAAGATGGGCGGTCTCACACATTCAGTCAGTCAGTCAATTCATTGTTATTCACACAAAGAGATGGTGGAAGCCGATCCGAGCCAAACTACCCAGGAATAAGCGGCATGGTTTAACATTACCTTACCAACAATATAGACTCATTTGCGTCAAATCAATAAAATAAAAAAATATGAGAATGGGTGCCTCATGATTTGACTGATCTGCAGAAAGAAACGCGTATTGAAACTTGTGTTGCCTTGTTGAATCGATACAGAAATGAAGGAATATTGAATCGAATTGTGACATGTGATAAAAAGTGGATTCTTTACGATAACCGTAAGCGAAAAATGCAATGGCTGATCCTAGGCCTACAGGGGAAACCACGGTAAAAAAACGCGCCAAGTACACTACCTTACAGGTGGCGTGGAAATGTGTGCATATCATGTATAATGTGACTTTTAGAATCGCGATATCTCAAGAATCTCTCTGAAGAAACTCTTAGGAAAACTGGACTGTCGAAATAATATCGTTGTGGATTCGGCAAACCATCGGCTTTGTTTATTCTAACACCATACAATAAAACCAATAAGTGACTGGTCGGAAAAAGCGACAAACAGGAGGATGTGGAATGTTACAGTGGGAGACCTTTGTCCAGCAGTGGGACAGCACTTATTAGGTTAAAAAAAATATATTTATCTCAAGGTGTGTCAATGAATATCGACGCGTGTGTAACCCAATCTAAGGCAAAACGAAATTTGCCGGGCCAGCTAGTGTAGTTATAAATATTATGTATTAAAACAAAAATGAATTTCAATTTTATTTTTCAGTACAAATTTGCAATTCCATACATTAAAAAAGCCCTTATATATGTCTGATTGGGCTTAATGATGATGATGAGACTGGTGTCAAAATAGTTGGATTCGTCAGTTCTATTCTATTATATGAATAACCTAATCGTCGGTCAATGGTCACAACGACGCGAGACGGGTTTTACTCGTACGTAAGACGTACCAAGCCAGTCACTGACGAATGTGGATTCGTCGTACAATTGTAGCAATCATCGCGCGGACGCCGCGGAGGTGCGCGTGAGGACGGTTGCAAGGCGATCGCGAGGGCTGAGTGCCGCGTGACCCGCAGACGATGCCAAGCCGAGCCGCGCCACCCGCCTTGTCTTATCGCTTGTGGGCCTCGTTCCTCGAACATTACATAATTGTGACACCCGGATGTTGCCGCAAGGCCATCCAATACATCAACTAGCATTTACATAGGTGCAGTCATCTCAGAAGCTTCTTAAACTAAGTAATTTTGACTACGTTTTATAGCGTACTTATTATGATAAGTTACAGATGACTTATAAGGCATTCAAAAGCAAAATTCATTTAAGTATTTCCGTAAAGTATTATTATTTTTCTAGATTGTTCCTTACTATGTACTTACCTATAATCGAATGTCGATCACTTCTCGACCTTACGCTTTTATTAATGAGGCTGAATAGTGGTCAACCGCCGCGATTACAGATTGTAGATACCTAACCTGCTATAGTACTGATCTTAAGTTACATGAATCACATTAAAAGCGAGCCTGAGCGTTATTTAAAATTATAATTTATTACTTATATTATTTTATATTATAATTAATATAATAATTAATAATAATTATGAAATAGCAATACTGACTGGTTAAAATTAAATCAAAATACACATGTAGGCAGCGGCAAGTATTTTTGTTGCACAAAATGTGTTTGAGGTTTTTGAGATATCTTTATTTCCCATAAGAATAACATTCACTTAACAAATATATATATATAAATATATTCTCAAATATTTCATAGTTTTTAAACGTTTCATGCACAAAGTTTTAACAAATGGAAGTGGCATGTACTAAGGTACGCTCGCTTTATCAATGTAATTTCAAATGTTTATTAAATAATAAATACATATACCCATCAGGCACTTTTGTTGTGCCGGCTTAACGTTAAGGCTGATGAAAGCACCGGCAAGCGAGATTTACTTCAAACCTCATCATAATTTTAAAAAGCTTGACGTGCTTACCACGGATATGGACTCGGCTCGCAACCAAAATCACAGCCTATATTATTATCCTAGCATAGCCTTGAAGCCAAATGAGAAGGGTCCCAATATTAAATATTTCCACAGCTCAAGCTAAAGCAATACAAGATTGCAAATGCATTAATTAAGCTAGATAGCTAAATAAAGCCGCTAGATATGTCGGTACAGGGAGTTCGGTTCCAAGATCAAGCAGAGTATATTGGAGGGATTTTGTGTGCAATTCTACCGTAGCAGCTCGGAGTTTGGATTCCTCGAGCTCGCTCTTCCAGTGGGCACACATTATTATACTTCTGCCCTTTAGGGAATACAAGTACGATGGTATGTAGGTAGGTGTACATATCTGTATTTATGTTATTTGATTTAAGTTTATTCGACAAAGGCAGTCTTTTTAGCCCTGCAGATAGGTAGAATATTTAATATTCACCAAAACTAATGTCAAATATGTATCTAATACCTATCTACTTAGAATGTAAAAATCAAAGAACGGTCTTATGGTTCATATTATCTTACTGGAAGGTGATACCTACTACAGTATATAGCAAATAAAAAAGTTCATCTTACTTTAATTTTAACATTTAGTAACTAAATAAATACTTCATTCATCGTCCACTGACGGACGTAGGCGTTTGAGTGAAACTAAACTCTGAACCGGTCAGCTCTTTTCATCCTGATGCAATTAGATCAATATGAGAAAGACATATACATTTAGATTTTTAGAGCCTACGTACTTAGACAATAGTCCCTCTCCATTTTATTTCTTTTATCTTAAAATTATGGAGCCGCTGCGTAAGAGCAATGCACAATTGTCATGCCCATCCTTCCGTTTTTCACCATACGAGTACAAACAGTCAGAACTTTCATTTTACAAAAATATGCAAATAGAGATCTACATATTTTGTTTTTAAACTAGCAATATTTAGAATCACTCAGATTAAAACCACATGTTCACTTTATTAGAATCGTTTTGTTAAAAATTTTAGGAGTTCTCCAAGGGAGACTATGGCTTACTATGCTAATATAACATTTGACGAAACATAAAACAAACCAGTTGCTGGTTCATTATAAAGAACCATTATAATACCTACTACTAGAAATATTACTATAAAAGGGTCTCAAATGCGTAGTCATACTTTGCATAAAGTTTACAGCTAAACTTAATATCACGTAACACCGTAAAAAATATAAGTAGGTAGGTGAAAAACGATAAACTTAAAATGCCGTTTTCCTAGTGATATCAAGTAATTCGATGTCCTTGACTTTTGACAGATATCTTCTATTAAGGTGTATTTAAATAGACACGACCTCTGAATACATTGACATTTTTAGATTATAGGTAAACTTTTACATAATATGTAGACATTTGAAAGTAACAATTTTGCATATTTAACATGACACCTATTCACAGAACTAAATTTAAATGACCACTTAAAACTACCGCCTAATCATATAATATTATAGAAATAGGTACTTATTACTACATCACAGCCTGAAAACAGCATTATTAATCCGAATAACATGAGCCAAGTCGAATCTAAAGCTGTTTTGTATACATTATAATTATATCGGGATCTTCTTTCCACCTTTATTTGACATTGACATAAATTTAAATAAAACAGGTTCCATCGATATAATCGAAAGTGAGTCTCACCCAACAAGTAGGTAGGTATGCAAAAAAGGATCTTAATACGACTTGACTATAATTTTATAATAAAACGATCCATCTTTCAAGGTTTGGTGTAACCTATTGACATAAAATATCTTCTTACTGAGTCTAATTTTTTTTACTTATTTTCTTAAAAAGAAATTATTCCTTGTTGAGTTTTTGATACGAGTTATTTAACGTAGTAAACGAAGGAATAATTGAAGAGAATTTTATTGTAATAAAATCGATATCTAGCGGCCTTTTTATCCCTGCACCCAACAAATATACCTCACCAAACCTAATACAGGGTTTGATTTTAAAATAATAACAAAGAATCTTCTGCTAAGGCACTAATGAAGGACATTCATAACCTATTGGTACGTAGGTACCTCTACCTACCCCCCGTTAACCTGAGTATCATGAAAGGCAAGAAGCAAGGTAACATAGCACATGTAAAAAAAGAACAAAAATCAATACTTATGCACGAAGTCTGTATGCGAAAATTCTAATTTAAGTGGTGTTTATGGGCTGATATGATATGGAGCACATGTTTGCTTATATGTACCAGAATCAACTTGAAAAACTAGTTGTTAGGGGCCCCGTTACACCCGCTTGCTAATACGACCCGTGATTATCTATTTAAAATTTATAGTTTATGCGATGACTGGTTAGAGACATACCGTATTAAAATGTGGTAACTGGAACTATGAAATAATTTAAAATATACCTAAGTCTCTACCACCTGCTAGACTTCCTTTCAGAAAGAGAAGTTCACCACACTTAGTGAGAAAAGTATGATCTTATCACACTCAGAGAATTGTCTCTCATCAAGCGCGCTTGTGGTCACTAATGAAAGAGCTGCAGAACCCAATTACTGATAACACTATAAATGATATCCTAGAAAGAAACTGGTGGTTAACATTTCGGCCTCTGACCTATACATGAAATTAATAACGAATACGGACTTATACATGAAATTTAGCTATTCTTTTGACAACTGGGAAAGACCGACGTCCTCGTCAAGGAACGGTCAAACAATAGTTACTTATATTATAATAGAAAATATTTGTTTTTATAATCATTATAAAGTAAAAACACGAGCTTCTCAAAAACTTTCACAGCATGCGTGCAATTTATCAGATTTTACGTTCAATTGTATAATAACAGAATGTTATATACTATCAGAAGAAGATTCCGACGTAAGAATAAGTATTGCTTGTGCTACATTACTTTAAACTATACGAAAGAGATATTAATTTAAGTAGGTATCGGTGCCCAGCAGTGGGACAATTTTGAAGGTTCAAATGATTATTGTTGGCACAATAACATATTCTACAAAATCAAAAAAATATCATAGAATAAATAATTATTAATCAATGTACTTATGCAAGTTTCATCAAACATCCAGCCAGACAATTAAAGCTTTGGTACATGTCACTTATACTGTAGCTTCATGTAACTTCAGCATTTTGCAGAGGACGGTGTAATGTATATTGTATGTAACTCAGTCAACATGGTCTTCCGCTAGCCCGATTGCATTCACCGTAACTAACACTTCCTGTCTTAAGATTTCACGCAAGATTACATCAAGACCAGTACCTATTTTACTTTATTTTTTCACAGTAAGTTGATGCTCCTGTCACTTAGAATAAATTTTGGTGGACTCGACCGACGTTGCGTGTTGTCCTGCCCAAACTCGATCGCAGCGCCGCCTACCGGGGCCATTTTTTCCATATTTTCTTACGATTTTAAACATTCCCTAGATTTCTGATAATATTTGAAACATAAATTAGCCAAATCGGTCAAGCCGTTCTAGAGTTTTAGCGAAACTTACGAACAGCAATTGATTTATATTATATAAGATAAAATAAAAATTATAAAAAAGCCTTTTATTTCTTGCATACGTACCTACTTACATTCGTTTCTTAGTGTTTAGTTTTGTATTTATTTGCTTAACGTAGTGTTAATTTATTATTATTCCTATTATTATTTGTAAGAACCACGTCTTCACAGGTGAAGGCCTCCTCCAAAATTAGCCAATGGTCTCAATCTTGGGCTGCTTCTGTCCAATGTGGACCGGTGATATTCCTAATTTCATCATCCCATCTTCTCAAGGGCCTTCCCTTGCCTCTTTTTCCGAGAGTTCCTTTACATGACGTCACTTTTTTGGTCCAACGTTGGTCTGGGAGTCGTGCTACATGGCCAGCCCACTTCCACTTAAATTTTTTCGCGTACTGTAGAGCATCTATAGACTTTGTTAATTTTCTTATTTGTATATGCCTTATTTTTTGTATTTTTCTGAGACTTGAAAACTAAGGTCATGAACTCATGCCTACTCCTTCTCACTCAACACACACTGCCTACTCCACTCAACTTCCATGTTTGACATATGGCTGCCAATCATGGAAGTTTACGAACAACATTGAGGAAAAAATAAGAACTTGCCAACGAGGAATGGAGCGGCGCATGCTTAGTCTCATATATACCTATAAGATAAGAATAAGAAAAAGATTTTCTTTAAACCTAAGTCAAGGATTGATATTTTCTCTAATACACTAAAACAATTGGTAATATAAATTAACTGGATAAAAATAAGCACAAATATTAATTTCGATTAAAAATGTCCCCCGACTTTCTTAGAAATAACGTTCTTTTGTAAATGATAGGAGTGAGTCATTTTATTACTAATTACTAAGTAGTTGTAGTGC
Source organism: Subacronicta megacephala (assembly GCA_958496365.1). Taxonomy (NCBI): domain Eukaryota; kingdom Metazoa; phylum Arthropoda; class Insecta; order Lepidoptera; family Noctuidae; genus Subacronicta; species Subacronicta megacephala. The sequence goes on along the minus strand of OY292515.1, from coordinate 9,784,791 downwards.
AAAAGAAAGTTTAAAGGGCAATTTATTGAAATAATCATTAGTAGTAGCATCATTATCACTGCAATTACATTACGATGTTCCCATTAACGGCATCGAAAGCTTATTAAAAGCTGTGGTCTTAGTGCAATAGTTTATATCGTCCAGAGGTGTAGTACCTGTAGGACGGCCGATGTGTCTGAGTCTGAGCGTGTTAGGTGCCGAGTGTGTGCTGCCTGGTTATATAAATACAAATTGGTGAAGAGGGGCAACGGAGACCTCTTGCACTTTCTTGACGGCGCACGTCGCAGCGACCAGTCCTCGCCGAGCATCATGGCTCGACACGCGTGTCTGTGTTTAGGTGTGCTGTTGCTCAGCTGTCTCGGTAAGTATTTTTTTTTTACCTTGAAAATATTGATGTACCTTCATAATCTCGGAAAATTAAAAATCCTCAAATATTAATTTTGCTTAAATTACTAATAAAAGTAGAAATTACTTATATTATTATATAGGTTTTTAATTATATACTGTGATATGGTGCCCGTGCCGGTAGCTGTGGTTTAACTTATTTATACTTAAGTTTTATAATTTCATACTAATTAATAATTAATTAAGAACCACTAAAATAAAATAGTTTGTTTTTAATTTATTAAAGTTTATATTTTAAAGCTTACATAAAGCTTTAAAATATAAACTATGTTTGTACTACTACTACTGTATTGAATTATATGATTCCGCTCTAAAGTAAATGATACTGGTAGATGACAATATTAATGTTGAATGAATTTCCTAAAATTCTTGTATATACATTTTTTATTAGTTAAATCCCGAATATAAAATATTATAGTCATAATTATTATGAATATAATGTCATATTTTATACAATTTGTTATGTAGTCGTTTACATAAGTTAAAGTTCGCTGTAAAGTAACAAAGAAAGAACGCCGGCTACCGACGTGGCTCGTTTACTTCGCTTGACCTCGATTTCTTTTCAACGTTTCAACTTTCAATGCCGACTTGGAATAGAGCTAAAAATGACTGATATTTCTAGACTTAGAATTCGCGTACCAAAAGGACGCTTAGGCAAATATTGCATCAATATAATTAATAAATTATGTATCATAAATCTGACATTATTTTCTACAACAACCAACTGAATAATTACCCAAAGCTTTCGATATAGATGAGTTATACGTAGCATAATAACTAAACATAAAAACGAATATCTAGCTGTTGCAATTAATGAGCACGATATGTAGGCACGGCACTGCAATGAAACTGCAGGCGCTGCCAGCATTCCTTTACCCGCTGTGTTGTAATGGCAGCTTACGTTAACTAGTGTTACCTAATGAGCAAGTAGGTTTATAAGAGTTACTACTCTGTTTGGCACATAACATATTAAATACGTTGTTATATAAATCGTTCTGATTATAGATAAATATTATAAATAAGATTCGCTAACAACATAATATTTTTGCAGTGAATGGGCATGAGCGAGTTAAACGACAGGACGACGAGGGTGCAGATGAAGTTAACGCAGAGCAGTTGTGCGATGGTCGGCCAGCCGACGAGTATTTCCGTCTTACCATCGAAGGTGACTGCCGCGATGTAGTCAGGTAGGTTTTGCACAACTACTTCTTACCATATTACATTGGTTGAAACAAAGGCCAAATATATACCCACGTTGGGAATATTGTAATATGGTTGTTTCGAAATATTATTCAGAACTTGCAATGTTATTCTGTCGTAATAAATTTGTTATGTTTCTATCGGAGTCTAGAGAAATCTGGTTACCAACCGGATCAGTTTCAATAAAAGTAATAAATAGTAATGAAAGCTTGCAATAATGACTTTACGGGTAACATACTCGTACGACTATTTATATGGGAGCACTTACTCGCATGTTTTACTTCTAGTGTCATTGTTTACGTTTAAAATATACACCATCTGTGCCCCGCGATTTTTCCTGTTTGCTCGGGCCCTAAAGGACGTAGCGTTATGTTAAATGAATAGCACTTTAAAACGCAAAAAGCGCCGCTTTATTATATTAGTAAACAGTCTTGACCAACTAAACGCAAAAAGGATTATTCTGATAAGTTTAAGTTTAAAAAAATAACTTATCGATTACCTTTCTAAACATAAATAGATATATAAGTATATATAATAACGCTGTGAATGTTAAATACCAAGGACCGTTGTGTGTTAGTTATTTTATTTATGGACTGTTTAGTATGCGGTAGGCAGTGATTTGATATTCCAGTGAACAGAACGGGCACCCTCGTGCTTTGAATACAGGGGCGTAGCTACCGCCGTATCAATGATACGGGGCCCCCGGGCTACAGGGGCCCCCAACGTGTGTAAGCAAAATTAGTTAAATGTTATCCACAATATCACCTAATGTCGTGCTTCCAGGGAGAACAACATTATAAAAAAACTGTCATAGATGTTTAGAGTTTGCACTTCACACGGAAGAGATAAAGGTAACCTTATTTATCTCTTCCGTGGCACTTCAGAAATGAAAAAAGTCATAAAAGCAAACAGAACAGAGAGGAGGTTATAAAAATCCCAAAATCTTTACCTCTGCCCCCCACCCCCCACCCCGTCAACTAATTTTGATACGGGGCCCCTCCAAGGCAGGGTTCGATCCCCAGGTCGACCAAAGTGTTATCGGGTTTTTCTATGAAATTCCCAGTAGCAGCTCGGAGTCTGGATTTGTACGCGGTTATTGGCAAAAGGCTATTACATGGGACCTAAACATAGCGGCGAAATTTGGGTGTACTTTAGTACACCTCTGCCTTATCCTTCGGGGAATACAGGCGTAATGGTATGTATGTATGTATGTCTGTATGTTATAGATATCGAAAAAAAAACGATATGTAACTGTATGATGTTGTTGGTGATGTTTCATGTTGATACGCCTAGAAGCCTATAGTAAGTAAATTCTTTGCGGACGTGCGTATAACCGCGGGCACCGGCTAATATATATATATACTATATATATATACTTATATTTCTAGTGAACTCAGAGCTAATGCTAATTATCGTAACAAAACTCGTTTCAACTGTGGTGCCCAATTGTTAATACAATTAACTTCTCCAATGTATTAAATACCTACCTATTATAGAACAAACCCGTTGATCTACTAATACCTATTAAGTACTTTGTATACTACTAGTAACTAGTATACAAAGTACAAGTACATAAGGTACCTGCCTAAGTAAGTTCCTGAAATTTTACAACAATTATAGCAACAATATAAATAATGCAATTATATTAAAACTCAATTGATTAATTATTACGTTGTGGTGAAATGTCGGCCGCAATATGTTTCTCCACAGTTTCTCTATATAAATTATAATAGAACTTTAATTATGCCAAATCTCACACTCCTGCACACTTTTTAGGCACATAGCGTGCACGGTGTGTGAGATTTTAAAATTAGAAGACACAATAGAAAAAGTCGTGTCTCGAGAGGTGTGTGTCGATGTGTCGACCCTCGAGAGGGTCTCTGTTTCATTAATATAATCAGCTTATTTAGACAGAGTATGCTCAGAGTATCGCTGTGTACAGGTGCGACCAGGGCGGTGAAAACGGCGTGACACGGCTCGCCTCAGTGCGCTGTCCTGGCGGTCTCGCCTTCGATATCGACCGTCAAACTTGTGATTGGAAAACAAATGTTAAGAATTGCGATAAAATAGAAAGTAAGTTCCGCCGAACCGCGGAAGTGGTCGTGCGGAGGGCTAAGCTTCCGTTATGGGTCCGGTCCAGCGTTGCAAGCCGGTGTTCCTGTTAGCCTTCCGAATGTCCACTTCCTGTTTTTATACATTTATTTAATGTCACATTTCTTGTCAACGCAGGTGCACTAGGTCAGGTCTTAAACAAATCACTTGCCCGTCTGGACTGGCTTTCGATCTTGATAAACAAACCTGCGACTGGAAGGGTAAAGTGACCAACTGTGACAAACTTGAGAGTAAGTGCCGAAATGAAGCTATTGGCGCATAACGAGCAACTAGGCTTGGGTGAAAGGGCCGCGTCGCACTGTAGTTAAGGTGTATTGCATGAGGCCCCGGACAGAGGGAGCGGCCCGCCGTCAACCGACCCGATTATTACGCATTAACATTATTTCTACAACAAAAAATACACATACATAATATTTATACACGCTTCATTGTAATAATAATTATGATAATACATAATATGAACATCTCGCACGAACGCACAAACACAAGGCAAGGCACAGGCAATATAACACCTACTTAATTCACAAAATTATGTGAAAATTTTCAATAAAAAAATTTTGCTGCTCTACTGATGAACGTAACGAATAAAGTCAGATAGACAGAAAGGAAATACTAAGTATTCATTCACTCTAATTATAATACGAGTATAATAGCAAGATCACAACCATCATATTTGAACAGATTAACTGAATAATCTAAATGAAATAAAACGTCTGTTTTACCAATAATTAAATAAATAATTCGCAATTAAGGTTTTTTATCAAGATTTCAAAATAATATTCTTAAAGCTATACACTCTACAATATTACTCTGCATTCTTTGAGTACTTGCTAACTTATGGCTTTAGCTTCATTACCATGAATATAATTAGACTAACGACGAATACATATACCTAGTTCTTTTCCGTGGAGGGAACTTAAGTTTACTAACCTTGTTCAGTAGGAGTAGTGATCACAAATTAACTTTGATGTAGGTAATGTATGTATTATACACCAAATCTGCTTTAACAAAACTAAAATATGCTGTATGTATAAGGCTAAAATTCTTAAATTTAACGTGATATATGTTTAATTTTATTTCAAAAACTGGAATAGTATATAAATATATGATGATTCAATTTAAACATACTATAACGAAAAATAATTTATCAAGTTATTTCTATATTTATTCAACTGCGATACGTTTTATATTTATTTGGTATATATTTAAATGCTATTCTAAATTCCAATATTTTTTAAATCCCTAAACGTTGGTTGAAAGGCAACTTCATTATTGAAATTCTTACGATATCTTTCATTGAATGATATAAATAAAACCCTATAAACCTACAACATAACACCTTTGGTTCATTAGGTATACGATACCTATCAATATTTATTTTCGTTTAAAATTAATTCATTCTAATAAATTTATAACTGTTTAATAACCATTAAATCTGATACTATAAATGACATTAAAAACCTACTTATTTATCAGCTATCCTATTCCCTACTTTATATATATCTTCTGTTGACTTGTTCATTGTTTCATGCTTGATTTTCTTCTATTTTCTTATTGACCCTTAAAACACTTTTACAACAACACAAACGAAGCAAATAAATAGCACCTGCGTATGTGTATATTAATACATGCAAAATCCCTCAAAACAAATTTAAAAAGTGCGTTTTCGTTGGCCTTACATTATATTCTGAATTTCAGAACCAAGGAAAGTTTTGCCTATCCTGAAAACGGATGAGCCCATCTGCCCTGAAGGAAAATTAGCATGTGGAAGTGGCGACTGTATAGAAAAAGAATTGTTCTGTAACGGTAAACCTGACTGCAAGGATGAATCCGATGAAAACGCTTGTAGTAAGTAAAGTGTTTTCAAGTATATATCCTTTTTTCCTTGAAAACTTACATTATAATATAGACAAATAGTCTCTAACAATGGGTATAGATTCAGCCAGTTACTAAGAATTATTTAAACGAATTTGTACTAAAATGTCATTAATAGAAGCAATATTACTAATTTATTAATCAAAATTATTAGATTTTATCCATTTCTTCCAAATTGTAAGGAATATAAAGACAAAAAAAATCAAGCTAGAAAAGCATAAAATTTTACGCGTGGTAAAAATATTGATGAGATGCATTAATTAACACATCTTTTTACATTTACAGCCGTCGACGTTGACCCTAACAGAGCTCCTGACTGTGACCCCAACCAATGTGCACTTCCGGACTGTTTCTGTTCCGCGGACGGAACACGTATCCCAGGAGGTATTGAAGTTAACCAAGTGCCTCAAATGATAACCATCACTTTCAATGGCGCAGTAAATGTTGACAACATTGACCTGTATGAACAAATATTCAACGGTAACCGCCATAATCCTAATGGTTGCCAAATTCGTGGTACTTTCTTCGTTTCGCACAAATATACTAATTATGCTGCTGTACAAGAATTACACCGTAAGGGCCACGAAATTTCAGTATTTTCTATCACGCACAAAGATGATCCCCAATACTGGAGCAGTGGCAGCTATGATGACTGGCTTGCCGAAATGGCTGGTGCACGTTTGATCGTAGAACGATTTGCTAATATAACTGACTCGTCGATCATTGGCGTTCGAGCCCCTTACCTGCGTGTTGGTGGAAATAAGCAATTTGAAATGATGGCTGACCAGTACTTCGTTTATGATGCGTCAATAACCGCTCCTCTTGGACGTGTTCCTATTTGGCCCTACACATTATACTTCCGTATGCCTCATAAATGTAACGGAAATGCTCACAACTGCCCATCAAGAAGCCACCCTGTATGGGAAATGGTGATGAACGAATTGGATAGAAGAGATGATCCGACTTTCGATGAATCTCTTCCTGGTTGTCACGTTGTCGACTCTTGCTCTAACATCCAAACAGGAGATCAATTTGCCCGCCTTTTACGTCATAATTTCAACCGCCATTACGGTACAAACCGTGCTCCACTTGGCTTCCACTTCCACGCTTCATGGCTCAAATCCAAGAAAGAGTTCAGAGATGAGCTGATTAAATTCATCGAAGAAATGTTAGAAAAGAACGATGTTTACTTTACTTCTCTCATTCAAGTAATCCAATGGATGCAAAACCCTACAGAGTTGACGTCACTAAGAGATTTCCAAGAATGGAAACAAGACAAATGTGACGTGAAAGGTCAACCTTTCTGCTCCTTGCCAAATGCATGCCCTCTTACAACTCGAGAGTTACCGGGAGAAGTTCTACGTCTTTTCACTTGCATGGAATGCCCCAATAACTATCCTTGGATTCTGGATCCTACGGGTGAAGGCTTCAATGTTAAAAAGTGATCTCTTTAAGATAATTTAAAAGACTGTACACATGTAAATAATACTCAATAATATTAATAATAATTACAGTAATTATTATGAATGTGGCAGGGTGTCATCTCGCGGAGCGAAAATTGTTTTAATTAGGTGCATTATAAAAAAAGTGAAAAATGACAACCACTCAAATAATACCAACTGCCGTTACTGTTTTTTTAGCAAATGTAGGTAACAACTGACGTTTTTTAGTAATTAAGGTTATTACCTACTTATGAACAATAAATTTTTAATTTTACGTATATTTTAATTATTTAATGAACCCTGAATCAAAATGTTAACCTACAACCATAGTGTAATAAAGATTTCATTACACTATGCTACAACTATCAAGAACCGTCAAGAACAGTTTCGAAAGTTATTTGTAATGATTTTTTTTTATAGATAGGTTAACATGTTCCGTAACACTTGACTACATGCAAATGTAGTCTATGACACTTCAAAATCCCATATATTTCATCATACCATTTGCAGCTGTACTACCATATTATATATAGATATTTTTAATACGACATTAAATTGTGGCCACCGACCTTGACACCGACCGGTGCCGTTGCACTTGAATGGCTCAGTCTACGCATGTCGGTGGTGTGAAGGTGTTGTTTTGGTGCATAAGCGCTGCATATGTGTTGCGTGGTTATGACTCGATAAGAGATACCTAAGTAGGAACGAAGGAAGTCGCGTATGTGAGACTAGATCAAGTCGGCACCGGAAATTTCAATTGTCGTAAAGGACATTTTGCCGAAAATGAGTTATTGTATATATTTGGAATCAGCGATTGGTATATTAAAAATAATCATATCTTGAAAAAAAAGCCCCTTACGACCTTGGTTTTTAACAGCTCTAGCTCGATTTTTTTACTATTTAGGATGTATCGTAAAAATAATTTTCAATGGGGAGCGTAAAGTCATATTTAATTATTAGGTCGTAATCCTAATTTCGCACTAAACTTGTGGGGGATCCACGTTTGAGCAGTGGTCTGTTTAGGGGAGGAGGTTACTAAATAAGGGGTCTCCGGGGAATCAGAAAGAAAACAATCGATAAACTATTTACACAGACACAAACTCCACCCAGGATGGATGCGGGTGATGAAGATGATGACACAACTTATAAAACTTTTGATACGACATTATAAAAAAATATTATTATTACGAATCAAAAGGGCGTAAACATGCTAATTGATAATCGAAACCCTTACGACCTAATCCATGCTTTACATTATCTTACGTAATTTGGGCGTAAAGGTTGTTCGTTTTTTATTGTCCTTTACAATCCTAATTTTAAGAAAAAGTAGTTTTTGTCTCGTTCCTTACCGACTAAAACCCTTCGAGCAACATGGGAAGCTAAAACCACACGGTGTTCCCTCTCGCACCTGCGTCGGGGGCTACGGAAACTGTACATTCGTCCGCGGCCCCTGACTGGTCCGCTATGATGATGAAGTCAAAGAAGAGGTGCGAAAGAAGAAAGAAGCTTGGCTGAATGTATTAGCCTACAAAGCCAAAGCAAGAATAAATCGGATAACAAACATAAAGATGATTTTGAAATAGTGAAGAAAAGTTACACTGAAATGAAAGTGAAAGTAAAAGAGATTGTAAAAAAGAAGAAGAATGAAAAAGAGAAACAGGATAATGGGAGATTCTTCAACAACTTTAGGGCCACAATATTAAACTGTTCTGGAAGCAGGTAAGATTGGCTCGTGGAGTTACAGAGGCATCGACGATGAATGTCATTAAATAAGAAGACGAATGCTTGTTGACTGAAGAATGTAAGGTTTTGGAACGTTGGAAGAAATATTTTGAAAGCTTATTTAGTTGTCAGGATAGTGCGCAAAGAGTAGGTGATTCGGCGGAAGTAAGCACAAGAAAGTCTTTTGCGCTTTCATTGACTTGGAGAAGGCTTATGATAGTGTTTGGAGGGATGAATTGTGGTGAACACTGGCTATTTATGGAGTGGACAGGCGCTTGGTGCGGGCGCTGAAATCCCTCTACAGGGATTCCAGTGCTTGTGTTAGGGTAGGTTAGGTACACGAGCTGGTTTGGCATCTCCAGAGGTGTTAGACAGGGCTGTGTCGCATCGCCGTGGCTGTTCATTCTATACATGGACAGATGTTTGACAGATTTGAAAGAGAATAATTCTGGATTGAGAATGAATGAGTTGCCTGTCAAATGCCTTCTCTATGCTGATGATCAGGTTTTACTTGCGTCGTCAGCAGAAGAGTAACAAGATATGGTAACAGTAATTAATAAAACATACAAGGTAAAGGGCATGAAAGTATGTAAATGTTAGTAAGACGAAATTTATGGTTTTTGAAAGAGAAGAAGATGTATATGTGTGCGATGTAAAGATAGAGGGTATCAGTGTAAAGCAAGTGAGTGAGTTTGTCTATTTAGGAAGTGTGTTTACCAGGGATGGTAATAATAATATAATATTGATGCAGATGTGGAAAGGAGAGTGAATGCGGGAAATAAAGTGAATGGTGCTCTGCATGCAGTTGTGGCTAATGAGTCCTTGTCAAAAAAGGCTCGACTGGCTATCCACAATGGTGTGCTGGTATTTATATATGGAAGTGAATGTTGGGTATGGCAGAAGAGACATAAAAGTAGAATAAACGCTATAGAAATAGTGTGATTAGACAACGTTGCGGACTGAAAGATGATAAAGTGCTTCCTAGGAATAGTTATGGGCAAGCAACGGCTATCAACGGTTTTGGCAGGCACTCGGAATTTTGGATATCTGGCAGGCACTCGGAATTTAATTTTATTTAAAGCTAGGACAATCGATTTCATTTTTGATAATTTGAATAAGAATTAAAATTTTAAAAACTTTTTAAAAATAAGCTTTTATTTAAATGCGCTAAAAAGAATAAAATAAACTTTTCATTTAAAAAAAAATAATAAAATCAAAATCATTTATTTGCATAAATAAGGTACAGAAAGTTCTTATTAAAATAATTGGTCGCTTATTCTGCCTTTAATTTCGGCGTGCAAATTGAACATTATTTATTACTTAATTTAAAGATTTTAAGACTTTTACTAGCAACGTATAATGTCTTTACATAATTTTATTTATATGATTCTAGCTTTCCGCCCGCGGCTTCGCTCACGTGGACTAAACGTTTTTTTTTTCATTTTACGGGATTATATATTATACCATATGTCACTTAGGAATAATGTAGCTTTCTATTGATGAAAGAATTAAAAAAAACGGATCTTTTTTCTGTTTATATTGTAATTCAAATCATTGACGAAGATAATAAATAGGATAGGATCGATATACCTACGACCCTTGTGGGACACAGGAGAGGCCTTGTAGATGTCCGATATCAATCCATTATCAGAAACAAAGAACATGCGATTTTCTAAGTAGGTATGATTTTAGGAAAAGTAATATATTACAAAAAGGTCAGGTGCGTAGTACTCGCAACCGGCGCGTGTGTATGAAAAGATGTATGAATGTGGAAGAAGCGAAAGAGGTATGCAAGAGGCGTAGCAAGTGGCAGTCCATACCCAAGTAACACAGGAAGCATTTTAATAAAGAAGTAGTAAACTGATGTAGAACTTAAGGTCCGTATAAACTCTTATATAAGTTCACCGAGTATCTCGACGCTTTATATTGGCATTTTAAAACAATGATGATGCTTTACACTTTATAGTGGTTGGATAATGACATATATATCCAAATGCTTTTGTAAAGCCTTTAATTTTAGTGCAGTAAACCACAAGGCAGCTGTACAGCATTTGGATCTACACTAGCATTTTTAAGTAGTAAGATAATGCCTAATGATGCTAAATAGCATCAACTTTTACCACTAGGTATAATTCACCGTTAATCCGTTATACAGCTTTGAGTTGTTCTTAGTGCACTTTGTTGTGTAGTAGCACTTATAAGTGGTAAGTAAATGCCTAGTGCTGCTGAACAGCATAGGTACATGTGGATCAATGTAATGCCTGCATTTTTTAAGGTGAACTGAGTTCTCTTGTAAAACGAACAGTCATTTATGATTTTGCCCAAGGATCCCCAAAATTGCGTTCAAGTAACTGATACTATTTCAGAATACATAGATTCTTTTGGGATACCGGTGAACCCATATAGAACTGCTATATAGACAATGGCGCTACAGTGGTTCACCAAAAATATTATCTCGGGCTTGTGGCTTAATAATTGTTCAGGTGTGAGTATTTGTATCTCCTGCTGCAATAATTAGCCTTTTTAAAGGCTCATCGGGCTGCTATGTACCGACACCATTTTGTAAATATGTTATAATCTAAAAATATTATCATTCGGACCTATCTATAAAAGCAAAAGACCTGTATTATTATGATAATAACTTAATTTAATGCTACTCAACCAATATTATTATGTTAATTTTGCTAAATTCGTTCTATATTAGGAATACAAATTTTGGCTACGTCACACATACTTTTATATAATATTTTATATCAAAACCCACAATATATCGAAGGTGCGTGAAAATTTTCAATGAAACTTATAAAGACATTTACAGTAAACTAGATTGCGCAGTAGGTAATATTTGAAGGCATGACATAACAAAAGTCAATAAACTTAGGTAACAAACATGGTGTCTCTCACTCAATTTTAACCGACTATTCGTCCATATTATATCCAGACAAAGTAATTCAAAAAATTCCAAATCAATTGGATTATAACATTTGTACTATGGCATTAGAGATGTTTTTGCAACGATGGAAGGTTTCGTTTAAGTTCTAACATGTGAACACTTAACTAGCTCCAATAACGCTATTAATACTTTCTACTGCTTTTATATTGCAATAAACATCTTCATCATCACTACATAGTATAAAACAAAGTCGCTTTCTCTGGCCCTATGTCCCTTTGTATGCTTAAATCTTTGAAAATACGCAACGGATTTTGATGCGGTTTTTTTTAATAGATAGAGTGATTCAAGAAGAAGGTTTATATGTATAATACATACATATTTTAGTATAGAAAAGTCAATAAACCACGCGGGCGAAGCCGTGGGCGGAAAGCTAGTTATCAATAATATTGACAGTATAATGCTTCTGTAATGCGATCGGCAAATTCATTGACCGTGAGAATGCTTCTGTAATGCGATCGGCAACTTCATTAGCCGTGAGAATGCTTCTGTAATGCGATTGACAACTTCATTGACCGCAATAATGCTTCTGTAATGCAATCGGCAACATCATTAATCACAATAATGCTAATATAATGCGCCTGTGATGCGATTAAACAACTATTGTGACCATATTTAGGATCTAAAGCTGTATAATTTGTGCCCAAATAAGACGTACAGTAGCCGTATAAACGATTAGAACTAACTCAAAATGCTAAAAGGATTCAAAAATGCTGTAAGTCAGCCGTTATACAACTTTTATGTGTTACTTGGGTAGTTTCTGCCTACCACTGTGGGAAAAAGGCGTGTGTGTATGTACCTAATAGATTACGTGTGAATTCGTAAGCCAACAATTTCCCTATAAGAATACTGTGTTCCGTGTACCGAGACACAGTCATGTGTGAATGACATCTACTTGCTTTCCACAGTCAATAGCGCCCATCAACATTCTTTAAAAGCTACCAGATTCGTACAGGTGGATAATCTGGAAGCAATGAAACCATGCTGAGATACACATAAGTAGGTTTGTATGTACTGTGTACTGTATTAATAATGACTTTGGCGATGGTTGATAATAGATATGGAGATAGGCTTGTTGTACAGTTTGTCCGAAATAAGTAAGCCGATCGGAAGTTATCTGCAAGTGGTAAATTTTAATAGAAAGAGTCGGTGTAAAGATAATTAGAGTCGTATAAGTTTTACATTTCTAATTCTTTGTTTACTAATTTCGATATTTATGTATTAATAAAACACTTCATATCACCGTGGTAGTTCGGAACGGCTAACTTCCGATCGACTTACTTATTTCGAACAAACTGTAATAATTCACATTGTCGATGCCTTGGGGGCCAAATACAATTTTTGAGATTTATGTGTAAATAGCAATTTCAGGCCGAATCCTCTATTTTAACCTAATTCTTCTACAATTAGGGGGTGCACATGATCAACACATGCCATGACCATTCAAGAGCGCAGCCGGTTCCTCTCGTCTCGGCGCTACATAACAGTGAAACAGGGGTGTGGGTCGCGCAGTGGGCGTAGGCTGAGAAGCAGTCAGTAGTGTCGCGTGCAGCGATGCGGATGCCTATTTTTTTATTGTTTCCGGGCCAATGACGTATTAATTCGTACTTAAAAATCCTATATTTTTTTGGCTCCTGAAGCCATGACAAAAATATAACAAAAAAAAACAACATCAACATCCTTGGAAAAAAGCTTTTCCAAGGATAACCAGTCGTTTTGTACGTTGGCAGACGACATTCTAGATGTGTTTTGTTTTCTTAGAAGTTTTTTTTTTCAGAATAATACGTATTTTTAAATGAATTATTCAGTATTTTTGTATACGTATGTATATTAATTTATTATTTCGCCCGTAGAATAATAGATAACTTTACCTAGTTTCAACAGAATACTTATAATAATTAAAAATAATTCGTAATTTGCCAGATCTCGCAAAACACCGAGATTTTGCGAGATTAGACCTCTTAAATCTTGCAAATACCGAGATTGGAGATTTTGCTGCAACATTGCACTCCCTATCTACAATAACGATCGTTAAGTCTTAATACTCAATTGTGAATATGTGTGCCGTACGTACACGCGTCGTAGTCGCCTCTGTGCTGGTGTGTACATTTTATGGTCCTTCTAGCCGGATTTTATGGTCCTTCGAGCTGAATTTTATGGTACTTCGAGCCGGATTGTATGGTCTTTCCAGCCGGATCACGTGGAACAGTGAAGAATAGCAAGATGCCAGTCACAAGATGGCGGGTTGTCGAGGTCCCAATTTCTACTGCCTTGAATGAACCTAGAATGTGTTATAATTAGCCCAACAATTAGCGAAAAACCGACAACAATTTGAATTTGGCGCCAAAGGCTGAGCGCCTTGGCTAAAGCGACGGGGCTGGGCGAATTGTTCGGCTATATCGCATTCTAGGTACATAGGCAGTAGAAATTGCTACATCAATACCTAATAACTTATTCACAATTGAGCATTAAAACTTTTGTTATCGTCGAAGATTTTGGTGTAAAATAGTGGTTTCGGTGAAAAAAGACAATTTACACCTAAATCTCCTACGATAGACATTTTCAAACTGAGGTTTTTATTCTCTATTGTGAGTAAGTAATTGTTGATGTCGCAATTTCTACTGCCATGTACCTAGAATGAATTATAGCCGAAAAATTTGCGAAAAACACAAGAAAAAACTTCGCACCCAACCCGACGCTTTAGCCTTAAGGCTAACGTTCAGCCTTGGGCACAATATTTTTGGTTTATCAAGTAAAATGAAACTAGTTTTTCACTTAATCTGTTTATTTAAGGCACTATTTTACTGATATGCACAACCAACTATGCACAGTAATACGTAAACACCACAACACCAAAAAATTATGATTACTTATTTAAATCTGCTAAAATATTATCATTTTGTTTTATGACCATAAACGTGAAGATCCTGACGTATTATAGCATGACGTGTACGTTGTCGTTCAGTGAGCTAGATAATTATGTAAATATGTAAAGCATTTTCTACTTTGTGTCTCTAAAAATAGAGAACAATTTACAGAAGGACTGAGTCGGTGTGGGAGATGTGCGGTCGCCAGCCATGGACTGGAATACCGGTAAAATACCGGTGCACGTTGTCGGTGCAAGTGCGAGATAACGTTAAGTTTGAGAGAAATGTTTTAACACAACAATATTATGCAAAGTTTTGCATGTGTTTAACTGTATAACGTTACAATACTTAAACGTTTCTAAAATATGGTTATCATAATAATTTTAGAATAAAAACCGCCACCGGCGCAGCAAGTAATATCTGCGTATACTTTAGTTCTCATTCATACTTAATATTTTTTATAACTACTAACTTGTTTTGTGTATTTTTGCAGTAACTGTAACCGGTGGTCTTATTATGGCCTTATTATTCCTTTCTGAATTATATACTTATATGTCGCCTAATATTTCGGAAGAATTGTTTGTAGAATCAATTTAGATAATATTGTCTCAAAGATCTCTTGTAACTGTAAGTACTTAAACTAAATAGTTTGTAGTGTCATAAAATTTTCTCAAAACACTTAGAATACTCCTCACTTATAACTGCCTCGTTAATCTAGTGGTCCTCAGCGCAACTGCTAGACTAGATGCCCTGGATAGGCTAATGGATTTTTCTATGAAATTCTCAGCAGCAGCTTGGAGTTTGTGTTTGTACTAGGTTAATGGCAGAAGGCTTGCCCCCTATTACATAGGGCTTAAACTTGGCTAGCCGCGGCAATCGACGTTACGATCACAATGTTTTTAGTAACAAGCTCCTCATCCTCCCCTGTGATATCATCATCTCCCTCATTATTAATATTCCTCGTTATTATGTTTGTTTATAAAGAAATCATTTCCATCGATTTACATTGACTAACTAACAATAAGCTCGCCCCAAATTACATGGGACCTAAACATACCGGCGAAATGTATGAAAACCCTTCCGGAAATACAGGCGTGATGGTATGGTATGTATTATTAGAAATGATTAATCAAGACTTAAACTTCAATTATTGTATTATACAAACACGATATATACCTACCTACCCAAAAGGTGCAGTAGAATATATAAAATTCATCGATTTAAAAAACCCAATAATATCTCTGTTCCGATAAGGTTTAGACAAATGTATCATTTAAAACTTTTGATCGCTTTTTCTGTTCTTTATTAATATCCACTCCAAGTTTCATTACTGGACGGTCAATTTCAAAACGACGTCAACTTTACCATTTAAACCCTTTCTTTTATTTACATAATTTATAAATGCAATCATTTAACAAATAAAGTAACCGGGGATTAATCGGTTGAGCTTCGATATTTTTACCGATTAGTTTCACCGGAATATTACCGGTGTTTCTCCGGAGATCGCTGCTGCGGTGCCACGCAATTGCGAACCTCTAATTCATTCATATTCATTCATTTATTTGATTTTGACTTGAGGAAAATTTATTGTGTTTGTGACTTGTGTTTTGTACTAGTAAAGTAAAAGTTAAATAAGTTTTATCAAACGAATTACTGTAATCCTAATCGGTATTACAATAAATGTAATTATGTCATCACAGATAATTGATAAGTTTAAGCAATTAGATGCTTATGCTAAAACATTGGAGGATTTTAGAATAAAAACCGCCACCGGCGCAGCAAGTAATATCTACGTATACTTTAGTTCTCATTCATACTTAATATTTTTTCTAACTACTAACTTGTTTTGTGTATTTTTGCAGTAACTGTAACCGGTGGTCTTATTATGGCCTTATTATTCCTTTCTGAATTATATACTTATATGTCGCCTAATATTTCGGAAGAATTGTTTGTAGACACATCAAGAGGCCATAAGCTGCGAATCAATTTAGATATTATTGTCCCAACGATCTCTTGTAACTGTAAGTACTTAAGCTAAATAGTTTGTAGTGTCATAAAATTTTCTCAAAACACAGAATACTCCTTACTTATAACTGCCTCGTTAATCTAGTGGTCCTCGGCGCGACTGCTAGACTAGATGCCCTGGATTGGCTAATGGATTTTTCTATGAAATTCTCAGCAGCAGCTCGGAGTTTGTGTTTGTACTTGGTTAATGGCAGAAGGCTCGCCCCCTATTATATAGGACTTAAACCTCTGCCTTACCCTTCAGGGAAAACAGATGTGGTGATTATATTACTTATAGAATAAGCCTCCTCAAGTAACAGCTCTGAGCATTGATTTATGCCATATTGATGTCAATACACTCATCCCTTAATTTCATGTAAGGAATATTGAAAAATATTTTATTTTGCAACCTCAAAGCCTAACAAATTATAGAGACGAGATACTTAAACTTAAATAAGTGTGTGCGTTCGCGCAGCGGAATGTTGTTGAATTTAAAGATTTTAAGTATGCAGATATTTAGTGTATGACGTCGTATAATTGTGTATGGTAAAAAAAAATTTGTGCACGCAGCCATTGTGGAGAAATTCATCAAAAACTGATTCCGCTGGGCGAACGTTGTCCTGGCGGAACTTTTTTTAATCCATAAACTTTAGAAGAAATAAGATGTGTCCAATAATTAGTGTGTATTTGTGTGTAATTGTGTATGTATGAATAACATTAGTGCATGCATAAACTTCGGAGAAATTCAAGTTTCCGCTACGCGAACGTTTGGCCATTAGCTAGTTTTCATATAAAGCGCTTACATAGAGAGCTGTAGAATTTTACATACATTGTTTTGAATTTGTTTATATTTGTTTAAAAAACAGATTTAGAAAAAAACGTAGGGCTTAAAAGATAAAAATATAAACGTAAAATACGCTTATTAGGTCTTAGTTCTTAAAGTATGCACTTTGGGGTCTAGATTTTCACGTTTATACAAACCTTGTAGGTGTCTGCAACATGTTGCCAAGTATCAATGATGTTCCGGTAGTAATTAAAGAGTTATAGGACAATTTACTATGAATAAATCACTGTTTACAAAACAGTCAAATATCACGACGTTCTAAAGGAATTGCATGGTAAAATGTATGCCAATAATTAGTGTATTCATTCAACTATTCACATGCAAAATTTCATGTCATTAAATTCAGTAATTAAAGAAAAACAATTATAATACTGACGAAGCATCGAAAACCTACATAACCCGACCAAGTTCAGATGGCTACAAAAAAGCGGCCGTGCCATATATCTAAGTAACGTTCTTAACCTTCCAATATAGTATTTATTAATACGGTACAGTTGCGTACACAAGCGTTGCGGGCCGCGGCTAATGAAAACATATTGTCCTCTTTTCTTCAAGGATGGAAGTACCGTTTTTTTTTCAAGCGAGAAGCCGCCTATCGCTCGTTGCGCGCAGCGCGTTGTCTATTTTTTCACACTAGAATATTTTTGATCAATTCATAACTACAATACTTAGACTATTTAACCAAAGGACTAGCCTTAAGCGTACCGCTTCGAACAAAATAATTCTACATATTTTGGTTGGGTGCGGGGGAACACGCTCACATACATAAGTCACAGTACAGTACAACGGTATACATCAATTAAAAAATCGATTCAAGAAGTAGTTTTTTTTAAGTTATTAGATTTGTTTGATCCACTAAACTTGCAAAGGGGAACGCTCGTGCATGCCTAGTCCATTGGTTAAATAGTGTAGTAATAAGCTACAATATGATAAATATTTACCTAAACAGTAGTAGGTACTTACATGTGGTAGTTATTTAATTTCCCTAAGGGGTCTATAGTTAGAATCCTGATCCGTGAAATCTTCAATAGAAATTAGCTGTATGAATTTTATTTGTCTTATAATATATCTAGATTATATTTCAAGTCTCAAGCGCATACTTAAATAAAGTACCTACGTAAATAGTACCTACTTTCTGTCATAGTCAAATACATTTAAAAAAGTAGGTGTACAATAATAAATGACCTATAAATTATATCGAAACAACAATTGTGTTATCACCTATACCAATTCAATACCGGTATTATACTGTAAATTTTGGGATGTTACCTAAATATATTGCACGGCCGCTTTTTTGTAGCTATCCGAACTTGGTCGGGTTATGTAGGTTTTCGATGCTTCGTCAGTATTATAATTGTTTTTCTTTAATTACTGAATTTAATGACATGAAATTTTGCATGTGAATAGTTGAATGAATACACTAATTATTGGCATACATTTTACCATGCAATGCCTTTAGAACGTCGTGATATTTGACTGCTTTGTAAACAGTGATCTATTCATGGTAAATTGTCCTATAACTCTTTAATTACTAACGGAACATCATTGATACTTTGCAACATATTGCAGACACTTACAAGGTTTGTATAAACGTGAAAATCTAGACCCCAAAGTGCATACTTTAAGAACTAAGACCTAATAAGCGTATTTTACGTTTATATTTTTATCTTTTAAGCCCTACGATTTTTTCTAAATCTGTTTTTTAAACAAATATAAACAAATTCAAAACAATGTATGTAAAATTCTTCAGCTCTCTATGTAAGCGCTTTATATGAAAACTAGCTAATGGCCAAACGTTCGCGTAGCGGAAACTTGAATTTCTCCGAAGTTTATGCATGCACTAATGTTATTCATACATACACAATTACACACAAATACACACTAATTATTGGACACATCTTTTTTCTTCTAAAGTTTATGGATTAAAAAAAGTTCCGCCAGGACAACGTTCGCCCAGCGGAATCAGTTTTTGATGAATTTCTCCACAATGGCTGCATGCACAAATTTTTTTTTACCATACACAATTATACGACGTCATACACTAAATATCTGCATAATTAAAATCTTTAAATTCAACAACATTCCGCTGCGCGAACGCACACTAAATAAGTAAGTAAGTACATCAAATAAAGCCATAGACAAACTAAAAACTGTCTAGATTTCAAAAGAGACCATGATTCTCCAAGATTGTTTTGATTGTTCTTCTGAGAGTTCATCAGTTAGGAACTGTAAAACACTGACGTTGTTGTCTCTTTTTTGGTAATTCTATTATTTACAGAAAACCATATCATTAACCAATACTCTCTTTTAGACTTAGTACTGGATGCCATGGACTCATCTGGAGAACAGCATCTCCAAATGGAGCACAATATCCATAAAAGACGACTAGATTTGAACGGGAATCCCATAGAGGATCCCAAAAAGGAAGAAATGGCAATTTCCACTACGGTAAATTTATTACGCTTTTTTTTTCAATCAATAAGTTTTTACTTTTTTTTACTCATTTATTAAGATCATCTCAACCAACAAACACACTGGAGTCATTGTTTAGTTAAAGTTTTAGTGCATACTCAATTGTGAATAAGTTATTGTTAATGTCGCAATTACTACTGCCATACATGTAGAATGTTTTTATATACAAACAATTTGCTATAAACAAAAAAATTATAATTTGGTGCCCAAAGCTGAACGTTTAGCCTTAATTGAGTTAACAAAATATTTTACAGTATGAAGGCCAAATTCATTCATTGATTTCAATTGCATTTCTCAATTTGTAGGTCTATAACACATTCATCTATTAGCACTAGTAATTGCAATATTAAATAAATTTAAGTACCTATGTATGAACGTCATCTGTGGGTAGTTGGAAAGTGAACACTAGAAAAAGTCACTCTAATTTTATAATTTAATATTATATTATTTAATCTAAACAATTTGTTACATTTAATGCCTTTTTTAATTAATTAATATAGTTTACCTGCTGGTAAAGTGTTATTATCACATTTTCTCCACTATTTAATCTACTATGGATGCACTTAAAAACACACTGATGGAATTGACAGACATGTTTCATGCATGTATGTCTGAGTTTGAAGAAGAACTGCAGAAGGCTCCCTCTGCACCCAGCACCACCTCAAGCTTGGCCAAAGAATTTATAACTTTAGAACGTTAACATAGAACGCATTGTAAAATAAATTATAATTAGCGCTAGTGCAAACTTACTCTATGGGAAGCCTATATTATGCAATGCGACATCAGCTTAAACTGGATTTGTATAAGTTGACCTGTAGCCTTGTGTACGTACGGCTACACATCAAGCTATACAAAACCAGTTTACGCTGGTCTTTTATATTATAGGAAGCCTATATAATGCGAGATCAGCTTTAAACTGGTTTTGTATAGGTTGACCTGTAGCCTTGTGTACCTATTCTGCTTTATACTGATTATTATGTAATCGAATTCTTTTTGCACTAAAAGCTGTGCTTTAAATTCTTTATATCGTATACTTTGCCAGCCACCAAAATTGACAATTTACTTAACTTTTAGCTATGGTAACGTTTTTAAGCAAAAGTTGCATTAGTATGCACTTGTGAATATTACAATTAAATCATAAGTTAACATAAGTTTTTGTGGAACGACCATGACACTTGGCGCAATGGTCCCGTACCGGACTCATAAACAATAGATTTTGCATTGTGTCTTTATGGGACTTGCACGGTTTAACCACTACGGCAAATGTGTAGTGAAAATTAAATTTTAATATACAATAAATTTTCAGATAAAACAAAACACTTCTGATATTGCACTTATAACATGTGGGAGCTGTTATGGAGCAGCATTGAATGAATCTCAGTAAGTTAATATAAATCATTAAATCAAGCAAGTAATAGTAGAGCTCTATTCAATTTAAAGATTATATTTTTAGATGTTGCAATACCTGTGAAGAAGTAAAAGAAGCTTACAGATTACGAAGATGGGCCTTGCCTGACTTATCTACTATAGAACAATGTAAAAACGATGATTCTATTGAAAAAACAAACTTAGCACTCAAAGAAGGCTGCCAAATATATGGTTACATGGAAGTCAACAGAGTATGTATAATTATTTTGTATACTATTGTAATTTGTAAATAGCCTGAATCTGTACTACTATACTTTTATTATAAAGAGGTAAAGTTTGTGAGGATGTAGACGGTAATCCCTTGATCTACCGATTTTTCACCAATCGAAAGCTTCATTATTCCTGAGTGACATAGGCTATAATTATTTATTATATCCCGTGAAATGAAAACGAAAAAATATAGTTTACGCGGGCTAGTTGAAGATATTTAAAAAAAGAGTACCTCTCAGTGGCGGATTTACCAATAGGTTGAGCAGGCTGGAGCCTAGGGCGGCAGATTTTAGGGGGCGGCAAATTTGGAAAAAAAATGTATTACTGAATAAATTTAACAAAAAAATTAAACCACCTTCAAAAAATAATAAAATAATTTTGTCTTAAACAGTTTGGGAAGTCGTTGACTTCTCTTTGAGTGGTGCTTTTGTTTTCGCCACCGACTTCCCAAACTGTTTTAGACAAAATTATTTTATTATTTTTTGAAGGCGGTTTAACTTATTTGTTAAAAGTAATTTTATTTTTCAATTTTGAGTGGAATTTTATGTTTATAAGTACTTGTTAGCCAACTAAACGCCCTGCTCCAATAAGACAGCGATGTTTCGGAGTAAACGATAATATCATCGATGTAAAAATTTTTTAGATTTTTGTCGATATTTTGAAAACTGCTCAACCGATTTCGATCAAAATTGAACGGGACCACCTCTAAAGTATGACCTACCAAACAAAAAAACAATATAAAAGCGGAGATATCGCGTAACAAGCATACAAAAAAAAACATACAGACGAATTCAGAACCTCCTCCTTTTTGAAGTCAGTTGAAAAAAAGATACCTAATAATGTTATTACATCCACTCACAATTTAATCAATGGTGTAATAGTGTAATGTGTTTCAGCACATTTTAGTTTAAATCAAATCACACTTAAATTATTGTATTTTTTGGAACTGTTAGCGTAATACGATCCTTTTTTATCCAGTCAAATTGAAAGATTTAGGAATCAAGGATTAGGGTGTACCAGTTACTTACCAAAGACCAAATTCATTTATTTTTTTATTCACCATTGCGAAATCATCAAAACCTTTCGGTTTTTTTGTGTCTTATTCCGCCCATTCTTTGAATTCAGTGGTGACTGCGGCTTCTGAATCGTGTGCAGAAGCTTGTCGCTTTTTCATGATGCTACAGGAAATTCACCTTTTTGTGTCTAAACTGTGCTTTACGAATTTTGTTCCAAGAATCTCTCAAACTTTTACACGCGTCCTCTCCAGCAGACCAATGCTTCAGTTTTTTTATGGGATTACTCGGTAAACGAGCAGGCGAGCTACCTGAGGGTAAGTAGTCATCGCCGCCCATGGACATCTGCAATACCTAAGGCGTTGCTGAGCCTATTTAAAGCGAAAGGAGAAGGAAAGGGACTGGGAGGTTTAGTGCGTCCGGCGCTCCACACTCACCGTACGAAACTCAGGAGTATACATATTGCTACTTGACGTCGATATTCTGCGGGAGGGTAGAGCTTCCCCGTTCGTGCCGACCCATCCATACTGGCGTCTAGACGTGCCAGCAGGCACTACAATAGATGCACGATTCGCTCTCTTCACAGTTTTACCTTTGCCGATGTCACTTTATTTTTTTCACGATTCAGCAGCCGCACTGAATTCGAAGAACGGGCTGAATAAGACTGAGAATAAGCATAAAACTTAAAAAGCGAAAGGTTTTGTTCGTTTCGCTAATGGTCTTTGTAAGAAGTAACTTTGTTTGTATAAGTAACTGGTACAACCTTGGTACAACTTAAACCTACCTACTGAACAGAATATTATTATATTGATTTTGTTTTCACTGTTAGAAAGCATAAGCTCCAACTTAGAAACTGCGGTACATCTTATCTCATTATTAAAATACCAAATGATTGTGACGAATATTAACTTTGAGCGTTCAGTTGAGTCCGCAGCGCCCGCCGGTGGGGTACCTATCTCATTAGTTGAACAGATCCTAAGAATGAACTTGACTTCTCTGATGTATATCCATAGATGGAAGAGATCATCACTGACTTTCATCCACGGAAACGAAGCCGTGGGTAAAAACTAGTTCATTAAGGATAAAGCGTCAGCCATTAAAACTTTTGCTTATAATCGCTACCTGAGGAGATTTAGGTGGAAAATAGTGTATTTTTGGCGAAAAATTACAATTTACACCAAAATTTTCTAGGATAGGGATTTTTAATCATAAGTTTTAATACTCGATCGTGAATAAGTTATTGTTGATGGTTCAATTTCTACTGTCGCTATTTGCGAAAAACCTTAGCTTCAGCGTTAGTAAGTTTAACCACACATGATATTGTCTTATTAATGGGTTCTGTTACATTAACTGACCCATCATACAGTATCTTAAGTCGTTTGTACTTCTCGTGTGACAATAAATTCTATCAAATGAAATAGGTATGTATACAATTAAGATAATTTCCACATTTCAGGTTGGAGGAAGCTTCCATATAGCACCTGGAAAAAGTTTTACAATTAATCATATTCATGTCCATGATGTGCAGCCATATTCTTCGTCAGTATTTAATACGACCCATTTTATCCAACATTTATCATTTGGAACGGATATTGAAGGTGCTAATACTGCACCATTAGATGGAGTTAATGGTGTTGCTAAAGAAGGTAAGAAATTGATGTAAAGTGGGTTATAGCTGTTACCTGACCCACCCTAGGCGGGACGGCGGGGTCTCGGTGGGTCAGGTAACAGCTATAACCACGGAGGCGAGAAATTCTCCATGGCTATAACCCACTGTACATATATTTTTATGCTATCTTGACTTTGCAGAATTCATACTCGATCAATGCAAAAACCTTAACATTATACAGTCATTTGATTAGCACTTTTAATTCTTTGGCATAACCACAGAATATGATGTAATAATTAACTAGTATTACTTTTCGATAAAGGAGCCAGGATCCACTCATGGATCATGCCACCTCGGGAAGCGGCAGCATATTTCGTTCTCATACCGACTACAAATATTGCCATTGTTTGCCTTAAACAGCTGTAGGATTTGCGACATTGCCATGACTATGACAGACTTCAGTCGAACGTTTGTTAGACCCCTTTAAGGGCGTAACCTTGCCTCACAACCTACACGAAAGCGCGCATGCAGCAAACAACACACGCCGCGTACTAGGGCCATTGTCTGGTCAAGCGGAGGACTGCCCTAGTAAGCTGCCCGCAAGCAACAGCTCAATACTTTATTTGGACTTGGAGTCATTTGTTGGTTCTTATGATAAACTTCAGTATGTTATTATTGTTGCAAGAAGTAATTTTGTACAGAAGCCTCAGTGCACGAGTCACACTCACACTAAATAGGTAAGGTTGCTTGTTGGTTTCACACTTGTGTAAGTTTGTGCATTCAAAGTCATCTTGCATCTCATACAATCATTGCAAACAAAATTTTCTTTTCTTTCATGTTCATATAAAAAAAACCAAGTGTCAGTAACAGTGGAGTATCTAAAGTTATAGACCAACTGATACTGGCTGTTTAGTCAACTCGGGGAAATTGAATGTTATTAATTGAGGGAAGATATACTTTTTTATGTTAGGCTGTTTACAGTTACCAAAAATATCTTTATGAGACCAAACCCTATTGGGAATTTAAATCCTCGCACATGTATCCTAACTGGTATGACCACTAAGAGCTCTAAAAAGGCGCGCCCCCGTATAAATTCGGCGATACTCGACATGCGCTAGTGTGCCCTGTGCGCTCATGACGACTACTCGACAATAAACAGGTTGCAGAAAAATAAAACAAACATATGAAATCATTAATTTTACCCTATTTTTTATGTAGGTATTCATATAGATTTTTGGGCTTTGCCTATAGGGCATTGAGATGCCATTATGGTGTGGTGTTCAAAAGGTTAAGTTTAATTGAGGTTTTCCATGATATTCTCTGAAGCAGCTCTCCGAGTATGGTGTGCCCAGTGAATGGCAATAGGTGCTGGCTCCTTATTATATGTGACCTAAATATACCAGTGAACTGTGGGTGTACATTAAGTACATCTCTGCTTAAACCTTCGGGGAATACAGGCATGGTGGTATGTTATATTGCAAAATACACAAAGTATGTGCTATGTTGTCAATAACAATATTTAATTAACAATCGTTAATGAATTACAACACTATGAAAACAAAACAATAGATATTATTGTAAGCTAAGCACTATAAGTTTATATTACTGTATATACAAAATGGGTATTTTGAGCACCATCACGTCTAACAACGAATTCCAGTACCTATGGCCATAAAGGTTCCAAAAGTTCCCCCACCTTGAAGCATCACTTTTCCGACGGAATGTACTAATTCCCGTCCTCTCGCGCCGTACCTGTAATAAATATTACAATTTAAAAAGTACTCTATAATATGTTCACATAAATAATAAATGTTTCGACAAACTAACCTCAAAGCTGTAAAACCACCAAAAAGGCCGCCGCTCGCCATTCCTACACAAAATCCAATCATGAAACCCATTTTCATTTTGTCGAAACAAGATGGTCCTTGGCTCTGATAGACTCCGCCTGGCACGGGCATCTTTATTAGAGTTTTCTCAACTTCAGAACAGTTTAAATTGTAAATCTATTATTTTATATCAATAAATCAGATGTTTTGAAGAAATTGACAGTAGATTTTTTACCAAAGAGTAGGTAACTACTTTAGTATATTTTTTTTGACATCTGATTTTGACAGTAACAAATAGCAGGACAACTTCTAGCGCTGCGGCAATCTTTCAATATACCACAGAGCTATGTTGCTAATGGTAGAATAATAAGCTTTTCTACCACGAGATAGCCGATATCAAGAACATCCTTTGTCGCCTCGTACCGTTACCTGTTTTAATATTATAATTTAGGTTTAATATTCTTATCATCCACAATTTGTGTAAATTTAATTCATTATAGACCGTAAAACGTGCAGTAATTTCTCGTTAATACAAATAATAGGTAAATGATCGGAAGTGCAAAGCGTTGCCATACTTCCCTTAGTAACTTTCTCCGAAATCGAATAGTCGAGTGCGCCGCGCCATAATATTTGCATAAACCTATACTTTGTCCAATAAGTGAACTGTTTTTTGACAGATGGAACTAGTGATTGCAGGAACGTAACAATGCGATTATCGATCCGATTATTGACACTTTGATTGCTGTCTAGTATTAATTATCGATTGTTAGGTTTTCGAATCGAAAATGGTGCAACGACGACCAAAATAAATAAATATGTATAATATTCATCTGATTATATTATTTTTTGTATAATATTCATTTTCCATCCATTTCTTTTCAAAAAGATTGTTTAATTTATATTTTATTGTTATAAGAGTGGATTCCATTTTTCGATACTGATTTATTGTCATTGTTTAAAATGATCGCAGCGAATACATTCGATTGCATCACTAGACACGGTAGAATGTGGTAGAATGTAACTAAATTTAATACGCTTAACAATAATCTTTTTTTTTTAAATCCGTTACATTTATGGTATTATAATGTCTGCAAGGAATCATAATTAAGATAATTGAATAACATAAGGTAGGTAGTAAATTTATTTTGTTAAGCATTTCAAACTTAACTTATACGTAATCTGGAACAGCTACGTTCTAAGACATCTGTCAAAAAACGGTTCACATAATGGACAAAGTAGATATACAAGATTTTTATTTTATTCATTAAAATACCGATTTTCATGCTTAGATGACGACTAGTAGGTTAATTTGCAAATGACAAATAAGATAATTTTTTAACTGTATCATTTACATTTTACAATAAGAAGTACTAGCTTTCCGCACACGGGTTCGCCTGCAGGGTTTCTCGACTTTTCTGTACTGTAATAATACTCAGACTAGGAAAATAGGCAGACGTAGTCCGTAGAACACGAGAGTGAAGCCACCAAAGCAAATACAAAAGCAAAAGCTAATACAAACTCACGTCAGTACTTAGCTGCGCGTCGTACTGCTTGTACGCCTCAAATGAGTTACCATTTTATTTTAAAACATGCCTTCTTGTGTTTTTAAACTATGTAAAAGTTGTTCCCAAAAACAAAGAAAAGAAGATGTTATTTATTTTCCCTCTAATATTTCTCGGCTCACTTGGAACACAAAACCTCGACAGTAATTGCTCTGGGTTGCCAGTTTACATCGAAATAGGTCTACTTGAATTTGGGTAATGTACGTTGTGTGTAAAAAGATCGATTCATTTCTATATGTAACCGTTCAGAGTTGGGCACAATGTAATCAGTTTAATGATTTACGATTACGATATTTTTTTATCATCAATTATGCTTACAGTTTAACAAAAGTAATCATGAGCAGTGATTTATGATTATTAGTTTGTAATATTACATACCTATTACATAATAATGATAACTTTTTCCGATTGATATTGGATTGCATGTATTATATTCTTTTTATTTGAAATCCATGATGGCGGATAAATATTTTTTTGAATAAATTCATACGGGTCATATGGGTATCAATTTCAAGGTATCTTAGGGAGCTGATTATGAAAATAGCATTAATTTTGAAATCCAAGATGGTGGATATTATTTTTCTAAATAGTATGGGCATAGTGTAATGTGGGCACACTCCTTTGTCGGGGTCGAAATGCCGACAATCGTCTAGACATTGAAAATAGCTTAGGGTTGTCACAAAAAATACAGCATACATATTTATACAATATTTAAGTATATATCACAGTACTACTACATCATGTATGACATACGTACATGTATGACACTTACGTACATAGCATTAAGCAGTAAAATGAAGTAGTTTAACATTGTATAATAGACTAATATTTATATTTTGTATTATTATTTTATATTTTCTTACGAGTATTTAACTTTATTCCACCGTAATTTATTTAATAATAATTATACCGTTTAAATTATATTTAAGTACCTATAAAGTAAAAGCACATTTCCAATTCTGAACATTAATAGGTACAATAACTGAGAACAATAGAAAAAAATGTGGGAGTTTTTCCCAATATCTGGCAACTTTACTCACACATAGATGCACGTGTCCCTACAATGCCGCTCCGAGCTGTCACGCACACATAATAATGTGGCTTCACATCGTTTGTTGCGCATACTATATCTGTCTAAATCTGAGGTATTATACATATAATCCTTCCTTGACAATGGAAGTTGACAATGACTTGTTGATGACGTTAATACTTCGACGTCACGACAACATTATACGAGGCGCGAGTGTAAATGAGGCTTAAGAAGTACCTCCCGTTTGACAGTTTTGACAGTTTGAAAAATAGGGATGGGGTCAAAGTAATCGGTTGCTACAATATCCGATTCTTAATAGATATGATGGGGTCAAAGTAATCGGTTGCTACAATATCCGATTCTTAATAGATATTATTTACTTAAATTTACGAATTGGTTAGTTTTACGGATTTTTATGTATTTACACCCTGTAGCCCGATTTACGAAATTAAAACCTTAGCGTTGTGGCAGCGACTTCATCGTTGAAATAGTTTTCCAGTGATATGGTAATATCGTCAAGCGAAAGTTTTTGATCAACTCTCACCCAAGGAACATGTATGAATACGGTTCAACGGTTTTTTTAATAGGATGACTCCTAAAGTGGTCAGATCGACGGATATGAATTGGAAAACTGTTTCAGCGATTAAGTCGCTGCGACATCGATACGAATTACGTGAATCGGGCTACTGGACAGACGGGTTGGGTTAAATAGGATTTTAGTAGTATGTGTGAAGTTGATTTAAACAGTACAGTAGTACAGGCATTTAAACAGGTGACTTTTAATTTGACTTAAAACATTTATTTTCGTGAAGTTTTTTTTTTAAACTAGCGTTTGTTACACAAAAAAAAAATCATTAAGGTGCTTCCCCGAGCGAGTGACCTTGACTATTCAATCTTTCTCCGTCCCACCACACCGCATACCAGTGTTGGCATTAATCGGTTAATTTTTTAATCGATTAATTAATTTGATTAATTTTAATCTGATTAAACTTAATCGTAACTAAATTAATCACAATTAAAATTGTAATCGTAATCGCGATTAAGACAATTAATCGTTAATCGTTAATTTGATTAAGCAGATTAAAGTATTTATAATAACAAGAAAAAAATCATTATTCTATTTTAACCTAAAGGAGATTCTATCTGGCGCTACTTAGCAGACAAACAAACAACAAACTTAAAGTTGTGGTAGGGCCACGCTGTTCGCAGCATGAATGGGCCGGCTTGATCGGGGAAGTACCACACTCTCGCAGAAGACCGACGTCCGAGTAGTAGCGTTTCGCTACTGCGCTTCGTTCGGTAAGCGAGAGGGCCGGAGGCCCAATTCCTCCCTCAATCCCCTTCCTTCTCCTTTTCTCCTTCCCCTCCCTTTCCCTAAATAGGCTCGGCAACGCATCTGCAACTTCTCTGGTTTTGCAGATGTCCATGGGCGGCGATGACTACTTACCATCAGGTAGCTCGCCTGCTCGTTTGCCGAGTTATAACATAAAAAAAAAAAAAAAAGTTATGGATGCAGTCTGCTCTGAAAAATGATGACTTTTTTTATTTTAATTCGGATTATATAATCTTGTTTTCCAAAGTTTGTGTGAACCTCGGAAAGAAAGATAATTTAGTTTGCAAATATGGGTAGGTACAAACTACAAAATGAAGTTATACATGAATAAAGTTCAGCCATATTTTACCAATCGGAGTAAGTAGGTACCGACTAAGATACTTGTTTACCTGACCTCTTATTCTACGAAAGTCTATACAATGCGAGCTCACCTTATACTGGATATGTATAACAAGCTACACCTAAATCACCAGTACAAGCTGACCGCTTAGTGTACGGAAAGTCTACACGATGCGAGGTCAGCTTATACTGGATACCTATGTTTAACAAGCTATACATAATTACGTGTGCGTTACCCAGGCCAGATGTTGTCGAAAATGGTCATTTGAATCTTATAGATAATTAGTTTTGCGGCTTCTGTAATTGTTGCGCACATTTTTAAATTTGTTGCGCTTATAGTTTTTTAATTATTTCACAAAAACATTTCCTGCTGGGGTAACGTTACCCCAGCCAGATCTTTTTCTTTCTAATGGGAATATTTAAATAATTACTAGCTATAAAATTAGTTGTCTAGATGAAGTAAATGTTGTGCCTTATTTTGTATTTGTTCTTTCATCGGTTGCGAAGTTATTCGAGATTTTGCTGGGGTAACGTTTTTGGTTTTGCTAGATCTTTGAAATGGTTAAGCGGATTCTTATCATATTTTGTACATGGCTTCTTGGGAATTAGTTTAAATTTATTCAGCAATAAAAAAACCAAAATAATACATAGCTTAAAGGTTATTTCATTAAATAGAAAAACACTTCAATTGGCCCCAGCACTCTCAATAAGAGCTCTAAAGACTTACTTTAAACGTTATTTTAAAGCTTGTAACTGCCTTCAAATGTATGTGAAATTTCATTAGTATCCTGTAAGTATTTAACAAGTTATGATGATATTGAGTTCTTCACGAGCACGGTCTTGATGCGCGCGGTGTTATTTGGCCACTGGATTGGATATATGAACTGAATGTTATGTCAATTATTAGTTTTTTAGTTCAGTTGTATAACAGTAAAATTTCAGCTCAGTACATTGGATAATTAATGAGATAATACGATTAAAGTCATCAGGAAGTGAATGACCGTGGTAACCCGACCAAGTTTAGGTGGTTACGAAAAAGCGAAAACGCAGAACATTATACTATCTTTTGAAATGTTTAGTATAATACACCTTATAATTTCGGTACAGACGCGTACACTGTTAAATACATTAGTATAAGCTATATGCCACGGTATCGCGTGCAATTGTAGAAAAATATACCGTACCGTACATCACGCCTATATTCCCCGAGGGGTTAGGCAGAGTACACCGACACTTATATTGACTGCAGTTTAATATTACTTAATTTTATTATTTTTGATCTGTGATTTTAAACTTAGGAAAAAAATGTGATATTTGAAATGAGACAACAAAACAGTAGGACTAACTGTGAGCATTTTACTACATTGTGATGTCATTTAATATTACCATTGATCTGTGATTTTAATTGATATAAGTAGGTATTAGTAGACATACGTAAAGGTGCGTACAGACCATTTAACATGTTATATAACACTACAACTCTATTTAAAATGTTATACAACAATGTTAAATATGAACATGACCACACTATGAAAAATGTTATATAACATGTTATGTTATATAGTTTGTACGCACCGTAAGTTTAGTGTTAACTGAAAAAAACCATTGTATATTATTTATTGTCTGTGATCATTACACAGTCCAATATGTGTATATTTAAATAAAAACTGTAACTGTGTATACTGAAATCTATAATTTAATTAAAAAATAATAGAAAATTTCAAAAAAGCAAAATTACTATCTGTAATTTTAATCTGTGATTGTTTTTAAGTATAAGTTTAATAATACTTTAAAAGTTCAATTGAAATGATTATATTACCTGTCAATAAAAATTATTTAATAATCAAGTAGATTTTTTTTTAAACTTGTGTACATGTCTGTACTAAATTTGTAACACTATCCTACATATTTTAGAAGGTATCATAATGTTTTGCGTTTTCGCTTTTTCGTAACCACCTAAACTTGGTCGGGTTACCACGGTCATTCACTTCCTAATGACTTTAATCGTATTATCTCATTAATTATCCAATGTACTGAGCTGAAATTTTACTGATATATAACTGAACTAAAAAACTAATAATTGACATAACATTCAGTTCATATATCCAATCCAGTGGCCAAATAACACCGCGCGCATCAAGACCGTGCTCGTGAAGAACTCAATATCATCATAACTTGTTATATACTTACAGGATACTAATGAAACTTCACGTACATTTGAAGGCAGTAACAAGCTTTAAAATAACGTTTAAAGTAAGTCTTTAGAGCTCTTATTGAGAGTGCTGGGACCAATTGAAGTGTTTTTCTATTTAATGAAATAACCTTTAAGCTATGTATTATTTTGGTTTTTTTATTGCTGAACAAATTTAAACTAATTCCCAAGAAGCCATGTACAAAATATGATAAGAATCCGCTTAACCATTTCAAAGATCTAGCAAAACCAAAAACGTTACTCCAGCAAAATCTCAAATAACTTCGCAACCGATGAAAGAACAAATACAAAATAAGGCACAACATTTACTTCATCTAGACAACTAATTTTATAGCTAGTAATTATTTAAATATTCCCATTAGAAAGAAAAAGATCTGGCTGGGGTAACGTTACCCCAGCAGGAAATGTTTTTGTAAAATAATTAAAAAACTATAAGCGCAACAAATTTAAAAATGTGCGCAACAATTACAGAAGCCGCAAAACTAATTATCTATAAGATTCAAATGACCATTTTCGACAACATCTGGCCTGGGTAACGCACACCATAATTACCAGTACAAGCTGACTGTTTATTGTACGGTAAGTCTTTACAATGCGAGATCAGGTCAATAGGAGTCGCGTAGTCGATATTTTCATGTCACCAAAAGTCGTTATTCCTCTTTGTCGAGACGTATTTTAAAATCCCAGACATCATTTCAATAAATTGATTATGGGTGTCGATTTCGAGGTATCTTGGAGTGCTGATTATGAAAACAGTACCTATTAATTTTGTAATCCAAGATAGCGGATATTATTTTACTTTCTAAATTGATATGGGTGTCAATTTCAAGGTTTATCGGGATGCTAATCACGAAAAAGACATTAATTTTGAAATCCAAGATGGCGGACATTATTTTTCTTTATATATTGATATGGGTGTCAATTTCAAGGTTTATCGGGATGCTTATTACGAAAATGATATTAATTTTGAAATCCAACATGGCGGACATTATTTTTCTTTATAAATTGATATGGGTGTCAATTTCAAGGTTTATCGGGATGCTAATTACGAAAATGACATTAATTTTAAATTACATCAATTGATGTGTGTCAATTTATTCAGAAAAATTATGTCCACCATCCTGGATTTTCAAAATTAATGTCATTTTCGTAATTAGCATCCCGATAAACCTTGAAATTGACACCCATATCAATTTATAAAGAAAAATAATGTCCGCCATGTTGGATTTCAAAATTAATGTCATTTTCGTAATTAGCATCCCGATAAACCTTGAAATTGACACCCATATCAATATATAAAGAAAAATAATGTCTGCCATCTTGGATTTTAATATAAATGACATTTTCGTAATCAGCACTCCGGGAAACCATGTAATTGACACCCATATTAATTTATTTCGAAGAATAGTGTCCGTTGATATAATTGCGATTCTGGGAAATTCCCACGGATATGACAAAAACCTAATGAACACGAAAAACACAGGTCGGCACTGACTGACACTTTTATTGAACTAGTAAAAAAATCTGGCTATCAATTTTTTTCATTTTCATTCTGGTCCCTACAATATTAATCATACATTTTTAATCATGATTAAGATTAAAAATTACGATTAATAATCGTAATCAGCAAAATTTTGATTACGATTAATTAATCTTAATCGAAAAATCTACGATTAAAATTTTTAATCGTTAATCGAATTAACTTTTTGCCAACACTGCCGCATACAAGCTGCGAAATGAACCACAGACTTAAAGTTATTATAGAGAGTGCAGATAATACCCAAATATTTAAAAAATCTTTGGTGTGTATACATACCCATTTTCCTACAATGTAATTAGCAGTCTTAATTTGTTACTTATAAATAAAACATATTTTGATTCTTTCGGTATTTTGTATTTATTGTTTGCCATAATAATTCAAATAGCGATTTGATGAGTTATTGAACAAATATTCCACATTGTCAAAGATTGGACATTTTGACACCGTTGGAAATTACTGAAATTTTGAGAATTGGACATTTTGCCCTTAAAGCTTTTAAGGACACCTCTGCCACCCTTCGGAGAATACAGGCGTGTTGGTGTGACATTCGTCTCAAGTTAGCTGTTCTGATCTATCGCGCTGGTAAAATCGATTAATTGGTTTTATACGTAAATATCGAAATTAGTAAAGATAGATAATAATCGCAAATGCGAAACATTTAAGACCCTCATCGCCTTAACACTGACTCTTTCTATTAAAATTTACCAATGCTAAATCACTTGCGGGACAACTTCAGACATGCTTATTTATTTCGAACAAACTGAAATATATATTTTTTTACAGGTGCTGTTATGTTTCAATACTATTTGAAAATAGTTCCAACAATGTATGTGAAGTTAGATAAAACTGTATTACACACTAACCAGTTTTCAGTAACGCGACACCAAAAATCGGTGTCTAACATCAATGCTGAATCGGGGATGCCCGGGGCTTTTTTCAGTTATGAGCTTTCTCCTCTTATGGTTAAGTACACGGAAAAAGAAAGGTAAAGATTCGTTTTACAAATGTATGTAGAAAATATGTAATAAAAACGGAACCACTTAAACTAACTTATATATTATATTGTTTTAGGTCTATTGGTCATTTTGCCACAAACATCTGTGCTATAATAGGAGGAGTTTTTACTGTTGCAGGGATCCTCGATGCTCTTTTGTATCATTCATTAAACGCCTTCCAAAATAAAATTGTATTAGGTAAAGCTGGATAAATTAAAGTGTTTTTAGAAACATGTTGAAATCATTAACACTACATTTCGCATAATTTTTACAGAACTCTACATCTGAATCTTTAACCAAAGATTTAAGAGGGATATAATTTTCTTTATTAGGGTCATATTGAGAGCGACCCAGCTTATCTAAAAATAAATGTCGTTGTTTTATTCTAAAACTCCTACACAACAATATCTCAGGGTTAATCAATATATGTTTGTGTGATATTTTCATTACATTGTGAATGTAATTAAATCTCTCCAACAACGCCTTCTGATCTGAAATCAACAAACGTAACGGTTATTTTGAAATGAGACGTGCTAGTAGCAGGTATCAGCTCGTATTGTCAACTTTTCAAAATGTCAACCAGCCGAAAAATTACCACTTCTCACGATGTCAACTTCTTAAATTGGCAAGTTCGCACAATGTCAATTTCTCAGAATAGCAAATTCGCATACAAGTCAACTCCCCACAATGTTAACTTCTCTAAAGCGTCGGGGTTGGGCGCA
The DNA here is from genome assembly GCA_958496365.1 of Subacronicta megacephala. Classification (NCBI taxonomy): domain Eukaryota; kingdom Metazoa; phylum Arthropoda; class Insecta; order Lepidoptera; family Noctuidae; genus Subacronicta; species Subacronicta megacephala. The sequence continues at coordinate 9,749,079 of OY292515.1, read as the reverse complement.
AAATTCATTTTTTTCTTGGTTTGTCGCAATTTTTTTTGGCTATAACACATGTCAGGTAGTACAGACAGTAGAAATTGCCTAAGATTTTGGTGTAAAATGGTGGATTCGGCGAAAAATTACAATTTACACCTAAATCTCCTCTGATAGCAATTTTCAAGCAAAAGTTTTTTGGCAAGCAAAGGTTTTGGTTCATTGTGCGTAGAGTTGAGCCTTTTCGTTCCTCTCGTTACTGCTCACTCGTAAACTCGTTCACGACCCTTTCAAATACCGGTTTTCAATTAATTTAGTCGAACGTAACCTCAAAAAAGTAGTTTAATTTTTATAAATATCTCGGAAATGCCATTGTAGACTTAGTTCATTTTTTTGAGGCTGTATTTAGCTATCAAGTATTTTAAAGGTGGTTTGATAAAGACACAACAAAGTTCAGTACATTGGTCCATCGTGCCGTATTCTCCTTTTTCTTGCATTTTCGCCAATTATAGGGCTATAACACATTCTAGGTAGTAGTAAATCCAGTTCTTTGTTATTTTATAAAAGCTGAAAGTTTGTCAGCGCATGCTCCCAACTTTTTAATATTCACTACGTACACCTTAAAAATGATACACAAAAAATCATATGTTTTTTTTCTACTTTATGAGAATTTTAAAAAGCGCGCCTTTTAAGTTTACCCTAATGCTACTGTGGCGCCACCCTAATTTAATGCATTTTTACGGACACTTTTTCATGTACACAGATGATTCTCCTTACCTCTACCCTCCAGGAACTACGAGTTGTCATAAAGCGAATTCGATAAAGAGAAGTTGACATTGTGAGAAGATGCCCATGCGAATTTGTCATTGTGAGAAATTGACATTATGCGGATTCGACATTGTGAGAAGTGGACATTTTGCGTCCAGTTTGTTGTGTATGTATCAAAATAATATTTACTAGCGACATCGGGGTACAATGTAAAACTAAAATTTGTAATGACACTCTGTTTGTTATAAAGTTAGTCAACAGTTCTGCACTGAATAACCAAAAGTCTTCTGTAAAGTTGACAATACGAGCTGATACGGTTCTATTTTGTCACATAAAAAATAATGCAATAATAATTTCGAATCCAATTCACAAATTGTTGAAAAAGTGGGGTATAGGTACGGTTTATTTTTTCTAATAGAAGTCATAGTTCCAATGTAATATTACCAATGTATACATAGATACCTACAGAATTGAAAAATATGTAGAAAAGACAAACATATCGTGTACGTTACTCCAATAGGAAAATAGCTCCTAGAGTCATATGAGTGATAAGTACAATTAGTGCGTGATGTGCTGTAAACGTGCGCCAAATAAAAAAAAATGTGCATCTTGTTGTTTTGGATATAACCGGAAGAAGAGATTCCTGCTGGAGTAATGTTGTTCCAGCAGGAAGATTCTAAACGAATAATCGGAGAGAGAAATATTGTGCATGGACAGAGAGCTTATATTTACATAGCACTCTAGGAGCTACTTTCCTGCTGGAGTAACGTACACAAACATGTCTAAATCATATATACAATCAGGGGCGTAGCTACCGCCGTATCAGCTGTATCAATGATACGGGGTACAGGGGCCCCTAACGTGTGTAAGATTATCCCAGCGGAAAAAGCAAAGGGAAAAGGGAGGATGTTATAAAAAAAATGCCTAAAATCTTTACCCTTCATTTGCCCAAACTAATTTTGATATAGGGCCCCTTCGAGGTACGCTACGCTACTATATACAATCTATACATATTATATACAAATACATAAAATTGGAGGCTGTTTGTATTATTTAAACTATTTTTTTTTACGTTTAGAGCAATCGTCAAAAATATTGAAAGTTGCTCTCAATCGTCAAAAAAGTGCAATACCTAACGGCTAGCCATCCTGCCGAATAGAAGCTAGCGAAAATTAAAACCTGAGACAAAAATTAGGTGTATTCACTCCTAATTTAGGTGTATTTTTACACCTAATTTTTGTTTACTCTAAAGCCGAAACACCCCAACTTGGATTTGAAAAGTAAGAAAAAACACAAAATAAAAAAAAATGATTAAAACTCACGCGGTGATGAGCACATTCTCATACCTTAAAAATTTACGTTATTTGCGCGCGTGGGTACTAAGTAGCTTAGTGTGCCGGGCGGCGCAGGCGAGTGATTGACCTCCCCGATCGGTGTATCTTGCGTCGATTTTCGTATCAAAATTGAAGTTAATTTTTAATATGTTTTTGGACAAAACTATATCATAGGCTAAAAACCATTGCAATCGGTTCTGTTACTGATTCAGTGATTCTGAACAAACTACTTTCGGCTTTTGGGTAAACAAAAACTAACGTGTATGTCGCCGTAAAATTGTAAACATCGTTAGATTATAATATAATATCTTGCGAGATTGTAAATAAGATCGGTTAGGTTAGAACTGGTACATATATCGGTTAGGTTAGAACTTTGACCACACATCACCTGAACTAAATCGAAATTTAAAAAGACAAATAGTAAACGTAATAACATTCGGCTATCAACAAATTGACAACCAAATAAAGGCGGCACGGGGCACATGACAGTTAACCAGTCAGCACCAGCACGCGAGGTGTGTTCCGTCGCATGCCATTTCACAAGTCGACGGTTTCACTTCGATAGATTATAATCTAACCGAAAAATAATGCGTTAAATTGTAAGCAGTTATTTGAGTTTACAATCTAGTGAAAGGTAACAATCTCACTGTAAATGTGACATATTTAGTGTTCTACCCGAAAACAGATTTGCGATGACATAAAAGTGTAAATATAATTATGTGCTTAGAACACACATTTATATAAATTTTAAACTCTTAAAGTTATAGGAGGAAATATATAAAAAAATAAAAAGTATAATACTATTTTCGACTCCACTTAATGCCTTGTCCTGCAGGTAACTTTGGTTGTAACATTTTATTGCTTTAGGCGAAGCGCACACTGCCCCGCGCTACGCTGCGGGGTGCGTGGCGGTAGAACAAAAACACTGCGCGTGAATGCGTTTTCTGTGTGTTGCACTACGCGTGTTTTCTATACAAACACTGATACTTGCAAACAAGGTAAGAACACGCACTCCCGCGCTACGCTGCGTGATGCGGTGCAGTGTGCGAACTGCCTTATAAACATTGTACTGTGTGACTGTCCCAAAATACTTACTCAGCATTAATAGCTTAGGTTTCTTCAAAACAATTTCTTTAACTTCGTTATCTTCAAAGCCCATCTCTTCTTTTATTATAAACCGGTTGCATTTCACATGATGCAAGTTATACGTTATCAGTTTTGGCTGCTTGTCAGTTAAATATCTCACTTCACTGCCACATAATTTTAAATAATTTTGGTAGTATCCAAGCCTTTTATCAATTCTTATAGTGCTGGAAATAGAAAATCTTTTATCAATTCCTATCACTTGTAAAGTAAGCATTGGCAGTGGCCCTTTTCACCACATACTTATTAAGTAACATTCCACCACATGAAACCTAAAAATAACATTTAGTAAATATGTGTAGGTCCGTAGACTACCTCGTTGGTCTAGTGGTCCCAATCGCGACTGCTACGCTAGAGGTCTTGGGTTCGATCCCCATGTCGAGCAGTGTTATTGAATTTTTCTATGAAATTTTCAGTAGCAGCTCGGAGTCTGGATTTGTGCCCAGTGAATGACAATAGGCTCGCCCCCTATTACATGGGACCCAACTGCGAACTGTGGGTGTACATTAGGTACACCTCTGCCTAACCCTTCGGGGAATACAGGCGTGATGGTATGTTATGTTGTATGTGTAGGTCTGACTTCTTTATGGCCTATTGCCATTAACTAGGCACAAATCTACAATGAGTTGTTAATTGTAATTATACCAATATACTTTTTTTGCTCTTCTCTTACAATCAGTCTTTAGTCAGTAATGGTAATGGCGGTTTAATGGTACATGTTCTATGGTACATACATAATCTTAAGACACATTTTTAGTAACAAATTGCATGTCTAACTTACCTAAACATCAACCAAAATGGATTTTTTGTAATGATCCTTTTAATTTGACTACTGTTAAAGCCTTTGGAATTTAAATAATTAACTCTTACTTGAAGGTCTTCTAATGGTTCACATAAAATCATTGGATTTTTAGTCAGAAAATTACCAATTTCATCCATCCCCACTAAGTCATTGAAAAATAAAATATGACTTTTCATATGCTGTTCAAAATTCAATTTTAATATTTTATTGACAATGTGAGGCTTTTTTTCAATTTTACTCAAATTTACGTTAATGTCAACTAAATTCTTTAATGTTTCAGAATTATTCACATATGCTGCCAAATTAAAAGTATTCGGGAAATAGGGTGTGATATTTGATAAGTCTTCAGATACAATGCCGAGTGCATTGCCACTAGAAACCTCTTGCACACTTATACCATAATTAGTATACTTAACACTTTGTAAACATCCCCAAACTAACTTTGTAACTTTCCCATAACTATAACTTTTATAAAAGGCTGAAGACATTGCCATATTGACAATTATTACTATTTATAGCATTCCAAGTCTTGGTCACAAATTATGAAATCTTGAATTAGGTTAGGAACACCCTAGTAAAACCTTAAAGCTTGCTTTCAAACTTTTTAACAATTAATCAGGTTATACAAATATTTTAATTGAACTTTATCAACAAACAAGTAGGATAAATAAGTTCTTTCAGTTCTCTCTCCGAGCCTCCGACCCGACCTCATTCATTCCGCAACCAGCAGCTGTCAAAGTAGTGGTGTGCGCCTGTACGGTAACGATTATTAAAATAATTGTTTTCAGTCGATTATTATTTGGACTGCCTCATTAGTCTAGTGGTCCTTAGCGCGACTGCTACGCTAGAGGTCCTGGGTTCGATCCCCAGGTCGAGCAGTGTTATTGGGTTTTTCTATGAAATTCCCAGTAGCAGCTCGGAGTCTGGATTTGTGCCCGGTTAATGGCAATAGGCTCGCCCCCTATTACATGGGACCTAAACATACCGGCGAAGTGTGGGTGTAGGTACATTAGTACACCTCTGCCTAACCCTTCGGGAAATACAGGCGTGATGGTATGTAATGTTAAATAGCAATTATCGATAATTATCGATTATCATTTAGATAATCAATAATTATCGTTTGTTGCTATTTAACACTTTAAGTTATGGTAACCCTATTTGCTAAGGGAATCCCTGTCACCAGTAGAGATGGGATTCTACCCAGTAAATTCCCAGGTAAATTGAATTTTGGGTAAAAAGCGGATAAATACCCCGAAGGTGGGTATTTACCCGCTTTTTGTTTTAATACATATATATCGAAATTAATAAATAAAATAATTAGAAATGTGAAACATATACGACTCTAATCATCTTTACACCGACTCTTTCTATTAAAATTTACCACTAACTTCTAAACCACTTGCAGACAACTTCCGATTGGCTTACTTATTTCGAACAAACTGTACACCCATTCTCATTTGCATTTACGATAACAGTGCATGTCGCCTTAAAATAAGTGTAACATTTGTGTTTTACTCCCCTTTATAGTCCATCTAATCTAATAGGTACATTTCATACTTTTCAGGTCGAAATAACTTTGCATAGGCGTAACTCACACAATTTCAATAACCTTCACACCGTAAAACCATGAAATTATAAAGCTATTTTTATTTTATCACAAGATGTACAATTCATAATCACTTAATTTAAATTCAAATCTTTCAAAAAAGGCTAAATCACCAATTTATACAATAAGATAGCTTTTTTTCTAGACTTCATTTCAAAGTCATGTAGTCAGGTCCTACTACATATTTTTTTTTTAAAAAAAAGCTTACTAGCAATGTAGGTCGCACATTACTAGTATTTTTGTTAACCCCTCGCGCTAAGCTAAATGCCTATACAATGCGAGATCAGCTTAAACTGTATTATCTTTGTTTGAAACTTGCGGGGCCCTGTATTCTAAGGCTGGTTCCACGGTCGCACCGTTGAACAGCGCGTTTCAACAACACGTGCTTGACGCAATGCGGAACTCTTAACAATATATTTTAATACTGTGATATTAACGTGCTTCCACTGTCTGTGTGTCTGTCACTGACTGTATTTTATGAAAGGTAAAAAGCAGTTTTAATTTGTTTATTAAAATTACTACTTGGTTTTATATTTTATTATGGAGTCGACTGTATTACGACGAATCTGGTGTACGACAAATCTGGATTACGACAGATGTGGAGTACGACAAATTCGGAAAACGACGAATACGGAAAACTATTTTAAATAGTTTAATTGGGCCCCGAGTTTATGTTTTGCCCCAGGGCCTTTGGTTACCTAGCCACGCCACTGCTCTCCATAAGTTATTGTATTGATTGACACTCAAAAGTTTCGGATCGGATCATGTACACAAGGCTACAGGTCAACCCATACAAATCCATTATTAGCTGATCTCATATTGTATAAGCTTTCCCTAAAATAAGAGGCTAGCGTAAACTGGTTTTCTATAGCTTGATGTGTAGCCGTCCGTACATAACTAAGGACGCTTTCCACATGGCGTTCACAACGATGAAAATGCCACTTATACACGAGTTTACGATAGTTGCGCACACAAGCAATGATCGGCGTGACCGTTGTGAACGCCAAGTTGAACGCGCCCTTGGCGTTGGCCAAGGACGCGTTGGGTCGTCATGGGCGTAAGTCATGACGTCATGAGTGACGTTTTTGCCGCGACCACAACGACCGCGGTCGTCATGTAGAACGACTAGAGGAGCATTTTGATCGTTGTGATGTGAACGCCAAGTGGAACGCGTCCGAAGAAGAGAAACTGTGATGTGACAGTGTCAACAGGTGTCAACTGTGATGTGACAATGTCAGCTGTGAGCTGTCAGGTGAAAGGAAGGAAAGCTATGAACCAAACCAACCAACGACTTCATTTCGTGCACTCACCGTCTGTATCAAGAGAACAGGGCAATAGGCACGTTTCTCCTTTCTTCAAACCGTAATTAAAACGGGTAAGTTATTAAAATCTTGACATCACATACGATAGTGTACTATAAAGTTATTTTCTAGCACCAGCCACGTTAATTGTATGAGTCTAAAGAAAATAAATGGTAAACATATGGTTTCAAGTTATAGGTATAATAATTTATCTTAGCTATTAAAATATGTAGGTACGTCATTTCTACGATATACAGGAAGGCAGTCCTGCAGAAGAATGTTGAATGGTTCTTAACTTTTCTAATTTCCAAAATAGAGATTTACCTTCGTGTTTGATACACATCAAGCATGACATGCGATTGGTGTCCAGCATGATGCAATTGCATGTTTGTGTAATTCATTTAATTTGTGAATTACGAGATTATTATTGATTTATAATTAGTGGGTAATTATTGTATTCCCGGAAAATATAAGGAATTATTTAATCATTATGACAATGAAATAAAATTATAAATATAAACTGTACCTACAAATTAATTAATTAATTATTAGTTAAAAGCTAATTGATAATAAAAAGTACCTTATAAGATTTTACTCAGCAACTTTCTAGCTTTCGTCTGCAACTTGGTGTGGATGTGACCATAGTGAAACAGCCTATAGAGCTAGTGAGTTCATTGTGCATAGGGGTATATTTAGGGCCAATGAGGGCACACTGCCTCAGATTTTAAACAGCTGGAAAACAAATATAGAACTTCAATACAATAATAAATCTTGAATTTATCAATCTTATTATTGAGATTACAACTTATTATAAAATCAACCAGATATTAACTATAGAGTTGCTGTACCTACACCAATATTCCATTTGGTTATTTATTTTATCACAGCAAAAATTAAGAACTAGAACTGACTTAAACAAATTAGGCAAACGGTAACCATATATCAAGTAAAGTGGAGTTTAGTAACGTAGTAAATAAAGTGGAAGTTTACACGGTAATGTACATCATACATATATTTTTGTTAGTTTTATCATTCTCTTATTTTGACTGCCTCATTAGTCTAGTGGTCCTAAGCGCGACTTCTACGCTAGAGGTCCTGGGTTCGATCCCCAGGTCGAGCTAAGTGTTATTGGGTTTTTCTATGCAATTCCCAGTAGCAGCTCGGAGTCTGGATTTGTGCCCGGTTAATGGCTATAAAGCCTCCTATTACATGGGACCTAAACATACTGGCGAAATGTGGGTGTACATTAGTACACCTCTGCCTACGGGTGTGATGGTTTGTGTTATTTTAGAAGTTACAGGGTGGGGACACATTTTACCACTTTGGAAGTGTCTCTCGCGCAAACTATTCAGTTTAGAAAAAAATATATTAGAAACCTCAATATCATTTTTGAAGACCTATCCATAGATACCCCACACGTATGGGTTTGCTGAAAAAAAATTTTTAGTTTTAGTTCTAAGTATGGGGAACCCACTTCCTTTCGAACTTAGTTTTTTTTTCTATTTTTGTGTGAAATCTTAATGTGGTTCACAGAATACATCTACTTACCAAGTTTCAACAGCATAATTCTTATAGTTTCGAAAAAAGTAGCTGTGACACCATCGGACAGACAGAGAGACATGACGAATCTATAAGGGTTCCGGTTCTTGCCACTTGGTTACGGAACCCTAAAAACACTGTACTTATATATGAAGCAGTATGCCTCTTGTTGTTAGGTATTATAAGTTGCAAGTAAGACGGAATTTTGCTTTGGTTAAATACGGTATCGTTTCTAATAGGCTGCGGCAAGGACCGAGGAGGAGATGGTTTGATGTGCCAGTCTTACGCACGAACATTTTGCTTTGTGTGAACATTTGCACCCTAATTAGCAATTAGCATTCTTAATTTGTATATCGCAACAAATCGATATTTCTAATTGCAAGACATATTTAATTTTAAGTCATTAATATATCCGAAGTTCCAAACGCAACCTATACCCACTCCTACACACTCCTACCTCCGCAATCACCGCACACGTGAAGCGACTCTTGCATCCTGCACATTAACGTTACACAGTTGATTCGATATTGTGATCTCATTTTATAGCCAAATATGAATCCTCTTATAATTTTGTTATTTTTTTGGAATTAAAGAACTCAAGATGAAAGAAATTGAGATTATATTAATTGTGGTTTTTGTTTAGTATCTTGAAATGATGGATGTTTTTTGTATGTGTAAAATATATTCTTCTTTATAATAGAATTGACTACTAGGACTCACAAACATACTTGTTGTTGATTTGATCTTATTTTTTTTAGCTTACTAGCAATGTGGATCGCACATTACTAGTAATCTTGTTAACCCCTCGTACTAAGCTAAATGCTTGTATTACGAGTGGGTTCACGTCGATAGTGCAATGGGTTAGTTTCGAACCGGCAACCACATGATCGCAAGGCCGATGCCCTAGCCATTAGACTACCGTCGCATTTCTTTAATTAATCTTTATATTATTTTAAGTTCGTGTTAACCAAACTGTTAATGTGGTATTTTAAGAATATTGTTTTCTTGTTCTAAATCTACTATATAATTAAATATAAAAATATTGCCAAAACCGGGCCCAGCACCGGTTAAAAACCGGTTTTGAAAGATTTCCGGTTTTGCACGCTCTACGCATAACCCGCGACAACCAAGCAATAATGAAAGAGTACGTTATATGTGTGTGAAATGAATTGAAAATTAAATAAAAGAAGGTCATAAGTGCAACTGGTTTTATTGCTATGCGCTTGTGAGACTCGTAGTGGACATATGACTGCGACCGTACATAACTACATACCTACTTAATGTTTTTTTTATCAACCTAACATGCTGCTGCCTGACTTAAAAAGCCTAAGTTGTATTAATTCAGCAAGTCGCGCTAGGGCCCGAGCGCTCAAGAACAATAGATATCGCAATGTGTCTAATGTACTGTTGACAAGTTAAACCAATTATAAACATAACATTACTTTATACTTTATTATTATAATCATAATCATTTAACCGTGTTTTATGCGAATAAATGATTATGATTATAATAAGTTAAAGAATTTCGCCACAAAAAATACACAAAATATCTTACTTTGTGCCAAAATAAAAGTGTGGAAAATTATATCTTAACATTTTTTTATTTTTTTTTTTACTAGCCCATTTCGTCCCACTACTGGGCAAAGGCCTCCCTTCCCTCTTTCCAGGCCGACCTTAACATTTTTATTACTATTGTTTCAGATTTCCTTTAAAATGGATACTTCAATGACTGGCAACCAGATACGAAAAACATTTATTGATTTTTTCATCAATAAAGGACATAAATATGTACATTCTTCATCTACAATACCCTTAGATGACCCAACATTGCTGTTTACAAATGCAGGGATGAACCAATTTAAACCAATTTTCTTAGGATCAGTCGATCCAAACTCAGATATGGCTCAGTATGTGCGTGCTGTGAATACGCAGAAATGTATACGAGCTGGAGGTAAACACAATGATCTGGACGATGTTGGAAAGGATGTTTATCACCATACATTTTTTGAAATGATGGGTAACTGGTCCTTTGGTGATTACTTTAAAAAAGAAATATGTGCATGGGCCTGGGAACTTTTAACTGACGTTTTTAAGTTGTCTGGAGATCGTTTGTATGTAACTTACTTTGGAGGCGATACTTCTGCGGGACTTGATCCAGATCTAGAATGTAAAGAAATCTGGATGAAATTAGGAGTTCCCGAATCGCATATCCTACCTGGAAATATGAAAGACAACTTTTGGGAAATGGGAGAAACGGGTCCATGTGGTCCATGCTCAGAATTGCATTATGATAGAATTGGCGGTCGTGATGCATCTCATCTTGTTAATATGGATGACCCCGATGTGCTAGAGATATGGAATTTGGTATTTATTCAGTTCAATAGAGAAACAGATGGAACATTAAAACTGTTACCCAAAAAACATATTGATTGTGGATTGGGTCTTGAAAGATTGGTGTCAGTTATACAAAATAAACGAGCTAATTATGATACGGATTTCTTTATGCCGATATTTAAGGCAATCGAAAATGGCACGGGAGTAAGACCTTATTCGGGAAAGGTTGGAAGTGAAGATGTAGATGGAATTGACATGGCGTATAGAGTTTTAGCCGATCATGCTAGAACATTGACTATTGCTTTATCAGACGGAGGATATCCAGACAACACTGGAAGAGGTTATGTACTTCGAAGAATTTTAAGGAGAGCTGTACGTTATGCATCTGAAAAACTTCATGCCAAACCAGGCTTTTTCGGATCATTAGTTCATACTGTGGTTGAGTTGTTGGGAGATATTTTTCCTGAGATAACTAAAGATCCACTATCTCTTATTCAACTAATAAATGAAGAAGAAGTACAGTTTTTGAAAACACTTTCGCGTGGAAGAAATTTGCTCAACAGAACTATCGAAAAGCTAAGTGGTACAGTAATACCTGGTGATGTTGCCTGGCGGCTGTATGATACTTATGGCTTTCCAATTGATCTAACACAATTAATGTGTGAAGAAAATGGGCTTTCAATAGATATGGATGCCTATGAAACAGCAAAGAAAGAATCCCAACTAATTTCACAAGGCAAAGCTGCTGGTCAAGAAGATTTATTGGCATTAGATGTCCATGCTATAAGTCACTTACAAGAAACAGGAGTGGCTACAACGGACGATTCCCCTAAATATAACTATATACCGTTATCTACCGATAAAGAAACTGTTTATAATTTTACCCCCTGTACTGGAACTGTAGTTGCCTTACGAAAAGATAAACAGTTTGTGAATGAAGTTATCTCCGGCCAGGAATGTGGCATTATACTTGACAAGACAAATTTTTATGCTGAACAGGGTGGGCAAATATTTGATGAGGGCTATATGGTAAAAATCGATGATGATAGTGTTGAGTTCCTCGTAAGTAATGTACAAGTAAAAGGAGGATATGTGCTACATTGTGGAAAAATAGAAGGTTCGCTGAAAGTTGGTGATCAATTATCACTGCATATTGATACTGAAAGGCGAAGACTTGTAATGAACAACCACACAGGGACTCACGTATTAAATAATGTATTAAGAAAAGTTCTTGGAAATGACTCTGATCAACGTGGTTCTCTTGTCATGCCTGACCGTCTCAGGTTCGATTTTACAAATAAGGGACCAATGTCTCTAAAACAAATCAAAGAAACTGAAGACCAAATTAAGGAAATAATAAATCAAAATAAAACTGTTTATGCTAAACATACTAAATTGAGTGAAGCTAAAAAAATAAAGGGTTTAAGAGCTATGTTTGATGAACACTATCCAGATCCAGTTCGTGTCGTGTCTGTTGGAGTGCCGGTAGAGGAATTGGAAATAAATCCAGACGCACTCACTGCTTACGACACATCTGTAGAATTTTGTGGTGGATCTCATTTACATCAAACAGGTCATATTGGAGATTATGTTATTGTTAGCGAAGAAGGTATCGCAAAAGGGATCCGCCGAATCGTGGCTTTGACTGGACCAGAGGCAATGAAAGCAATAAGTAAATTGAGTACATTCGAAAATGAAGTCAATAATATTGCTAATTTTATTAAAGATCAAAGTGACAATGTTAACCAAAAAGAAATTCTTAAAAAAATTATCGACCTTACAAACGATATATCTCAAGCTCAAATATCATATTGGAAAAAAGAAGAACTTAGAACTATGCTTAAGAACTTGAAAAAACAACTTGACGATAAAGAAAGAGCTGCGAAAGCCTTGACCATTGCTCAAGTTTCGGAAAAAGCTAAAGAAATTTGTATGGAGAAGAAAGACAGCAAAGTGATCGTGTCAGAGTTAAAAGCATTTGGTAATACTAAAGCTTTAGATGGTGCATTAAAACAAGTTAAACAGCTTTGCCCTACAACAGCAGCAATGTTCTTCTCAGTGGATGATGAAACCAATAAAATATTTTGTCTTGCTGCAGTACCCAAAAGCGCTATTGATAAAGGTTTGATCGCTTCTGAATGGATCCAATCTGTTGTCCCTGTTATGGGTGGGAAAGGTGGTGGTAAAGCTGAATCTGGTCAAGCTTCTGGAAATAATTACACCAGCCTTAAAGAGGCTATGAAAACCGCGGAGGACTTTGCTAATCTAAAACTGGCATAAGGAATGTTATGATAATATTATTGCCTTCAATTATCAATGACACTTTATTTTTATGATACGTGTTCATATTAAGGCAAAACGCCAGCCTTGAGCGCCAAATTTAATTCTTGATCGGCTCTAAATAGCATATTCTAGATACAGTCAACGTCAAACATATAGAAGCGAACAGACTGTTTATAATTATATGAGCAACTATACCTTGTCCATTATGAGAACCGTTTTTTGACAGATGGAACTAGTGATTGCAGGAACGTAACAATGCGATTATCGACCCGATTATTGACACTTTGATTACTGTCTAGTAGTGATTATCGATTGTTAGGTTATCGAATCGAAAATGGTGCAACGACGACCAATAATAAATAAATATGTTTAATATTCATCTGATTGTATTAATTTTTGTATAATAATAATTTTCCATACATTTCTTTTCAAAAAAATTGTTTAAATTATATTTTATTGATATTAGAGTGGATGCCATTTTCCGATACTGATTTAATGTCATTGTTCAAAATGATTGCAGCGAATACATTCGATTGCATCACTAGACACGGAAGAATGTGGTAGAATGTAACTAAATTTAATACGCTTAACAATAATCATTTTTTTTTGGAAAATCCATTACGTTTATGGTATTATAATGTCTGCAAGGAATCATAATTATGATAATTGAATAACATAAGGTAGATACTACATTTATTTTGTTACGCATTTCAAAGTTAACTTTTACGTAATCTGGAACAGCTACGCTCTAAGGCAGTCTAAGGCATCTGTCAAAAAACGGTTCACATAATGGACAAGGTATAGGGAAACTAAACTTTATCCTGGATGACAGCTGTCGTATATGATGTCCATTCTAAAAATATCCTTTGTCGTTGAGATAAATGTCCTTAGTTGATCCGATTATTTTGAGCAGTCTGGGCAGATATATTTGCTGACTGTACATTGCAGTCGAAATTGCGACATCAACAGTAACTTATTCACAATTGAGTAGGTATTAAAACTTTAAAATCGTAATAATTTTGGCAAAATCCTCTATTTACACCAAAATCTACGATAACGACTTCTAAGCAAAAGTTTTAAATCATCTATGAATAAGTTATGAATAGTTGATTTCAATTCAATTTGATTTCTACTGCCATGCACGTACCTAGAATTTGATACAGACAAAGAATTTGCGAAAAAAAATGGTACCCAAGGTTTTAAACGCTCAAACTTAAGGCTTAAATTAGTGGATTCGGCGAAAAATTACAATTTACACCTTAATCTCCTACGATAGCAAGTTTTAACACTCAATTGTGAATATGTTGTTGTTGATGTCGCAATTTCCACTGCTATGTACCTAGAATGTGTTATAGCTAAAAAAATTAATTTCGCAAGCCAGCCCCGACGCTTTAGCTTTAAGACTGTGCGTTTAAAGCAACAAAGTTTTGTCAACAAACGAACATTGACGTAAGTGAATAACCTAATGAACATCATAAAATATAATATGTGATTGTAATTAAGAATATTTTATTTTTACCCTTTATTGCTTTAAAATAGTTAAATAATTTATTGGTAACTGTATTCTGAAAAAAAAAAGAAACGTTTCAATCCCAAGATATTTCGTAATTAACGTTAGGATTGAGTGGATGCCGCCCACAGTTATGTACGGTGGCCAGCACATCAAGTTACCACAAAATGACAAATTTTCTCAGTTGATTTTGAACTTTATCTTGAACAATTTAAGGTTTAAAATAATTAGGAGAAATTTGTCAGTTTTGTATTATACCTTGACCTGCTGGCGACTGTACTGAGATGCCGCACCTTTACTGCAAAACGAGTGTTGTACAGAATTTGGCGCATCGGTAAGTGACGTCACAAGCCGCATAAATACGCATGAAATGCTGCTTCCGAACTTATTTAAATTTTCTTTTAAGGCTTAATGTTCAGCCTTGGGCCAAATTCCAAAATTGATAATTTACACCAGTTTTCTTGAAAGCGCCTCCAAGGCTAAATGTTTAGCCTTAACCCCCGACGAAACGGTAGACTCAGACACACTTGTAGTGAATCTTCGTCTGTCTGTGGCATCATAGCTCTTATTTTGATTCAGTTTGTTTCGTTTGAAAGATGACGGGTCGAATCGAGAGCATTCTTAGCTACGTCCGTCAGGCTGGCCCGTTCCCCATCGATTTTGATGATGTGATTGGTATCAATCGAATGTACTCCTTTTTCCAAGCATATGTTCTTCCTTCATTTACAATGTACCTCTGTAATAAAGAAGTTACAGGCACTTAATGGTGGCCGGGCCCGCCTGACGTTTTTAGCCTGGCCCCTTCTATACCGCGACTTATACAAAGTGTACTAAAAATGTGATCCTACTGATCGAATGTACTCCATAAATTAAGCATATCATCATCATCAGCCCATACTCGTCCACTGCTGGACGTAGGCCTCCCCTAGTGAACGCCACAGAGCCCGATCTTCGGCTTTTTTCATCCGGTCACTGCCAGCTGCCTTCCGTAGTCGTCACTCCAACTGACCGGCGGGCGCCCTATACTACGTTTGCCTAGACGCGGTCTCCACTCGAGAATTCGCTTGCTCCAGCGTTTGTCAGTTCTCCGACAGATGTGACCGGCCCATTGCCACTTCAGCCTGCTAATCCTTTGAGCTATGGCGGTAACTTTAGTTCTCTGGCGGATAACTTCATTGCGGATTTTATCCCTCGGAGAGTCTCCGAGCATAGCTCTCTCCATAGCTCGCTGTGCGACTTTAAGTTTGTGGACCAGTCTTACTGTGAGTGTCCACGTTTCGGCTCCGTAGGTCTTAACAGGTAGGACGCACGCATTGAAAACTTTCGTCTTAAGGCTCTGCGTTATGGATGACGAGAAGACTTGACGAAGTTTGCCGAATGCTGTCCATCCCAACTGAATCCTCCTATCGACTTTCCTCTCTAAGTTGTTTCTACCTAATTGCACAATTTGCCCGAGGTAAGCATATTCCTGAACGACTTCGAGAGACAACCCATTGACGATAACCGGTCTCGGGGTAATAAGACTGTTGTGCATAACCTTAGTTTTATCTATGTTCATCCCAAGACCGATCCGTCGAGAGGCGTCAGCTAGGCTTGTCAACATCCGTTCGAGATCCTGCAGCGACTCTGCCGTGAGGACTTTATCATCGGCAAAGTTTCGGGGATATAACATCCCCTTGTCTAACTCCCCGGCGCAGCTGGATATGCTTCGTCTGCTGGTTCTGTATTTGAACGGACATAGTCGCAGCGTCATACAAGCATCTTATCACCTCGATATATCGTCAGTCCACCTGACATCGCTACAGGGCCTCCAAAACTGCCCAGGTCTCGATTTAATCAAAGGCCTTCTCATAGTCCACGAAAGCAAAACACAGGGGCTGGTTATACCCTTCGACCAAGGAGTATAACTACATCCACACGGTGCGGCAGGTTATACAAAAGACCTTTTGTATAACCTGCCGCACCGTGTGGATGTGGTCTATGATCCCGTAACCCCTTCGCAACCAGGCCTGCTCTGGAGGCTGAAATTCGTCAAGTCTTCTTGCTAGACGTTTCGAGACCACCCTCGAGAAGGGGGGCCTGTAGTTCTTCAGAAGAGTTTTGTCTCCTTTCTTGAAGAATAGTACCACCACGCTTCTGTTCCAAGCCTTTGGAGTTCTCCCTTCGGTAAGAATAGAGTTAAATAACTTCTGGAGCTCTCGTAGTAAGGGTCTACCTGCTGCTTTCAAAAGCTCCGAAGTGACTCCGTCCTACTCTAGAGACGACATACGACATCTCTGAATATGTGCTTCCTGTTCGTCATGATGAAGTCTATCTCATTTATTGTCACAGTGTCGGGGCTTTGCCACGTCTAATTTCTTTGGGGCTGCTTTTAAAAGAATGAATTCATTAAAAAGAGCCCCTCCTTCTCTAAGAAGTTGACGAGCAATTGCCCCCAGTGGTTCCTGCTTTCATAGCCGTGGGGTCCAACTCTCAATTCGCCTCTACTCTGTACTCCCACTTTAGCGTTAAAGTCCCTCATGACAATGTTGAAGTGCGCCTTCGTGGTCTTATGAAGCGCGGAAGAGATATCTTCATACATTTCTTTCACTTCGTCACCCGAGTGCGTCGACGTCGGTGCGTATACCTGTATAACCTTGGGCTATACCTCTCGGTTAGTTTAATTATGAGGTACGTCACCCTCAGGTAATACATCAGGTGACCCGATTCCAACGTTATGGTGTCCTCGCCCTCTCTTCGGACTTCACATAACCCTAGAATGTGCCACCTGATCTTTTCCAGTTCCGTTTCGAGCTGCGCCATGTGATCGTAGAGCCTGAGCGTTTGTCCGTTGTACGTTGCCAAAGTCAGCTGTGGGTGGTTGCCTCCCGCAGCCCGGGGATTCTTCGCACTCCTTGCCCTGCCGTTACCATGACCGCCACCTTGATCAGGAATAGCATTTTTCGCACTAGTGACGCTGCTGCCCGCCACCAGCCGGTGGGATTTATCTACGCCGATGCTATGATAGTTATACCGCCATCCATCGGTCGTCAGAGCCTCGTTCGTTATTTGGCAGGATGCACCACGAGCAGGTGAGGTTGACGTGGAGCATTAGATGGTGGTAGCTCCCTTACATCCCTTCATCTCCAATTAAACATATGTACTGCGGTGCAATTTCTTAATTTATGGAGTAGGTACATTCGATCAGTATCAGTAGCAACACATTTTTAGTACACTTTGTAGAAGTCGCGGTATGGAAGGGGCCGGGCTGAAAACGTCAGGCTGGCCCGGCCACTAATAAGTGCCTGTAACTTCTTTATTAGAGAGGTACATTGAAAATGAAGGAAGTGCATACGCTTGTAAAAAGGAGTACATTCGATTGATACCAATCACATCATCAAAATCGATGGGGCCGGGCCAGCCTGACGGATGTTTCTTAGCTATGTTTCTGAAAATCTCAGCTGTTTAAAGATAATCGCCTCTTTTCTAGTGGATGAAGAGATAATACCAACTTTCACAGGTCAGTAATTGTTAGAATCGATTAGAAATTGTTGAAATCACTTGTAAATGGTATTATCATTAAAGTACCTAGACTTTATGCGCAAGCAATCACCAGGATCCTGAAGGATATCCAACCTGGCACAACTCGTCAATTTTTTATAAAAATGTATTTTATATACTAAACTATGTACAAATACCGGCACGTAAGTTGGACTACTAACTTAGAGTAGGAAAGTATGCGCAGTTGCAATTTGCGTGCAAAATATACTAAAAATCGGCATCCGCCATTTTAGTTCGAGTTACTTGCCGGCAGCTGTATTAAAACTTTTTTGCTAATAAATTTGCCGCTATCGTGTCAGTAGTGTAAAATCGAGTAGTTTGGCAAAATTTACAACTTATACTATTATCGGCTTTTCTGAACTTATATAGAATAAGAATAATTTATTTGTTTTCACAATTATTGCTTATACAATGAAGTTGAAGTTGAAGTTTGAGCACGTTCCACGTCCATAAATCTGCTTTTTGTTGCAGCAAAAAGTGCAGGACGGATTGCGCAAGTGCAATATATATTTCATTTAGGAGATTTCAAGATCGATTGTTTTGAAAATCCACGAACGTTTTCTAATCCTACCAATCACTTGTTCAAGGTGAGGGTACCAGGATAGAAACTGGTCAACCATCATACCCAAGTATTTCGTCTTGGGTCTCCAAGACCCAATAGAGTCTTCTATTCAGACTTGGGCAATTACAGTATATGCTGTTTATATCCCCACATGTGTGTACTTTTAAATCGAGATCTTCACTGGGCTGTGACCGGTTACTAACACTGAAACATAATATATAGTTGGTCGTGGTGGTGTTTAATGTTAATAAGTTATTTTTAAGCCACTTAGCTATGTGGGCAATCCCTGTCTCGGCATTTAGTTTAGTGTCTTTCCAGGACCCACCAGCAAAAACTACAGCAGTATCATCGGCGTACGCGAATATATTTGCATTTGTCAATTTAATATTACATAAGTCATTGATGTACAATAAAAAGAGGGTAGGTCCCAAAACGCTACCCTGTGGCACGCCGTATGTTACCTCTGCTTCATTGCTGGTGAGTTGCCCAATTTTTACTTTTTGCGTTCTATTTGAGAGGTAATCTAATATAATAACGTCCGATTTACGTAAACCTAAAAAAACGAGTTTACTAACCAACTTTTTGCTTAGCCTTTTGAACGCCATTGTCACATATATGTGACGAACGAAATCTTACCCTGAACGCCAACGTCACAAATATATGACAAAATATACGTCGCACCATATTATGAAATAAACAATTTAATCATTACTTTAGTGTGTTTTCACTACCTTGTGTAATTTGACAGAAAAAGTGGCCTGGCGTCAGGGGTACGGCGATACGTTTATACTCTGGCGTTCAAAAGGTTAAAAATCGTTATCGTAGCAGATAGTAGTATAAAATAGAGGATTCTGCCAAAAAAATTAATTTACACTTATAACGACTTAGTGTGTTGTTATAGCGTCTTGTGTACCTAACTAAAATACGCAGGTTAATAAAAAAAAACCAGACTTAAACCAGACGGTCGGTAAGGAGAGACCATGTCCATTACGAACAAACTTGGGTACATAAACGGATAGCAAGAATGAACCCATACCTACTGTAGGTACATATCAAACAAAAATATATAAACATCCGAATTGGTAACCTCCTCCTTTTTTAAGTCGGTTAAAAATATATTATATTCAGTAGATATTAAATATAATGCCGACGTAAAAATTTGTTTCAATAAATTTAGGTCAGCTTTCGGGCAACATTACAGTTATGTGCGAAAAAAATACATGGTATTTGTAGAGATCTACGTGAAATTAATGGTGCCTACGTAAATAATGGACTCCTGCTGGGTATACTTGAAAATAATACAGAAAAAGTTTTAATAGTAATATTTTATGATATTTGGTATAATTTACATTTTATTCTAAAGTTTTTTCTTAAATTGCGCGCCCCTCCATTTTCTACATAATAGAAAAAAATGCACATTTTAGAAAAAAATAGATGTTATAATTTATATATTTTTAGTCTTGTGAATACTGGCTGTGATCCTTTCTATATAAAAATTGGAGAGCCGTGCTATTTTAGTTAAGATTATTTATTTATTTATTATACCACCTTCAATGTAGCCGTCTTGAAGGTACATTCACTGGTATAATATTCAAATGTCTTTGATCATAAACTAACAAAATTTTACTAAAGAAAATTCATATGTACCGTTTAAAAATTATTTAATGAACTTTTAGAAGAACTTTGTGTTAAATGTAGTTCAAACAAATATTTCTTAAACAACTGACCTATTACACTAACAATATCTACATAGTTTCATCGTTATAGAAGTATTTCATTATTACAAATATATTCATATAATTATTTGGTTGGTCTTTTTATGACAGCACCAATTCTATTGGTGAATAGTTCCTCATCTTGAGGTGGTGCATTTGTGTTATAATAATTTACAATAACTAGTTTAGTGATTCTGATAATAATATATAACAATAACATCATTCTTGTCCAAAGCCTTCAGTTTCTTCAATAGCAAAATTAAGTTTTTCACATAACTGTTCGTAACTTTTGTAAGGAGGCAAATCTAATCGATTGAAACATGTATGCGACCGGGGTAACCAAGTATCCTTCCCAACCTGTAAAAAACAACAACAGTATCAGTATCAGTTATTGACTATATTTTAGACCCTTTTTGCCTGCAAGGCATATGTAAGGATGTTTATATGTATAAGCAAATAAATAAAAAAATAAAAAACCGACAATTGCATTATATCTCGACCAATTTTCATCAAACATAGCTAAGAACACTCCCGACTAATTCACCTTTCAAATAACAAAAACTAAATCAGGATCAGGTTCATCCGTTCGGGAGCTACGATGCCACAGACAGACAGACACAGACACGTCAAACTTATTATAACACCCCGTCGTTTTTACGTCGGGAGTTAATAAGATATGCTTCCAAACAGTGATTACAAAATTAAAATCTTTTCAGTAGTTTTTGCGCCAATTTCATAGGACGGAAAATCCTCAAGGATCGTCCGTCATCTGGAGAGGCAACAGGGTGTACTCGTACCGATTAAAAACTGCACTTGCCTTGCCTTGTCTCATAGTCACGGCTATGGGATTCGTGACATTCACCACGTCCATGACAGGATTTGATCTAACTGGATCTTTACAAAGGGCGAGGCCTTGTCACTTATCTTGGGACCGCCCTCCCGCGCCCGGTGCGTCTACTGCGGTTCGGGAGAAAGTCGATCAATACTTTCTCCGCCGCTTCTTTTGCAAGTATACTAGCTAGTAGAAGGAGGCGGTGACTTCCTACGCACTCGCTACCAAAGATTAAATCACGGCCGGAATTGAGAGGTCACCAAATCACGGCGCTGCTCTGTCTAAGCCTAAGCTGGGCAGAACTCCAGCTTGTGCTGCGCCTAGGGGCAGTCCGTGTGTGGCTTCACGGAAGCGCTCCAATACCACCGGATGCCGCTCCATCTGCAACGGATGGTCGGGGATTACCTTCGCAACCGCGCCGTCACCGTCGTCTGTTACGCGGACGACACGCTTGCTCTGGCCCGCGGGCAAACATTCGGGGAGGCGGCCCGTCCGGCGACGACAAGTGTCGCACAAATAGTGGCGTGCATCCACAGGCTGGGGCTGGAGGTGGCGTTGACGAATACGGATGCCCTTTGTTTTCACGGGCCCCGGAGGTCACCCCCATCTGGATCCCATATCGTCGTCGTTGGGGTCCGGATCGACCTGAAACCGCATAAACGGTACCTGGGGCTCGTGTTGGATTGCAGGTGGATCTTCCACGCCCACTTCCAGTGCGTTGCACTGCGGCTGCTGGGTGCAACCAGCACTTTCGGGCGTCTGTTGCCGAATCTCGGTGGCCCGAACGTCACCTGCAGGCGGCTCTACCTGGGGGTCATCCGCTCGATGGCCCTTTACGGAGCCCCTGTCTGGGCCCTCGAGCTCACTAGTGTCGGCGTCGCACTATTGCGGCGCCCGTAGAGTACGATATCCATCCGAGTGATACGGGGATATCGCACCATATCGGCGGAGGCGGCATGCACCCTTGCTGGGTCCCTCCCTTGGGGCATAGACGCGCGCGCTCTGGCGTCGCTGTACACCTGGCGGAAGCGGGTGACTGAGCGTGGCGACTGGCCCACCCCGAGGGAGGTCGAACACCAGAGGTAGAGGCTGCACTTAGCGACCGTGGAGGAGTGGAGGCAGCGCCGAGAGTGCCCGTGCGCTGGCTTCCGAACCGTGGAGGCACTCGCCGGTCCTGCCGGCATGGGTGGGCAGGCGTCATGGCGTGCTGACCTTCCGGCTGACACAGGTCTTGTCCGGAGATCGATGCTTCGGCAAGTATCTGTGCCGCGTCGCCGGGAGGGAGCCGGAAACCCGCTGCCATCACTGAAGCGACTGCCCTGAGTACAAGGATAGGATGGGCAGAGTGGCGCCGTATCCTCATGGATGCAATTGGAATGGATCTTGCGCTGCCGGCCGCATCTAATATCTGCTATAGTCGGCGGCGCCGAAGCCTGGCAGGCGACGGTCGCCTTCTGCGAGGAGGTTCTCTCGCAGAAGGAGAAGAAGAAGCAGAGAGGGTGAAGGAGAGTGCCTCCACCCTGCCGATCCGCGCCCGGCGCACTCTCACTGGGCGTAGGAACAGAGCAGACAACGCCCTGTTACAACCACCATAAAAGGCTGCGGGCTAAGGCCATTCGCAACGCCCGAGGAGGCGAAGCGGTTTGCAGTTTCCGCACTCCGCTCAGCGGATCGGTGGAAGAAGGGGAGGGAGAACGACTACGTCTCTCTCCCCGTACGCGTACGCGTACGCGTAGGCGGCCCGCCACTGCTGGGTCTGCGGACGATGTCACAGCTCTCCTGTATTCCCGGCACTAAAGTGGTGACGCGAAACGCCGAGGTTGGTTTTAGTCGGTAGGTTGCTCTTTTCAGAGCGGAGTCCGACACACCCCCATCGCTCTAACCGGGGCGCCCCAGTAGTGCATAAATCATTTCTAACCCCGACAAAAAAAAATCTGGGTGTGGCTTCCAGTGTATGCGACACAGATTCTTTCCGCTATAGCCTTGTCCCGAGGGCACCTTTGTTACCCGGAAAATCAGAGCGCCATGGCGCCTCTTAAGTAGCTCCTCCATGTCAATCAGTACAGCTGCTATCGTGGCGCGCCCGGAGCAGGTTTGCGCAAGTCGCGCTTTTCATATCTGCCAATAGGCACTGGAGAAGCGTTGTACGTCGTGCCTCAACCTCGCTTGGCAACGGCAATGCCCCGCGGCACCACATATGCTGCAACGGCTCTTGTTACGAGATCCGAGGGCGCGGGTCAGACGAGGAAGCTCGCCGCCTCAAAGAAGATCGTACGGTTCCTTATCATCCTCTCCATGATTGTCTCTCATGCTTTCATACTGTGTAATAATACACACACATCCCTATTCTTTAAGTTAATCGGTACAAGTGTTCCTGACCAGCCAGACTATCCAGAGTCACTATCCCTACATAGTATAAAACAAAGTTGACACGCTGTCTGTCCCTATGTATGGTTAAAAACTCTAAAACTTACGCAACGGATTTTGATTCGTTTTTTTTTTAATAAGTGATTCTGCCCGCGACTTTAGAACAAATTTGGTTAGCATAAAAAGAGGTTATAGTGAGCCAACCCTAAAATATAGACATATGCTGTCGCGGACTTTTTTTTAGAACTTTTGAAGGGGAACAATTCTGTCATACATATTTTTTGCGAAACTTAAACCGTTTACGCAGCGCACACAGCGGAAGCTCTCAAACGACAAATAAAACCCCGATTATGAAACCTTCTTCATTGGTGCTCCGGTCCTAATGGTCTTAGCGTAATGATATATAGCCTATAAGCCTTCCTCGATAAATGGGCTATATAACACTGCAAGAATTTTTCAAATCGGACCAGTAGTTCCTGAGTGCGTTCAAGCAAACAAACAAACTCTTCAGCTTTATAATATTAATAATATAAGTAAATTCACACAGAAGTATCCAGAAATGCAAGTGACACGACAAAGATTTGGTGACCAGAGACGATAAATTATATACGAGCCAATATCTTACCCGAAAGTGTTAGAGAGGGAATTAGGGCAGAAATAGCACACCTAGTGCAATCTGAAACTACTCATATAGAATTTCAAGCAAACACACCAACTCAGCCTACCAACACAAACACCCAAAACAGTCAAGGAAATCTTCGATTAAAGTGGTCCAACGAAGTCAACGAAGATATAATACGCTGTTACTTTGAGGCTACCGATTTGGAAAGAAACCAAACTGCCTATCGAAAGAAATTATACGAATAACTGTTCATCAACAAATACCCGTCCATATCACATCTTATATAACAAAGGATCGCCGATCAGAGGAGAGCCATATTTAGGGGTAAAATGGTAACTAGTACAAGGATAGATGAAATTTGATCCGAAATGAACGAGTTACTACAAAACACGTGTTTTGTAGTGTAGTCTTCTTCCAAACACTCAACTACTTCAAAACACAACACAACAAATTATTACACAAACAACACTAAATTCCTCATCTGGCCAAAATTCAGTCACATTTAAAAGATATCTCCAATCATAACACACTAACTCAAATACGAGAGACAGTAATTCTACCCTTCCACCAGATATTTCAACTAAACACAGCTACATAGAAACCGAGTTTAATAAAACCTTGTAACAATTTAACAACACAGACCCTGTAACTAGACCCTACATACCAAAACAAAAATCATCGAGAAATTTCGCACAAATAGTCCAATACCTCAATGATTAAATACTGCCCAAACATTTAAGTCATAATATCAACTTTTGAGAGCTACATACTATAATATACAGTGCCGCATACACGGCTGCTACTTGCAATGGCTATAAAGCATTAGATGTTGCATCCAGAACTAAAGGCTCAAATAGGAAACCCGCATGGCAAGTTAGAATGGAAAGAAGAATAGAAAGTTACAGAAAAGAAATAGGTAGACTAACACAATTTATTGCAGGGAATAGAAATCGAAGGTATCGATCGGTATCTGGGGACAGCCTTTAGAACATAGCTGGCTTAGCAACATAGACACCACACATATCGATCAAATGCACTTTGAAACCATTTCAAAATATGACTTTTATAAAATATCACTAACTAAATTATTAATACAGAAATGTTATTATACAATTGATAATTTCCTTAATGATAACTCACTGTTCGACTAATTCTTATTACTTATCAATTCAAATTTAATTCTTAACCTTGCATTTACAATTTAATTCAATTAGATAAAACTTTGATTTGTATATTATTAACTGAATTTATTAATGTACTATAATTGTATCTAACCTACACACAACTATATTAATTGTATGTCTATAAGGCAAAACATAGCGCACTAACTATTTAAGTAAAGACCAATATGTATTACCTATGTTTTACAAATAAATGATTCTGATTCCAATAGATACATTCATTCAAGTAATCAAACGAACTCACATCTGGAAAGCACCTGGATACCACACAAAATTCACAACTTCTGGTACAAAAAATTCTTCTGTGCTCACCCATACATCCACACCCACATCCGCCAATTCGTACAATCACCACACACAATGTTATCTTTTATAACTCACGCAATCACTTATATGTTACCAAAAGGCCCTGACACGGCAAACCCTGCTATTTATCGACTCATAACTTTCCTCCAAACAATATATAAAATTATAACAGGATGCATTAGTGAGATGATAAAAAAAAAATACCTGAGCAAGAAAAAGGATGTAGGAAAAACAGTAAAGCATGTAAAGAGCAATTCATTATTGATAATATCACAATGAAACAAGCATTAGCCAGATAGACTACAAAAAGGCATTCGATTCTGTCCCCCATAGCTGGCTTCTATACATACTTGAGTTATATAAGATACGCCCTTCGATAGTTTATTCACTTCAGGCAGCAATACTACAATGGCAAATACAGTTAAAGCTAAACCATAACAATACGACACTTACCACCGAACCGATAAGGATACAAAGAGGCATCTTCCAAGGTTACTATTTGAGTCCTTTATGGTACTGCTTGGCACTTAACCCTTTGTCACATCTACTTAACGCTAGTAAACTTGGATTTCAACTCAAACACAATATTACTATTCATAAGCTATCTCATCTAATGTATATGGATGATATAAAAATGTATGCATCTAATAACACTGAGCTAACAAGTCTTACAGACATCACGCAAACCTTTTCCGAAGATATCCATTATCCATATGCAATTTGGAGAAGATAAATGCAAAATTCAATCCATTAATCGCGGAAAATTCCAACACAACACCTACACTTTAAACACTGGACAAGAAAGCAAACCTATGGATGAACATACTACCTACAAATACCTAGGGTTCCAACAAACAAGACAAATTCGATTCGAAACCATAGTAAATCCACAAATCAAAATAGAAATTTGGTCACAAACATCTCTGCACGGGAGACACCGAGCTGATTTATGCCAACCTTATGTCGACAAAGTTGCGTCGAACGCATGGCTTCAGCGAGGTGAACTATTTCCGGAAACAGAGGCTTTTATGATTTCCATCCAAGACCAAGTCATTAATACGAGGAATTATCAGGAACATATTCTCCGCGTCCCTAATTTCCCTACAGATTTATGTAGCAATGCCACAGTAGCTCAGAAACCATACAGCATATTACCGGTGCCTGCCAAGCTATTGTTCAAACTGATTATAAATACAGACACGACGAAGTAGCCTGTATAGTTCACCCAAAATTTTGCTTACAGACACAAATTCATCAACAAAAAACGACCTTATTATAAATATCAACCGTACTAGAAAATAATAACATCCAAATATATTGGGACAGAACAATTGTAATGGATAAAACTATCCACATCAATAGACCGGATATAACAATACTCGACAAGTTAAATAAAACCGCATACATAATAGATACAGCAGTTTGTAACACATAATTTAACCACAACACACACTGAGAAAATGGCAAAATACACAGATTTGTCCTGAACCTGAACTGAGAGCTCAATGGCACACGCAAACAGTAAAAATAATCCCAATAGTTATCTCTAAAACAGGAGTAATCCCCAAAACACTTAGACCGAACCTAGACATCTCAAATATGCCACCATCCACAATCTTTCTCTTACCAAAAGCTGCCATCTTAAACACCTGAATAACAAGAAAATTCCTAGCTACCCATCATCGTCATCACTCACATTCACCGGTCTCACTATTTAAACCTGTCGAGCTTGGCACAGGCCCGCACAGCAGGTTTTAATTTACCCTTCATAGAAGGGAGAAATAATAAAAACAAAAAAAATATATAATAATACATACCATACCATCACGCCTGTATTCCCCGAAGGGTTAGGCAGAGGTGTACTTAATGTACACCCACAGTTCGCCGGTATGTTTGGGTCCCATGTAATAGGGGGCGAGCCTATTGCCATTCACAGGGCACAAATCCAGACTCCGAGCTGCTACTGAGAATTTCATAGAAAAACTCAATAACACTTTGCTCGACCTGGGGATCGAACCCAAGACCTCGAGCGTAGCAGTCGCGATTGGGACCACTAGACCAACGAGGCAGTCATAAAATTATAATGTTAATTATTTGTAATAAATACAAACTCTAAGTTATAAAATGTCATCAGCTGATAACTTATAAATGTTAATATGAAATACCTTTTCTATACAAAATCTCTGAGGTCCATTTGATCCCATAAGTTCCGCAAAGCCACCCACCGGAACTCGACATGTACCGGTCACAAACTGAAGTAATCTCGCTCGCTTCTCATTATCCATTTGACGAACAAACTGAAAGTAAATATATAACAAGAACTTTTATTACTCCCTAAACAGTGCTATAGTTATGTGATAGAATATAGAAATAAGAACGTAGGTACACAAAAACACAATCGCATACTAATTATACAAACCTGCCAAAACCAAAGAACTTGCTTGCTAGTACGAGTGTAGTGTCGGTAAATGGTATTTCGCTGCCAGTCATCTACGTCGACTTCTTGCATTCCGCAAAGCATTAACTCTAACTCGCGCTCGTCAAAGTACTTCAGCCACTCCAGAGGTACAACCTGAGATATAATTGTAATCATTTTGTTATCCCTTTTGGAGCAACCGTCACAGTACGTTTATTCTTGTTTTTAACAATTATAATGTTCACCTAGAAAATATTATGTCACTACTTCTCTTACTTTTTGGAGCCAAATAAATGGTTTTTCTTTGTGTATCTTTACAATAAATTGCAACATACAAATTTACATTGGGTACCGTCAACCTTACCTCATTAAACCCATCTAAGAATGCTGTAGTCTGTTCTTCTATTCCCCTGGTCATTCGCCACTGAGTCACTAATTGAAGATATTGCTCCTTGTTTGCCTTAAATTTACATATATTAATTAAAAAAATATTTCGAGCTACAATAATGTATAGTAAGAGACCGGCATTGTGGCAACAAATATGAAAAAGTGATTAATCATTTCTTGGTTTCGTATAAAACTAATTAATACAATTTATATTTAATTTGTAGATATATTAAAAAAATATCAAAAAACGCCATGTGGTCTTGTAATTCCAAAAATTGAAACTCTATGCATTGTTTAGTTTAAAAAAATAGGGCCAATTTAATTCTAACCGAACTAAAAGTACCACTTTTTTATTTCCAGGCACAAAGCGTATCTTTCCTTTTAATAAGCTTACTAAGCTTTTAATTACCTCAGTTACGCGTTCCTTATCACCGGAGGGTTTTAACTCGTGATGTATAACCTGACCTAAAACTTCAAAGTCAACACTATACCACATCTCTAAGCCACATTCATCAATGTTATTGTCCTTGATCCATACTAAAGAATTGTAAAACTCGGGATCTATAGATTCTATGTCTTTCATGGTAAGTTTCTTGTTCAACATTCTTTTATAAAAAGGCATTGTAAATCCGGAGTAAATAAATCGACCATGATACAATGCCATTGCTATAAATCTGCCTATAAACTTAAAGTAAAGTAGATGATCCGGATTGACGTAACTGGCCGGGTTTATTTGTAAGCTGTAGTTGTTTTTATTTGCGTATTCAAATAGACAGTACATGGGGTTCAATACTTCATGTGACAGTAAGAAGAACCACTCCCGACTTACACCCCCGTAATCTAAACCCTCTTCGCCTCTGAATATAATATATAAACGTCTGCGCAATTCGTACGCAGGCAACCTCATTATCTGGAAATAAAACATTTACTTAGGTTTATTATTATAGCGAAGTTTTAAAGTATAATCTTGAGCCATAAACCAGGGTCGATAACTTTTGAAACCGAAATAATTATAGTAGGATGAAACCCATTGGAAAAGGAAGAGAATATAACAAAAATTTAAGGAAGAATAATTTACGGGCGATCTGAGTTCGGGAAGTTTTTTAGGGTAAAAAACGGTTTATCTCGATTTCCGGCAAAACTACAAGTCCTATGGAAACAAGTTAAATGGCAAAGTTGTAGGTAATAAAGAGATCTACAACTTTTGTAACTACACTTTGTTCGCATACCTTCAAAATTTATGTGAAAAACTCAAATAACCAAGTTTTTTCACAAATAAATCATTTCTAGGAAATTGCGTGCGTTTTTACAATAAACTCCCAAAATCTGTCACCGATCTCACCGGCAAGAAATTTAAAAATTATGTTAAATCTGTTCTTGTTAAGAAGGCATATTATAAAATCAAGGACTATGTTGATGATAAAAATGTGTAGTGTCAAAATACAGATGCACTGGTGGTCTCCCTGGCACCCTGAGGTTACCTAGTCACTCACAATTTTCTTTTGTATTGTTTACTACAACTTCACTACATAGTATAAAACAAAGTCGCTTTCTCTGTCCCTATGTCCCTTTGTATGCTTAAATCTTTGAAACTACGCCACGGATTTTGATGCGGTTTTTTTTAATAGATAGAGTGATTCAAGAGGAAGGTTTATATGTATAATACATACAAATTTTAGTATAGAAAAGCCAATAAACCACGCGGGCGAAGCCGTGGGCGGAAAGCTAGTTATGTATATAGGAACTGTAAATGTGAGTACATTGTAGCCACTTATGTCTTAGTAGTTTATAGTTAATATATTTTGATGATGTGTATTATTTCACATAATTATGTTATCTGTTTTAGATTGACATTGAGTTCTCAGATGCTGAGAACCTTTTTCTAATTTTAATCCTGACTTCAAGCTAATTATGACATAAACCTCCGATGTACTCACATTCTGTTATCGCCATAGTGTAAAGTGAATAATATTAAATCTTTTATTTTGAAAGAGTGTCCATGGAGATAATTTTTAATCGAAAATTCTCAAGTCAAATTAATATTAGTTTTTTTTAAAGTCTCCCTCCCACTTCCCGAACTCGGATCACCCGTAAATTATTTTTCCTATAATTTTTGTTCCTTTTCCAATGGGTTTCACCCTATTATATATTTTTTTCACTTTTTACCATTTTCTAAGGCTTCGGCACTGGTCTACCAATAAGTATGTTGCTCATCATATAGCAAGTTAAAACATAATCTTAAATATTTATAATATGCTAATAATAAATAATACATGCCTGATGATAAGAATCCTCAAAAAGTGACTGTCGTGACAGTGTAATTTTAATGTGACTGGGTAGGGCATTGCTCTGACAAAGATATCGGAATTGACTAAGTTTCCAGCGGAAGGAACGTTCGTAGGCGCGAGGCACCCCGTAGGCGCCCTGCGGCCCCTTGGGAGCCCCGGGCCGCGGGTCCTGGAACGTGGTCGTGCGCGTGTTGTGGTCCACGAAGTACCGCGTGCCTTCCTCGGTGAACCTTATCTCCCATCCCGGCGGCAACGCTTCTTCTAGCGCGCTCATTTCCTGGCCCTAAATAGAAATATAGTGAATATTAATTAATTACAATCGCTGATATGACACACAACTTATAGACCATCCCATAGCAAGATATCACTGCTCATAGAGTTTTTGAATGAGATGAAATTTTTATAATGGCATGCTTTGGATGGTATTTCTGATGTCAATTCGCGGTATGTGTTCCCAAGCGGTAAGTGCCGCATTTATTTATTTTATTCTTTATTGTACACCACATATGCAAACTTAAAAATATATATCCACAAAAACAAATGTAGGTACAATGGGCGGCCTTATCGCTTAAAGCGATTTCTTCCAGGCAACCAAAGTGAAATGAACACTGGACAAGATAACGGGCATTTAAATAATAATACTATACAAAAACAGATCATTATTGCAAAACCTTAAAAACTACCCATATGTATATATAAAAATAACTTTAGCGTATGCTAACGCATTTAGTAGCTAGTAAAGTAGTCTCAAGAGGGTGGAAGCCCTTAATCTTTTTTTTAGCATGTCCCAGACATACTATTATATATATTGGGTTCAGGACCGGGCTACGAGCTAGCTACTGCAATTTTTGAATAGCGACCTCTTACATACATTATCATGCATTAGGAGGAATTTATCGTGCCCGATGACACCAGAATGTGGTAGAACATGTTCCTGGAAGACCTCCTCGATGTATCGAGCTGCAGTAAACCGGTTGTCAATTATAATTTACTCCGTACGAACTTCGGAACTCATTCTCGTCTAAACCATTACAAACTGTAAGTTTTCATGGAGGCTCCCTCCATGACCACTCTGATCCTCTGATGACGTGCTCAATAACTGAACTCGAGTTACTCGGTGCTGTCTGAGGAGTAACTGATCGCGTGCTGGTCTCTAGGCTTTTAAATTAACTTCCTCCATTTGTCTTCTCACCATAATTATGCTCACTAACATTTACGTCTGTTGTGATCTTGAGCCGATGGCGTATCTCAACCGCGGTAAGGTACCGGTTTCTCAAAATGTTGAGGACAATCAATATTTTATCCAAAACTGATACGCATATGACACATCCACGGCCTGGTCTGTGGGGGAAGTGACCCGTCTCCTGGTATCGTTTCGGAGCATTGCATTGATAAACGAGGTACATCGAGAGCAACAGCCACTTCACACTGTGTCACTCACACTCTTCAGCCCTTGGTTGAATAATGCAACCGCCTGTGCAACCTGTACTGGTGTTAGTGGCATTTTTATTTGTATGGCACCTTTAGGAATGGAATTAAGAGTTTCACTCCCATTATGAATATGTATTTGTAGAAATCAATCACTATAATCGTTGATGATTCTGAATTCACTATCAGACACTTCAGAAACACATTGCTTCGTTTCAGAACGTAATAATGTAGTTTATTAGAAAGACCAAATAACAATACCAATCGCCACCTATAAAAAATAGCTCAAAAATATAAATATCCTCCATTTTGAGTAAATATCCGATAAAAATGAGTACAAACGAGTATTTATCATCCGCCCATCAGTAATCTGGAGGCTATAACGGGCCGAACGTTGAAGAAACGATGGAAGGAATTAATTGCGATTATTGCAAGTAATTTTGCCTGCTACCGAAGTAGGGATTGCGGGAATTGCTCCGAAGGTGAAACACAAACATAAAAAACTTACTTAAAAAAGCGACATTCCGTTTTGAAGTTTTTCAAAATGATGTTAATACAATCTGGACAAAAATGCCAACCCTAGCAAAAATAGTTAAAATTGAATAACTTCTAGATTCCATGGAACTGGGGTCTGACATTTTTGTGGTGTATTAAGGTACTAAAGAGCATAATTTTAGTATACATAACTTTTCCCTAAAAACTAACATACATAACATAACATACCATCACGCCTGTATTCCCCGAAGGGTTAGGCAGAGGTGTACTAATGTACACCCACATTTCGCCGGTATGTTTAGGTCCCATGTAATAGGGGGCGAGCCTATTGCTATAAACCGGGCACAAATCCAGACTCCGAGCTGCTACTGGGAATTTCATAGAAAAACCCAATAACACTTTGCTCGACCTAGAAATCGAACTTAGGACCTCTAGCGTAGCAGTCGCGCTTGGGACTACTAGACTAACAAGGCAGTCTAAAGAAGAAAAACTAAAAACCTAAAAACGCGTATATATATCGGAATCTAACAAAGCTTCTAACAAAGGAATTCTACCGCCCATTGTACAATTGTAAGATTTATAACATGTACTTGACAATATTTTCTTGGTGTGCAATAAAGAATATTATATTCTATGCGATTTGTTTCTGGCAGAAACAAATCACAATTAAGCTTCGCCGCAGAAACTTTCTGCTTTTAAAGGCGTAGCTTAAAAGACGCTATAAATGCCCCTAACATCATTAGTGCGTATCATGCTCAGGTTAGGAATAATATTTTTTTTTTATAAATATCCAGATGAAAATTTGTCGATTTTCAAAAATTTGAAAAAAAAACTAGACATCAGTATTGAATGGGGATACGAAATTTTGCATATCTATTATCTATCAGCTTGTAATAAAACTGCGATGTCCGAAAAATGGTCTTTATAAAACACTGTGCGCCGTAAAATATCCCATTTCGAGGGACGATCCTCACACGAGTATATTATTGTAGAGGATTTTTTTCGCCTGTTAGGTAATTTTTCGGGTTAGGTATAGGTAGGGTGATGATTGTTTATCATGAATGGATAAAACCTTTTAAGTCATGCCCAGTTTTATCCATATGGTGGCTGCGTAGCTGATGTGGTGATCGGAGTATTGCACCTCTTTAATATAACAATAGAATGGCTGTCATAAACAATCATCCATTTTAAAAGTAAAAGTGTTCTTGACGTCCGTCAGACGACGAACATAGTACAGTTTGTTCGAAATAAGTAAGCCGATCGGAAGTTAGCTATTTTCTATGGCCGCGCAGTTACAGTCGCGTAATAAGTGTTAGCGTTCGGAAACGTATTCAAATAATTTCGAAAATAAGATAAATAGTTTGTTAACATTACGTGTAATATTGCTGGATTGCTTTATTGATAAAATCCATAGATGAATTTTCACAAAATCATTAAATTGTCATTTAAATTTTAAATAGTTCACAGATTTGCAAAAACAGTGTTGCGTTTAGGCATTTTTCCGCAAAGAGAAGCAAGGACAAACCACAATGATACAATAACACTGAGAAATAACAAAAAGGATAACCAAAAACTAAACAACAATAACGTCAAAATAAAAACAACGCGTAGCACTTTTGGCACGGACTGTGTACTTGCACTGGGGAGCGAGACAGAATTATGCATCAAACACTAAGGATTGAGTGAAACAGCGAAGCGGCGCTGACCCCGCCCTTCGCGCCATTACCACGCATGCGCACTACTGATCTAGGCGTAAAAATGACTACTGCGCAGCGACTTGCAGACAACTTCCGATCGGCTTACTTATTTCGAACAAACTGTATGTTTTTCTTAGGGCTTCGCCCCAATATTATTAATTGATGATGTTTCAGTACTATTTTATTTATATTTTAATAAGGCGCCCCGCTACGATCACCACAGTACCTATATAATTATGCAACCAGCTTGTGGCAAAGTTCGGAGCCGATATTTCCATTATAGAATGAATAAAAGTCATCAATAAAAATGAATGCGTAATATGCATTGCAGATGGTTATAATGTATAGTGATGGTGGGTTAACGACCTGGGTCCTCGGGTCCTCCCACTGCGTGGTACGATTCTTGTGGTTGACGTAGTAGACTCTGCCGTCGGGTTGCACGCGGCGCTCCCAGCCGGCCGGCAGCGCGCCCAGAGCGTCGTCCGGCGCCGCCGCGCTGCCGGCGCTACTGGGCGGGGCGCTGCTGGGCAGGGCGCTGCTGGGCAGGGCGCTGCTGGGCAGGGCGCTGCTGGGCAGGGCGCTGCTGGGCAGGGAGCTGCTGGGCAGGGCGCCGCTCGGGACCGCCGTCGCCACCGTCGCCGCGCTGCTCACTGACAATAACGCCGACATTATTCGTCATGCCATACTGCCATTTTGTATTTGTGCCCGGTTAATGGCTATAGGCTCGCCCCCTACATGGGACCTCAACATATCGGCTAAGTTCGGGGAAATACAAGCGTGATGGTATGTTGTACTCCTAAACGGCTGGACCGATTAAGATGAATTTATGTGTGAGTTGATTGTGTCATTTTCGTTCGATCTCGAATCGATTGAGTTCGGGCAGGACATCAGTCAGGTCTGCTAGTAGGATGATGATGATGAACACCCAGAGGTGATTTTCAGTCAGCGCGCGCTACTGTGACACACATACAAAGCAACAAATGAAAGTGTATGAATAAAATACAAACATACGATAAATATATCAGCGGTTACTGAAAACTTATCGAAATAAATGTATGTAATTAATTTTACTTGCAACTCGGGCATATCTCGCTGTATTACGTTCACATAGTGGTATCGAGGTGATAAGATTGCATGATGTAGCCAAGCTTGATAACATAAATATAAGTATGCATGCTTATACTGATATTATTTAGATAATTTATTCAATTAGCATATCATACCTATATTTCTTAATTTGAGGGAATTTCGAAATTGGAGGACATATCTATTCAATAATAGGTACCTATATGAGATAAAATAATTACTTCAATCAGTAAATTATTTTTCTATGACAATACACATAGTATAACATTAAATAATTCCTATCTTCTATACATATAAAATCCTTTGTCCTGAATGACTGACTGACTGACTGACGGAACAACGCACAGCCCAACCGCTTATCGTATAGTCCTGAAACTTGGAGGGTGTGTTATTTGTATGACGTAGGCATCCGATAAGAAAGGATTTTCCCGAAATTCTACCCCTAAGGGGGTGAAAAAAGGGGGGGCAAAGTTTGTATGGGACAACGTGATTCCTTGGTCCAATATGCTTCAAATTTGGCATAAACGTTCTTTAACAGAATTTATGGAAGACGTGATTCATATTTTATTAAAATTCATCCCCTAACGGACTTAAAAAAGGGAGGAAAGTTATTTTGGGCGTGGTTTGCTTCGAATTTGATATCAATACTCTTTAGTGTTTTTGATTGAAATTACTTTTTATTTTGACACATGTCATGATTGAAAACTCAATCTGATTTTACTCAAGAAACGTTGGTTGATAAACATATAAAATACTTTCTATGGCACACAAAAGTGGAATTGAGAGGCACACCATAGAACCCTTCTTAGAGGCAGCAATTGAGTGATGGGTGGAGTTACTGTGTTGCTGGCAGGGGTATTCCGTCAGATTCTGTTGTACCTAGAGGAACCCGAGCAGACGAAGTCATCATCCATCGTCATCGTAATGATTATATTTAAAAAGAAATACGAGAGAGATGCGTCTGCTGGAGAGTCTTCTGAGCTATTACTTAAAATAGGAAATGGAGATACTAAAATTTGAATATGTATACCATATCTCCTGAATACAGTAGTGACAGGTGACTTTGATAGATGAATAGATCTTAGAGTGTATCCGTGTATCTTTATAATATACATACGAAGTCTATAGATTGGATGTGCAAACGTGCAATACTAACTCCGAAAAACAACAGTTCAGCTGCTATTAATTACATACTTCTTAAACCGTTGGAGGGCTCAGAAATTGGATTCAGTGCTACAAGCGGTCGAAACAGTTTACTATCCTGTAAAGTTCCTTAACAGTGTTAAACCTCCTTGGGACACCTGCTGCGTCTCCTTATACCATTTAAGCTATGTAACGGAACTAGACTGAGAGTATTGATCAGCAGTGCACAAAAATATTAAAAAGGTCACTGTGATTACTGGATGTGCTTGAGGGGATTCAGTTTTCATACCTCGAATACCTTTGCTACCCTCCAACTATGTTTTTAAGAACAATTACGTTTCCCCCTTAAGATCTTAGCTTTGCAATTACTATAAATAAATTTCAGGGTGAGTCATTAAGGGTGGCAGGCATAGATTTAAGAAGAAAGAAAGATAAGAAATTCTACCTTGCCTGTTACTGAATCAGTATTTATAGCAGTCTGGTAATTTTGATACCAGACAGAAAAGCCATAAATGTGGTATAGAAAGAAGTGCAATTTTAAGTCTTGAGAGCAAAGTGGTCTTCCACTATTTATACCTTCATAAAAATCGACCCTACGAGGCCTCCAGAATGATAGACCATCGCAATAGCTAAAAGGACATGAATGAATTATTAAGAAATTTACATGTTATTTTTATATTTCAATAAAATAATATAGTGGAACAAATTATTTGGTCTCAATTTTCAGTCCAGAAATGAAAAAAATAAACAGTCAAAATCGCGTTGCCCACGCGAGCGAAGCTGCGGGCGGAAAGCTAGTCTTTAATAATATTAAACTACCTTTTATCCTGTTCCTACAATATTTAAGGATTTTCGATTTAAATTTCTGTATTGATTTGTCTTATTTATTATGTATTTACCAATAAGTATATTATTATACTAGCTTTCCGCCCGCGGCTTCGCCCGCGTGGACTATACGTTTCTTTTCATTTTAAGGGATAATATATACACCCAGGAATAATGTAGCTTTCTATTGGTGAAAGAATTTTCAAAATCAGTTCAATACATCCAGAGATTACCCCTACAACCTCATAAACTCACAAACTTTACCTCATCATATATAAATTGTCTCTTTCAGAATGTCATAAATACAATTAGAAATATAAATTTTCATAATTATTGAAAATCCTGTCCTCTTATTTAGGTTCTTAATTCGTCTGTATGTTTTTTTTTGTTTTTAACATACCGGTGGCGTTGAGATCATGATCGGAGTCAGGTTGATGTGGAGGCTGCGGGTGGGGGTAGAGGAAACGCTGGTTCCCCTGTGCAACCACGTGGCGGCGCTCGCCGCGCCAGTGCTGGAAGCGGGCCAGGCGCTCGGTGTCGGGCCGCTGCCACGTGGTGGTGCGCGTGTTGTGGTCCACGTAGTACACCCGCCCGCGAGCGTCCCGCCGCACCTCCCAGCCCGGCGGCAGCGGCTGCGGCCGCTCCCACGACGTCGACCGCGTGTTGTGATCCACGTAATACCTACCGATTTCATACTTAAACTAACTGACCAGCCAATTATATTACATTTTCTTTATAGATTGGTGCAAAGCCGTGATTGTGCCACTCTACAAGGGAAAAGGGTCACAGCAAGACTGCCAAAGTTACCGAGGTAAGCCTTATCAGCGTTGTCGTTAAATTGTATGCAAAAGTTTTGATCGAGTGAATGGTGAAAAGAACAAATATTTAGAAAGAGCATGAGATGTATAAATCAGGTCTTTCCTTGCGATACATAGCCGAAAAATTATTTCCCAATGGCCAAAAAGTCTATTGCGCATTCGTATATTTAGAAAAGGCCTACGATAGATAGTTTACGATAGTTTGACTGCCTCGTTAGTCTAGTAGTCCTTATCGCGTCTGCTTCGCTAGAAGTCCTGGGTTCGATCCCCAGGTCGAGGAATGTATTATTGTGTTTTTCTATGAAATTTTCAGTAGCATCTCAGAGTCTGGATTCGTGACCGATTACTGGCAAGAGGCTCGCCCCCTGTTACATGGGACCTAAACATACCGGCGAAATGTGGGTGTTCATTAATATACCTCTGCCTAACCCTCCGGGGAATACAGGCGTGATGGTATGCTACGAGTGATTAGGAATGAATTATGGTCAGCACTGTCCATGAAAGGGGTGAACGTCGGCTTGATTCGGGCGGATATCGGATAAATGGGGCCTACACTGAATGGTTTGGCATGAATAAAGGTGTTAGACAGGGATGTGTAGCGTCACCGTGGCTGTTCAACTTATTTATGGACAGTTGTGTGAAGGAATTGAAAGAGAATGAATGTGGTTTAAGAATTAATAAGTTACTCGTCAAATGTCTCCTCTATGCCGATGATCAAGTTATCCTTGCATGATCGGAGGGGGCACAGAAGATAATAACAATTTTGGACGATGCTTTTATAAGTAAGGAAATGTAAGTGAATGTAAGCAAGACAAAAGGTGGTTTGAAATGGAAGAAATTATGGCAGCGTGGAATATTTTAATAGGTGTTAATAGGTTACTCTTACGCAGAGTAAGAACAAGTGAAAGAGTTTCTATATCTGGGCTCTATGTTTACTAGAGATGGTAAACATAAGAGTGACATTAAAAGGAGAGTGAGTGTTGGTAACCAAGTGAATGTGGCGCTACACACTTTGATGAATAGTCAAAAACGGTCCGAAAAGGCACAGCTGGCTGCGATTGGTGTTGGCGCCGGCACTAATGTATGGTAGTGAAAGTTGGGTATGGCACAAGAAACATGAAAGCATAATTAATGCTGTATAGGTGGTGCTGGTATGTATGGTTTGGATTAGAGAGAATGGATGAACGGAGATTAACTAAACAAGTATACTCCATTTGGTTAGGTACTTAACTAAATGTAAACAAATCATAAAAAAGGTTCTTTCATAGGGCCATTTTTCATTTCGAAATAAAACGTCACCAAAATAATTAATTTAATAATTCAAAATCACATTTTCCTTTTATATACTAGCATATCTTACTTCTTTGTTTAATATTAAATGGTAATCATTATTCTTAAGCTTGCGAACAATTAATTAAATCAAAATTTATAAATATGACACAAAGTATTGCAAAGTGCCTACTAGAAAGAATCTAAAAATACAGATATTCAAAACATTTTTCCACGTAGTAGACTTTTGATAACTCGAAAAAATTGAGAAGTAGTATGGCGAGGAAGCGGAGCAAAATAATAAACCGATATTATACTTAGTCGGGTAACCAGACGCCATACGTAACAGTTTGTATTTACTTTACTTTCGGTCGTTTTTGTGTTTCTTTTGCCGCAAATTGTGTTAATTAGTTATTATTTTGTTTGTTCTTTGCTTTTATTGATTGTTAGTTGTGTTGTTATTAATTTCACTCCCAAATCATATGATACCATTGTAATAAAAGGTTGAACAGCTCTGAAAGCCGCCATTTTTATTGTTTACCTTTAGTTAAGTACCTAACCAAATGGAGTATACATAGCGAGTACGGATGGACGAGTTGGAAGGGCGAACGTACCGCAACCAAATTGCGGATGTTCTTAAAAAAGGCCAGGTTCTGAGCACCCTAATCCGACGGTCATGCATGAACAGATTAATGAATGTAGATGAAGCGCAAGTAGTGTGCCAGGATCGTAGAAAGTGGAAATCTAGTCTCTGCAATAGTAGCGCGATCGTCATTAAAAAGTATAGGTTCAGCAGTTTTCAATATATTGGCTAGTACCTAGAATTGGATGTGTACTCATTGCTTCATATAATAAATAACAAAAAAAAAACAAGGAAGAATATTTTTTTATGAACGCATGCATTTCAGGCCTAACACATTACATTTGCAAAGGCAAACACAAAAAAAATAAGATATGTGTCACCTTCGTCCGTATACATCGTAGCGCATCTCCCATCCTGCGGGCAGCGGCTCGTCGGTGGAATTTCCGTAGACTACAGTGAGGCCGGGGGCGGCCGGTTCAGCGTCCGAGTGTGACGGCCCCGCACCGCCGTCGGACACCGCGCCCGCACCCACCGCCGCTCCCGCGCTGGCTCCACCTCCGGCTCCAGCGCCGCCTCCCGCACCGGGTCCAGCTCCACCTGCCACGCTGGCCCCGCCACCTGCACCCGCCCCTCCCGCACATCCTGTCCCACCAGCACCACTCGGCCCGCCATGTTGTAGCGTGCCGTTGCTGAGCGGCGGGGGGCCCGGTGGAGGCTTTACACATACAGGTTAACATAAATCCATCATCGCCGAGTTGTGTACAACTCACTATTACTTACAACAAACTATTTTGTGTACTAAATAGTTTTATATAATAAAACACTATCTTAACTTACTCTTAGTGTTTGCGACCGAACCAAAGGTCTCATTGCCTCAGGATTGCTTCTTATTCTAAACCTTGCCCGAACTCCTTCATTAAGTGTCCCACTGGTGTTAGTTGTTTCTCCAAGTAATTCATGTGACTGAGTTAGAACTGTTGGATCAACCCTTAAGCCATCTAAGAGTATCACTAATTCAGCTGATTTTACTTCCCCACTTATACTGGAAGAGTTTTCTTGGGACAAGGTTTTCATCAAATCTGTAATTATAACAGTATAATATGTACTAAAGCCACCACTACAATACCACTCACTGACTCAATCAGTCACTGATTTATTACGAATCTCAAACAATGGCCTAAATATTTGAAATTAGACAATTAGTTTAAGATTCTGGGAAATTTCTATTTTAAGGGAGGAAAAGGATGGGCCGAACTTTGTATCAACCTTTTTTAAGAAATGGAATAGATGGAAATGTTGGCAGTCCAGTTTGATACTGTGTGCAAGCAATAATTGACTAAAGGGAGACAAACCATTTCATTCTGCTACTGTATATAGTTTGGAGGACATAATCAAAGATATATAAAAAAGGAACAAAATACCTATGATCAACTCCACATTATCACATTTTCCATTGCAATATAACAACACTTTTAATAAATTCACCCTTTTTTCACCAATGATATTATCTTTTCTAAAACTGTGATAATCTGCAAGCCTGAACAATAACTGAGACTGAGGTGTAACAAGCACTGTAAGATCTTCTTTCCATTTTGGGTGCAAAGTGTTTTTTATGACTTCAGTGCGTCTTGAAATTTTATCATCTATAATCACTTGCAAGTATGGATTTGGCTTGAATAGTCCAGAGTTTTTAATGCTTGCTGATTCAACTAAAAAAACACATGACACAATATATTTACATTTGTTATTTGGAACTCATTCACATGGCATGTACTCATAATACACATTAAAATTATTTATTAAATATAATATTATTACCTGTTAAACTAAGTTGATGATAAGTTGACAAAGAGATTGGAGCTGTTAAAGTTGGTATGTTTTCTGTCATTGTGGTTTCTGTTTCAAATCATATTACAGTAGGAATAGTTATGCACATTCTAGTTGAAAATATTTTCACCTAAAATAAATTACAATCAACAGAATTACAACCAATGAGGACCAATGTTAAATATTTTGATTTTTATAACATTATAATATCAGGGGCACCAGGCATCAGTGCTCATCACGTGTCACAAATTGTGATTACTCTGGCATAAAGAAAAGTAGGTATATTTCCTCACCAAAATATAGGAAGTTTATTAACATTGAACACCCATTTACACTTTCAATGAAGATTTCTTGAACTTAAATTAGAACAATAATAATTCGGATACCAATCACTTTTAAGACAATACAATTTACTTTGTTATAAATAATTACTATTGCTAAATAAACAATACCTACCTGATGAAAGTTTTAGAGCATCGATTGAAGTATATGACATTTGTAAAAAAACAACAAAATATACCAAAATGTTGCGATCTAACGATCCAAAGGAAAGAAGTCGGGAAGTCCTTCAAATTATCTCATATCATTTTCTTATCTCACTGAAAGGAAGTACACAAATAATGTTGTATCGTCACGAAACATTTAAAACGCTAAATTACAAGTAAATACGCTCAATATATAAAGGAAACATGGAAGGCTTACATAAAATGTTTTTTTAACAAAAATAAATCTTTGTTTGGAACTTTAAATAGGATCTTTATAATTTAAAAATTGATTTTAATAGAAATAATAAATTTCTGTTATTAGTCACTGCACTGCCACTGGAGAGTGTTGTAGGGATGTTAAAAAATAATCGATAATTAAAACAAATCGATTATTATTTCAAAAAAAACATTTTTTTATGAACGATTATATATTTTTTAAAATTGATTATTTATTCAATTGTTTTATTTGAAGCGTCCGCTGTTTTAATTTTTCTACTGGCACCTACTAAAAATTTCAAGAAACACCGCTACGACGGGCGGTCGTGCGTTTCGTTATTAATTTGCAAATTGTTCGTACTCACGGCTACAGTCAACGCATAAAACACCAGTTTAAGCGGATCTCGCATAGTATAGACTTCCCATACACTAAGAGGCCAGCGTAAACTAGTTTTGTATAGCTTGATGGGCTACACATCGTGTGTACATAACATACATTGCATTATCAAAAAAATCTTTTTTTTAAATCGATTCTGAAAAATCTCATATTTATGATCTTATGTCGATTTTTATATAATCAATTTATTTGAAATAAATAACAATCGATTTTTAATGTTTTTTTTATCGTAAAGACCCATCCCTAGTGTTGAGATGATCGCAGATAAGTGATGTGAATGTGAATAAAGTGTTGCCAAATGCCAACCAACTGTACTACAGACGTCTAAGCCAGACATTGTAGTGTGTATTTGTAATACACTCATATAAAATATTGTTCTAATCTGAGGTGGGTGAATTGGGTTGAATCGTACGCACGGCTTCACATCATGCTATAAAATCCCAGTATAGGCTGGCCTTGAGTTGTGCAGAAAACCTTTACATTGGGAGGTCACTATAAACTAGTTTTGTATTCTTTATGTGTAGCCATGTCTACAACGAGCCCCAAGAATGTTTTAAAGAGTATAGAATAGAGAGGACGAGTACGAGTATAGGACTCGCAGTGGTTTAGCGGTCATAGGGTCTGGTGTACGCACGGCTACAGGTCAACCTAGAAAAAACCAGTATAAGCGGATCTCGCATTGTATAGACTTCCCATAAAATAAGAGGCGTAAACTGGTTTTGTATAGCTTGATGTGTAGCCATGCGTACCTACTGTACCTAACCAGACGCAGAAGACGCAGGTTCGAATCCTTCCCGCAGTCGTATTTTTCCTTCACTAAAATAATTAATTTAATTTATTGACTTAGCTTTTTATAACGAGGGTGGACGACATTTCAGTAATTACTTTTGAAAATTTACAGTTTTACTGTGTAACTTGTCAATTTTGGGCGGAATCCTCAGTTTACACGTCTATCTGATACAATAAAAAAAAATTAAGCCAAGTTTCAATACTCAGTTGTGAAGTGAATAATATACAATGAGATCGCAAATTCTAATACCATGAACTTAAAGCACCATCATCAGCCCTTGGGCGTCAAATTTTTTTGGTATTTGCAAATTGTACACACGGCTACGGGTCAACCTATACATTTCCATGGGGCCTAGATAAGTGGCAATCACTCCGCATCGGTTCAATTTAGAAATTGGTGACGCTCCTGAGCTCGATGCGCTCGTGCGATGTTGATCGCAAAGTGGTAGACAAAGTAAATGTATGATTATGTGGATATCGACAACGACGCAGCGACGGAGGGCAGAAAAAAAAATGTTTGAAGGGGATCAATTGATGACATGTCTTAACTTACTTCGAATGAAGGTCAGATCATCAGGGTCCCCATCCTTAGATAAAAAAAAATATAGTAGGAGATTTATGTGTAAATTGTAATTTTTCGCCGAATCCACTATTTAAACCAATATCTCCGACGATAACGATTTTTAAGCAAATCTTTAACGCTTTACCCGGCTAAAGTATTTATTTATTTATTTATACGCTTTATTGTACACCAAAATTAATTACATTCATCAAGTTTCGTATGGCCATGAGGCGTAGGGACCGTGCCTTTCGCAAATTCAAAAAACATCGCATCGAGTAAGCATACGTACGCATTCAAGTAACCCAATTTTCATGGGTTACTTTCAAATCTGCTAGGAATCGGTGCAATCAGATGATAAGTAACGCCAAGCGCCGCCATATTCTAGAAAATATCGCTTCTTCTTCTTCTGCTGATGTTTGGAAAT
This sequence comes from Subacronicta megacephala, assembly GCA_958496365.1. Classification (NCBI taxonomy): domain Eukaryota; kingdom Metazoa; phylum Arthropoda; class Insecta; order Lepidoptera; family Noctuidae; genus Subacronicta; species Subacronicta megacephala. The sequence goes on along the minus strand of OY292515.1, from coordinate 9,704,229 downwards.
TCCCTGGAACTCTAGGCATTGGCAAGTAGCGACCTTTAGATCTAGCTATCTCCATTGAATTAAACGATCTCAACCACCATTTCTCTACTGTACCTACTATAGATCGTTTGCATAACATACTAATATGCGCAAGAGAAAATTACTACTATAATTATTTATATAATAAATCGCATCGCAATGACCTCTTCTGTGGGCCATTTCCATCTGGCAAACGATGCACCAAATACCTTGTAAATTCTAAAAAAATGTTTTCTGATCATACATTTAATTTAATATAGTGATAAGAATTAAGATCCATTTATTACGATACCGTAACCGTATTCGTTTGTATTGATCTAAAATATTGATGTATCGTATGACATCTATCGATATTGTAAAAATGTAAAGTATCGGATGATACAATCGGACCGTGCATCCCTACTGTCACTGTGTAAAAAAGTAAGAGTTTCTAGCAGCAATCTGTAGCAGTAAGAAAATAAAGAAAGCAAACAGTTTTACTGCTGAATTTGGGGTTTTTCTGAATCGATTTTTACTTTTACGGACAGTTGGTTTGGTTTCAATAAATATAATTTAAATACGCAGGGTATGTGCTTGAATAGTTTCATTTATATATATCAAATTTATCATACAGTTTAGATATTTATGTACATTTTTGCGTAATTATTACAAGGATCAGACTGTACTGCACATAGCCTTGTCCGATGTTCTTTCTAATAACATAGTTTTAGAAAGGCTTAATAAAACGAAACCAAAATGTTTACAGTATTTGGTATTTATCTTGATGTTGAGACTATTATCAGTTTCATTTTTGTTTTAGATGCGCAATAAAGTAAATCGTCACTGACTCTATTATGTTATATATTTTTAAACCTATCAGTGGCTAACATTTACATACAAAAGTGATTGTGGATTTAGCTGAATATTTTCACAGTAGTAAAGTTGTACCTAGGTGATTCAGTATGTTACGATGTATAATGATTTGGTCATAGAGTCTTGTCACTTTAGGGGCGGAAAAATATTGATAGACATCTCTCAGAAAATAAAGAAATAAACTTTAAATGGAGGCTTACATCCCACTTTACCTAGGACTGTCCATACTATCTCTATTATTTGATTCTTACCATATCTATGTTCTCACTAGTAAGTCCTCTGATTTACATACTTATCTTGCAGTTAATTAGATATGTTTTTGCAGATTGCCACTGTTATTTTATAGCAAAAATGAGTCCAGTAGAGAGCATACCAGTTGCTGTATTAAATTGCATAGATGACTATGTGGAATTGCTATATGATGATATACCTGAAAAAATAAAAGGATCTGCTCTTATACTTCAACTTGCTAGAAATCCTGATAACTTAATTGAACTAGCACAAAATGGTATGTAAAAGTTTTATTTCAATTAATTAAACCTATATAAATATGCTTCCAGACAGTGGAGTAGTAGACTTAGCATCAATCTCAAATTCCCAAGTCATTATGATGATCACAATATTTTTTTGACTGCCAAAAATAGTGGCAAAGTGTGGGTGTACAAAAGTACAATTCTGCCTAAGCCTTCTTGGAATACTGGCTTTTAGTTTAAAACATTTTTTTCAATAAACAAACTGAGCCTTTTCAGTCTGAACTCTTTTATTTATTTATTATATTTGGATCTCCAACAAGAAGTACACCTTACATACTAATCCCTACTTCCCTACTAATATTATAAATGCAAAAGGAACTTCTGTCTGTAACACTTTCACACATAAACTACTCAACCGATTTTGATGAAATTTGGTACTGGGGTAGACTAAAGCTTGAGAAAGGACATAGGCTACCTTTTATTGCAAAAAATAGTTTTGAAGGGGTTTAAATAAGAGGTGAAAGTTTGTATGGGAGTTTTGTCATTTTTCAAGATAAAATCATGAAACTTTATAATAAGGCACTTGATAAGAAATAAATAAATTTTTGTTCTAGCGTTTTTGAAATTTCGACCTGTGTGGGGATGAAATAGGGGATGAAAGTTCGTTTAGAAGTCCAAGCAAAGTCACACTTTCAAGTTTAACCCCGGAACCGATTTTGATGAAATTTGGTATAAAAATAGATTAGACCTTGGGAAAGCTAAGTTACGTTTTGTTGTAAAAAAAGGGGTTGAAATAAGGGATGAAAATGAAAAAAGGGAGTTTATCATTGTTGAAGATAAAACAATGAAACTTCGAATTAAGGCACTTGATAAGAAGTAAAAATTTGATCCAGCTTTTTTAAAATTTCGACCTGTGTGGGGATGAAATAGGGGATGAAAGTTCATATGGAAGTCCAAACAAAGTCATGCTTTGAAGCCCAACCTCCAAACCGATTTTGATGACATTTGGTACAAAAATAGATTAGACCTTGGGAAAGGATATAAGCTATGTTTTGTTGTAAAAAAGGGGTTGTAATAAGGGATGAAAAATTTTATGGAAGTTTGTCATCTTGAAGATAAACGCTGAAACTTTGTATTTAGGAATAAATAAATATATGTTATAAGGGTTTTTGAAATTTCGACCTTTGTGTCGGTAAATAATAAAGTTGGACAAATTTTGTGGTCTACCCGAGCAAAGAAGCGGACGGAAAGATATGTAAGGATAATTTGCAATTTCCCGCCACAATTTGAAAAACTAAACAGTGAAAATCGTGTTGTCCACGCGGGCGAAGCTGCTTGCGGAAAGCTAGTTATACATAGACAAGTTACCTTGTGTCATCAATTAAAGGAGACCACATCATGCGAATTTAAAGAAGAATTAAAACTTAAACAATAAGATTAAATTTTATTAATCTTATTAAATTTTATTAACACGTTCGCTGCCATAAAGAAATCCGAATATATTTTCATTTTTCATCAGTTGTTTAAATGACGTAAAATTACTTATTTATAAGATATATGAATGTATTATATGTTTATATACATTTCTTTATACATTATGTACATTTTTTGATCCGCCGGTCATTTACACCCGGCGCGGCCCAAATGTAAGATTTTTTTCATTGGAGCCACGCCGGACAAACCGCCGGTCATCCTTGATATCCCCAAGTGGCTCCAAAAAGTCCATCCAGCGCCCGATCGAGCGCGCTAGCATAGTGTAATAAAATCTAATTTCATTACACTATGGCGCTACTGACGAATGACGAATATAGGGATAGTGGGGATAGTGCATGTAGCATCCCTTTCCCTGCACGACATTTATTCCGCGTCTTGCGCGAACAATATTTTTTTAATTGCAGGTAAACAACAGTGCAAAGTTTTATCTGTCATAGATCTTATATTTTAGTTTATTATTATTATAATAAATACCTATTATCGACAAAGAAATGAATTTTCTAATTAAAGAAAATTTCTAGTGAAAGAAAAATTCGATCTCAGGCAGGGTTTGAACCTGCGTCTCTCTGGTTAAGTACACCAGATGCTTTTGCCAACTAAGCTACCGAGACCACTGCCTGTGATGTCGAATTTCTCTTCCACCTTCTACGTCTTGAGGCGACGTCTGGTGTACTTAACCAGAGAGACGCAGGTTCAAACCCTGCCTGAGATCGAATTTTTCTTTCACTAGAAATTTTCTTTAATTAGAAAATTCATTTCTTTGTGAAAATTTCGCAATATTTAATGCTAAAAAATAATAAAAAATAAGTACCTATTATCGATTTTATATGTAGACTATCACAAAAAGATTGCTGCAAATGCAAGTGATGGAGCTAATATTCCATGTAGGCCAAAGAGAATGAAATATTCCCTTATAAAAGTAGAGGGAAAGGTGACTACAAGAATATTCTGTGTAGGTTGTGACAAAACTAATTCACAAACGCATGGAAGAAAAATTGCTAAAAACAAGACCAGAAAGGTTACGACATTTTGTTCAGTTTGCCCTGACAAGTCATATTTGTACAGGTCGTGTTTTGATAAAAATCATTTTTTTTTATTGTTTTCCAATATAAAATTACTTCGATCTCAACACAAATGAATTTGTCTAAATATCACTACTAGTCTGATTTACATAATAATAAAAATATTTAAAAAAGTATCCCAATACTTTTACTTTCGTTATAATTTTGTTGCACTTGCTACAAAAATCATCCATACAACTAAAAGATATAAGAATATTTTGAGGCCAAGCTATCTAAAATGTTTTTTGGGCTATCACTTGTAATGGTATTTTGCGTTATACGCATGGCCGTCGGCGAGCAAACGTTATTCGAATTACACCTTAGTTGTGCCGGTCATTTAGGCCCCCCATGGCCCCAACGGTTCTACCAAGTGCCGGTCATTTTGACCCCCCATGGCAGCCAACGGTTTATAAGATATAATATGATTAAATTAAATTAAAACAGTATCTTAAATGCAAATAGTAGATAAAAAATTATATCAATAGGTATTTAAAGAGAAGAGAAAAAAAAATGGACATTGGAACAATACTAAGACATTATTTAAACAATAAAAATTTTGGGACAAATGAGATGATAATTATAAATAATTTTATTTATATTCATACATATAGTAGGGACGTCAACAGTTTGTTAGTTTAGCGCGAATTAAATGTTTAAACTGTTGGAAAAAATTTCTATGTCTTCCGAAGATCTAGAAATAGCATCGTATTTGTGTGTCATCCTGGCAATTGCTGCATGCGCACCAAAATTTGTCCCATAATGTGAGACCCTAAATAACCGACGAGGATAGCATGGAATTTTAGAAGGAATATTGATGTCAATTTTTTTCTCATATTATTCACACAATGAAAATTGTATTCTTTCAGTCATTAAACTGATATTGATCAATTGGATACTCAACTAATTTTGAGTTTTTACAAAACAAACTCACTTTATATGATTGTTTTAAAATTAGTTAACTAATAAGAGTAATAGGTTTATTTAATTTAGTTTTTTGTTGGTAAAATGTTTTGTGGAAAATGTTTTATTTTTTGGCTAATATTGACTTTCATACCTATTTGGCTTAGCTAGCTATGTCTGAAGTGTTCATCTGACCATCCAAAAAACACTAGGTAGGTGCTGTAAGCCATTGACGGGCTCCCTCAACTGTCTTCCATGTCATCATCAATTCACTCCAGTCCCTCAATACTCTACTATACTATGACACTACATTATTAATTCAGTGATGCATGTAGCGGTCTCCTGAGGGCAAACCAATAGATCTTGCATTGTGTCTACAATATAGCGCTTGATGGGTTAACATAACATACCATCACACTGTATTCCCCTAAGGGTTAGGCAGGTTCAGGTCCCATGGGCGAGCCTATTGCTATTAACTGTTTAAGAATAAGACATTTAACATTCAGATATTTCATAACATAGAGTATGTCCATATATTTTATAATTATTTCAGAGGGACTTCTCAGTGCGCTTTCGAGAGTTCTCAGGGAAGAATGGAAAAGAAGCATTGAACTGAGCACAAACATTGTCTACACCTTTTTTTGTTTTTCTACATATAATGAATTTCACCCTGTCATCATTCAGTATAAAATTGGTTCTTTGTGTATGGATGTAATTGATTATGAATTAAAGCGGTATGATCAATGGAAGGAGAAAGTAGAGGGAAAGAAGCCAGTCATTACACCTGATAAGGTAAGGCAACACTTTTTATTATTGTACCTTAGATACCTACATATTCTATTCACCACAGACCTAAATTTAACGAGACCTCGCAAGTGTACGTACTTGGCGTGTTAAAAAGCAGTAAAAGTTACTGCTTTCTATGCCACTTTATTTAGTCCGCGTATGAGCTTTATTACCTCAAGATGTCAGCAGCTGACGCCTCAAGGCAATAAGGCTCAGATGGAATCACGATGGAATAGGCAGTCACATTTCTGGATGCTAGCTGTTGACATCCGGAAAATTGACTGGCTGTTCCATATTAAGTTGTAAAAACTGAACAGGAAGAGCGGACCCAAATAGTTGGCGCGCATGCATTTACGTAGGTAAAGGAAGTCATCAAAATCTGTCCAAATTATGTACCGAAGTACACTAAATGGAGTGATTACCCTATATTGCGCTGGTTAAACTAGTCCCACTTTTTTTACTTGGGGATTGGGGATGAGAACAAATCTTTTAATTTTAAGAAAAAGACGCACGCCATTTTGGCGTGGCTGGCTGTTCTTGAATTGTGTGAACACCCTTTACAATGGGAGGCCAGTCTAAACTGGTTTTGCATAGCATAGCTTGATGTGTAGCCCTATGTACCTATTAAAAATAACAAGTCAACACCGCTACCCACTTCATTCGCGGGGGGTTTCAGTTTCTTTGTGATTAAGGCGGATCGTTTCTCCTTGGTCGCCAAGGTCTTTATATTTTGGTTTTTTTGCAAATTGTTCGTCTATAACATATTCTAGGATCATGGCAGTAAGAAATGCGCCATCAACTATAACTTATTCACAACCGAGTCCTAAAACTTTGGCGTAAAATTGGTACCGTAGTCACCGAATAAGTAATAGTGCCGTAGTGTAAATTAACTTGAAGCGAGGATAAGATACTAAGGCAGCTGTTCATAAATTAACACACGACTTAATAAACGATGATAATAGTAAATTGTGAAAGCGTTGGATAGTATGAAATCGGGAAAAGCTGCAGGATATGATAGGACCGAAATGCTCAAGGCTGGACAAGGCGTGGTAGCTAGTCTACTGTTCTTAGCCTTTTTAACTTGTGCTGGAGTAACGGTGCCAAAAGATTGGAGCAAAGCCATGACTTCAAAAATTACCGAGGCATTAGCCTTCTCAATGTTGTCGGTAAATTGTATGCAAAAGTTTTGATCGAGAGATTGGTGAAAGGAATAGATGACAAAATATGGGATATGCAAGCGGGATTTAGAAAGAGCATGGGATGTACGGATCAGGTCTTTTCCTTGCGATGCATAGCCGAAAAATTTTTGGCTAATTGCCAAAAGTCAATTGCGCATTCGTAGATTTGGAAAAGGCCTACGATAGAGTGATTCGGAATGAATTGTGGTCAGCACTGTCCATGTATGGGGTGAATGGCAGCCAGATTCGGGCAGTTTAATCGCTCTATGAGATTCCAGTGCATGTGTCAGGATAAACGGGGACTATACTAAATGGTTTGACATCAATAATATTAGATAGGGATGTGTAGCGTCACCGTGGCTGTTCAACTTATTTATGGACAGTTGTTTGAAGGATTTGAAAGAGAATGAATGTGGTTTAATAATGATTAAGTTACTCGTCAAATGTCAACTCTATGCCGATGATCAAGTTATCCTTGCATCATCGAAGGGGGAGTTACAATTATGGACAGTGTTTTGTTTTTAGGAGTAAGGGAATGAAAGTTAACGTAAGCAAGACAAAAGTGATGGCTTTCGAAAGGGAAGAAGCGACAGCGCAATTTATGACAGCGTGCAATATTTTGATGGGTGGCGTAAGAGTAGAACAAGTGAAGGAGTTTGTATATCTGGGCTCTATGTTTACAAGAAATGGTAAACATGAGAATAACGTTAAAAGGAGAGTGAGTGCTGGTAACCAAGTGCGCTACACACCTTCATGAATAGCCGGAGAGTGTCCAAAAAGGCACGGCTGGCTGTGATTGGGGGAGTGTTGGCGCCGACACTAATGTATGGTAGTGAAAGTTGGGTATGGCAGAAGAAACATGAAAGCAGAATTAATGCTGAAGAGCTGAGAGCTTTGACAAATATGTGTGGTGTTACGCTGAAAGACGGAGTGAGAAACAGTGTGATAAGAGAGCATTTTGGCGTAAAAGAAGATGTAGTAACAAGGATTGAGAAAGGTATGTTAAGATGGTATGGTCATGTAGAGAGAATGCATGAACGGAGATTGACGAAACAAGTATGGCGAGTACGGATGGACGAGTTGGACGGCCAACGTACCGCAACCAAATTGCGGATGTTCTTAAAAAAGGCCAGGTTCCGAGCACCCTAATCCGACGGTCATGCACGAACAGATTACTGAATGTAGATGAAGCGCAAGTAGTGTGCCAGGATCGTAGCAAGTAGAAATCTATAGTCTCTGCCTACCCCATGGGAGACAGGCGTGACAATATGTTTGTATGTATGTAATAATAATTTTGACTGCCTCATTAGTCTAGTAGTCCTAAGCGCGACTGCTGCGCTAGAGGTCCTGGGACCTCTATGCTCGATCTGGGGATCACAGATCCCCAGATCGAGCATGGTGTTATTGGGTTTTTATATGAAATAGGGTACTACTACTATGTTTGAAAAAATACTTCAAAATGCTGCACAAAAAAAAATATTTTGGAAAGTAAACACGCGAAAACCCTGTCAGTCATTTTGGTGACATAATATTGGTGAAAACAACAAATTTCGTGTATGTACGACCGGAACTCATTCAACGTCAGGGGTCATCCATAAAGTACGTCACACGAATTTCATGAATTTTTTACCCCTCCCTCCCTCCTTGTCACAGATGGTCACATTTGTGAGCCCCCCCTCCCTAGTGTGGCGTCACATATTTTACATTAGAAAATTATTCAATTAAGACAGCAGTTCCGAACATACAAAAGATACAAATAAAAGAACACAGTTATTACTACTTAAAGTTGATGAAGTTGATAGATATGTACCTCGCTGTTTACACGGAACTGACAGTTTTTGCCTGTATGACGTCACAACATGGCGGCTCATGTTTTAGGTCACGTGATCTACAGATTAAAACGACTTAATTTTAATATAATAAAACAATAATGTGCTTTTATGACTCAAAATCAGTATATTTCTACATACATTTTATTTTTTATAAAATTTCATAATTTATTTGTCACTACCTAAAGCGCAGTAGCAGCTCGGAGTCTGGATTCGTGCCCGGTTAATGGCAATAAGCTCACCCCTTATTACATTGGACCTAAACATACCGGCGAAATGTAGGTGTATATTGTACTAATATACACCCACATTTCGCCTTTGCCTATCCCTTCGGGGAATACAGGCGTGATCGTATATATGTAATACTAATTTTGTAAATAAAAGTCAAGGTACCGCATTGGACAAAACATCAATAATAATAGATAATAGCAAGATAATGAATTAGTAGGTATGCTCTACGTAATTAACAAATAATAGCTTCCTATATATATAATAATATATATGTATATAAAATATGTTCTATATAATAAATTAAAAATTTAAAAAACCCCCGACAATTGCTTTATATCTCAACCGATTTTCATCAAACATAGCTAAGAACACTCCCGACTAATTCACCTTTCAAACAAAAAAAACTAAATCCAAATCGGTCTATCCGTTCGGGAGCTACGATGCCACAGACAGACACACACACACACACACACACAGACACGTCAAACTTATAACACCCCGTCGTTTTTGCGTCGGGGGTTAATAATATATGTTCCAAACATCTAACACCTGTCTAAATGTCCATATGGATATTATGTTCATTCATCATCATCAACCCATTACATTGTCCCACTGCTGGGTACGGGTCTCCTCTCAAGACGAGAGGGATTAGACTAAAGTCCGCCACGCTAGCCTACTGCGGGTTGGCAGACTTCACATGCCGTCAAGAAAATCTCTCAGGCATGCAGGTTTCCTCACGATGTTTTCCTTCACCGTTTAAGCGCGTGATAATTAATTATTAATACACACATAACTTCGAAGTTAGAGGTGCGTGCCTTGGATACGAACTCGAAACCTTTGACTTGGCAGTCCAATGGTCAAATCACTAGGCTATCACTGCACTATTATGTTCATTATTAAAAGTTAAAAGCTTTTTTTTAGAATGAACCACCGAAAAGCCGTATTCCAGAACCGAAACGTCGTCCAAAGTCGGGCACATGGGCTGTCGCTGATGTGAATATGCAGAAGTCTAGGTCATTGGTATCTAGCTATCATGAAGACCTGTGCAGTGCTTCTGATGATTTTCTTTCGAAGAGTGATGAAGAGCAAATGAAACGAAAATTGAAAACATTATCAAAGCGCCAGGAGCAGCTACTGAGAGTGGCTTTTTATATGTTACTCAACATAGCAGATAACATAAAAGTTGAAGACAAAATGCACAAGAAAGATATTGTTGGCTTGCTTATTGGAGCAATGGAGAGACATTCAAACGTAGATCTGCTTATACTAATAGTATCATTTTTACAAAAACTCTCAATTTTTGTAGAAAATAAAACTAGCATGGCATCAAAAAGTATTGTTGAAAAATTGGCGCCATTAATGGATTCTTCCAATGCTGATCTAGTCAATGTTACTTTAAAATTGTTATTTAATTTAACATTTGATACGAAATTGCGAAACAAAATGATTAAATTGGGTTTGCTGCCGAAGTTTATACAGTTTACAAGTATGTGGCCATAACCTATTTGATGTTAATATTCTTAAACATTTCACTGGATACATCGGTCTCTTCTGTATAATGTTATACTTTTTTCGCATATTTCAGGTGATGATAAGCATATAAATCTGGCAATGAAAATTCTCTATCACTTAAGCATGGACGATCGTGTCAAATTGATGTTTACACAATCCGACTGTGTCAAATTGGTAAGAAACATAGCAGTACCTATATTTCATAGAAATTTACGCAAGGTATGTTCGGTTAGTTGTTGGTGACAAAATCAAGCCACTAAATCATCCTTCTAAGGTGCCCTAAGAAAGAGGATCGCCTTAATGTGGAAAGTAAATGCTCATACAAACAAAACAAATTATTTATCTTAAATGTATTGGCAAATGTTGCATTGGCAATGTTCATTTATGCGGAGTCATTTGCAATAAGTGATGTTGATGATACACAGTTTATGATCATCCTAATGATATTTGTGCAAGTATGAAGTACTGAATACTTTATGCATGAGTCACTTACACTTTTTCGTTTTTTTTATTATGATTGGATATCTAAATGTCACGTCCATAATATGTTTATCTATGTGATACTAAAACGGAGATTTTTGTTAAATGTATGGGAAGAAGTTTAAGGCTGGTTATTTTCGCAGTTTTTTTGTATTTACAGAATTTGGTTTAATAAAGCATGATTAAGCTCACAGATATGTTGCTGTTGAATGTGAACGGGGAGAGTGCCGTAATAAAGGGCAGTAGCGGGAGCACCGGTACGACGGACGTGCTGCTAGCGCTTTGCATCAACCTGGCGTGGTGCGAGCGCGCCGCCAACCAGATGGCAGCAGAAGGCCGCCTTCGTGACCTGCTGGCACGCGCCTTCCGACATCGAAATGCCATGCTTATGAAACTTGTGCGCAACCTCTCGCATCATTCGCAAAACAAAGCACTTTTTGTTGTAAGTATGCTTATGTACCAGTTGGTACGTTTTAAATTGTTACTATAATTTTGGTATTATCACGTTTGTTGTACCTATAGAAGCCCCCATAAATATTTATTTTACAGTGACAGGCAGAGGAGTCTTAGTAATAGGGTCCCGTTTTTACCCTTTGGGTATGGAACCCTTAAAACTCTAACTAACTAAAAAACGAGAATTAATAACGCCTTTGATTGATTTGGAAGTGTATGCTGCTCAGGTGGTCTCATTAAAATTTGGTGAAGATGTGATCACAGTATTTGTCTAAAACAGTTTCGAAAGTCGGTGGCTTTAATTTACTTTGCTTTAATTTTGTTAGTTATTTTTATACCTAACTAGCTGGCCTGGTAAACTTCGTTCTGCCTTAGATTGGAGCGATTCCCTTCATTGTAGCACCTTGAGATATGCAACACTTTTTCGTTTTGCTGTTTGGTGTTAGAACGAACAAAGCTGATAGTTTGCCGACTCGATAACGATATTTATACGACAGTATAGTACCTTTTTACGTTTATTACGTCATAATTGCGACTTCATCTATTGTCGGAGCGTCGAATTTGCCGTTCGTGTATTCCAGGGGGAACTGGTCACGCAGTGACCTTAGTAATGGGTCGCCAGGTTCTTTTTATGTTGACCTAGTACTGTGTAGGGATATTTTTTTTACGATATTATGAGTGGTATTATTTTCACAACAAATCACAATTGCGACAGTCTATTGTTAAGATGTTGAAGTAAACAAATTGAAACACTACTCGATTTAAATCAATCTTGCGATGATTCAAAATTTATATAAAGATTATTTGAAACATTTCATTCGATTTGCGTGTTATACGTGTTGCGTGTTATATGTGTCACGATGTTGATCTGTGGGATCAGCTGGACGATTACATATTGTTAACCGAGCCGTTTGACGCGCTGCCTTTCTCTGTTCTTCTGTTTGTTAAACACGAAGTCAGCCCAAGCCAACAGGGCTCCGTTGTCGTCTGATGTCACCTCCCCGTCGTTTCTATGCTGACTTAGAGTAGGCATCACTTCAACGCAGTTTTGTTTGAACAACCGAACCAATGCACGATGTACATATAGTAGTCATGTTTAGATGTCGAATAGTAGTAATGTTTGATTGCCGTATTATTTTTTGCCTACCGGTTGAAGTTGAACCTCCATATTGAGCTCCCAGCTCCACGAAGGGATATAATATACGACAGTATTGTACCTTTTCACGTTTATGGTGACCTGTTACTTTAGTTTTGTGTGGTTTCCGGCTCCCAGTTCCGTGAAGGCATATTTATACGACAGTATGGTACCTTTTTACGTTCATATGGGTTAATTTGAATAGAACCAGAGATAAAAACTGAATGGGTTCACGTTCAAATTTAAGTTATTTTTATGTTTATATTGACCTGGTACTTCATTTGTTTGTGGGCTCTGGCTCCATTCAAAATGTACCTACGTTTGTTTTAATATGAAAATCTTTGAAGTTTCTATCATTTGACCACAGATGGCACTGCATACGAAAACTTTATTAAGACCCTTTTCTTCGTACTTTTTTATCCGGTGAAATTTCTTTATTTTATTTATTAATGATTCTGTTAATCCGGGCGGAGATAAATCCAACAAATTAAATATCATAAAAATCTGTGAAGCCGCCGTTCTTGAGTTATAAATGGTGTAACTAACACGTCTTTGTTTAAAAAGATGACGCCTTAAAAATAAACTGCCCTTAAATTCATCAAAGAGTATAAAGACATTGTCCGCCACGATCGCCGTTAAGAATCAAATTATGAAAGCAATGAAAGTTTTGCATTACTAGTAATGTAGACGATTTTCTATACCAATATTATTTATTCTTTTTAAAGTGTTCTTTCGAGATAATCCCTATTATTTTTCATCTTAAACGACCTGAATTATGACAAACAAAACATAAAAACAATTATTCTAATCGGTCTAGCCGTTTTTGAGTTTAAGCGAGACTAACAAACGGCGATTGATTTTTATGTACCTATATAGAATTTTTTATTTCAATATCTTATATTCGCATAAGTGTTAAAAATCAATGTTATCCTTTATTACTTGCTTTCCGCCCGCGGCTTTGCCCGCGTGGACTATACATTTCTTTTCAATATACATATAGCCTCTGTCACTCAAGAATAATGTACTTTTCCAAGGTCTAGTTTATTTTTGTATCAAATTTCATCAAAATCGGTTTGGGGACTAGGTTTGAAAGCGCGCCTTTCATATGAAGTTTCATCCCCACACAGGTCGATATTTCAAAAACGTTAGAACAAATATTTATTTATTGTGTATCAAGTGCCTTTATGCAAGGTTTCATGGTTTCATCTTCAACAATGATAAACTCCCATGCAACTTTACCCCCTATCTCAACCCCTCCAAGACTTTTTGTGCGATAAAAGTTAGCCTATGTCCTTTCTCAAACTTTAGTTTATCTCAGTACCAAATTTCATCAAATTCGGTTGAGTGGTTTAGGCGTGAAAGCGTAACAGATATTAGTAAGGATAGTAAGAATTGATACCAACACACTTAAGAGAAGTGTCCCTCGCGAACGCAACAATGTTGCACAGTTGTCGCTGTCTCTATCCCTCGCGATGCGAACGCGTGCCCGAGAGGAGAAACAACAATACATTTGCAACATTTTCACGCGTATTTCTTATGTTCCGAATTTTGGAGATTACTCCTATAATATTGTTAATACGTTAAAAAAAATCTTGTAAAAATATATTCATTATATTATCTGGGTTTCTTTCGAATCAGAATGTTTCTGTATTGATACACTAGCTTTCCGCCCGCAGCTTCGCCCGCGTGGACAACACGATTTTGGCAGTGTAGGTTTTTCCATAACAACATGTATATTTGTTATTAAATGAGCAGCATTCGTGTTCCAATAGATAGAGCAATGATCTATCATTCTGGAGGTCTCGTAGGATCTATTTCCACAGGGTGGAACAAATAGTGGTAGACCACTTTGCTCATTGGTGGTTTTTCTGTCTGGTGCCAAAATGACCATACTGCAATTAATACTGACTCTAACAGGGAAAGTAGAATTGCCCATGTAAGAAGCAATCTTCTCTTAATTCCAGCCTGCTATCCTTAATGTCTCACCCTGTTTTTTTTTATGGTCATTATAAAGCAGATCTTAAGAGGGAAATGTAATCGTTCTCAAAAACAGTCGGATGGTATCAGTGGTATTAGAGGTATGAAAAGTGATTCCCCCAAGTACAACCAGTAATGACAGTGGCCTCTTTAATATATTTGTGCAATGCTGTTACTCGCAGTCTAGTCCCGTTGCATAGTTTAAGTGGTTTAATGAGAAGCAGCATCATTAAAGATGTCCTAAGGAGGGTTACACTGTTAAGGAACTCCACATGTTAGTAATCTGCTTCATCCGCTTGTAGCACTGAATCGACAGTCCTATACTCAATTTCTGAGCCCTCCAACGACTTAGGAAGTATGTAATTAATAGCAACTCCACTTTTTTTCGGAGTCGGTATTGCACGTTTGCACAGCCAATCTATAGGCTTGTTTGTATATTAGAAAAATCAGGATACACTCTAACTATTAGACCTATCAAAACAACTCGTCACTATTGTATCCAGCAGAGTTGGTACATATATTTTCCTTTTGGATTCAGGATCATCTCCATTTTCTATCTTAACCAATAGTTCTGAAAACTTTGTAACAGACGTATCTCTCTCATATTTCTTTTTACAGATAATCATTATGTTGGGCTATAGGTATCCCGATGTTGAGGATGCTCTGATTTCGTCTGCTCGTGTTCCTCTAGGTATAACGGAATCTGACGGCATTCCCCTGCCTGCAACACAGTAACTTCACCAATCACTATTGCTGCCTCTGACATCTTTAAGAATCTATTGTGTGCTTCGATTCCACCTTTGTGTGCCATAATATTCTCGTCCCATACTATAAGTGTGCGATTTCGGAGAACTTGAGCCATGTCACTCTGCTAAGATATTATTGCACAACGGAGTTTCGACATGGATGAAACTAAGCGGAAGTTTTAAAGACAGCGTGAGCCATTTTCCCACCTTCCAAAAGAGTAGGTGCTATTCCAGATGAAGCTACAGTTAAAGCAATGCCCCGATTACTTTGTACTTTAGTTAGCCAAAAGTAAGTGCCATACACAACATGGTTGGCTAAATAATAATATGTGCAACTTTGGTATGATTTTCGAATAATGTGATTCGCGTATTCATTTATTTTTAAAATGGAATACATAACTTAAAGTAATAATAAAAATAGCAGATTTCTTTATTTGCACTTTACATATAGGGCCAGTTACTCTTTTTACGCGGCTAAGGGGTGAAATTAAAAAACGACCGTAAATACGTGTTGCTTTAATTGTATTGTAGAGCTTACATCCTGTAATTTTGATAATAAAAATGTTTTTACATACCATCACGCCTGTATTCCCCGAAGGGTTAGGCAGAGGTGTACTAATGTACACCCGCATTTCGCCGGTATGTTTAGGTCCCATGTAATAGGGGGCGAGCCTATTGCCATTAACCGGGCACAAATCCAGACTCCGAGCTGCTACTGAGAATTTCATAGAAAAACCCAAATAACACTTTGCTCGACCTGGGGATCGAACCCCGGGACCTCTAGCGTAGCAGTCGCGCTTAGGACCACTAGACTTATGAGGCAGTCAAAAATGTTTTTCGATACAAATTTTAACACTCCTTTATATTCCTTTAAGGGATGAAATTCAAAAAGTCCTAAAACACGTGTTTTTTTAACTATAATATAGATTTTAAAACTTTAAATACTTAATCTCAAGTAATTTTGATAATAAACAATTTATTTTCCATACAAACTTTAACACCCCTTTTTACCCATTTAAGGGATCATATTTAAAAAATCCTAAAATATGTGTTTCTTTAATTTTATTGAAGAGCATAAATACAAAATTTCAAGTAATTTCGATAATAAACAATTTATTTTCTATACAAACTTTAACACCCATTTTTACCCATTCAAGGGACGAAAACTAAAAAATCCAAAAACACGTATTTCCTTAATTAAGTTGAAGAGCTTTGATATTGAATTTCAAGCAATTTTGATAATAAACAAAAAAAAATCCATACAAACTTTAACACCCTTTTTTACCCATTTAAGGGATGAAATTTAAAAAATCTTTAACGACTAGTTTTATTATTTTGTATTTAGAGGCTTAATACCAAATTTTATTAAATTCAAATAAGAAATGACGGAGTTTCATACAAACTTTAAACCCCCATTTCACCCCTTTAGGGGATGAATTTCGAAAAATCCTTTCTTAAATGACGCCTAGAGTATAAAACCAATATCCTCACAAAATTTCAAAGTTCTATCATTAGTGGTTTCGGCTGGGCGATGATATGTCAGTCGGGACATTGCCTTTTATATATATATATATATATATATAGATTGTCGAGAAATACTAGCATAAAGTTGGGCCGTTTTTCAACGAAAATTGCCAATCTTTGAGCTCGTGTAACTTTTTAACCGTATATTGAAATGAAATTGTATACTACAGGAACACGTATTTTCATGATAAGATTGTTACTGCAAAATTCCAAAGACTTTCATTTGTTAATATTCAAGATAAAACCAAACTACGTTTGTATGGAGCGCGGAGCGGATACTATCCTCTTAAAACACAATGTTGAAATTACAGGAATATGTTGGAGATATCGCAGGAGCCGTTACAAATGGTGATGCTGGTGAAGAATTCATAGTGGAATGCCTGGGAACTCTCAACAATATACTGAACACTACTAATAATATCGATATTTACGCAGTCGCTGAGCGATACAATTTGATACCTTGTATTATGAAGATTTTAGACCCAGGTGATTATCACTTCTGTGTTGTCAACCTAAATGTTGCCGACTTACCTTCAAAGTACACCCAGCTTAACGCTTATTTACTGTATCATGAATTTTGACTTCATTTTTATTAAATTTGAATCAGGCGTTTTTATTATTTATTAAATTAGTTTTAGTTAATTTGATTTAGGCGAGACTAACGAACGGCAATTGATTGTTATATGTATATATAGATTACCATACTAATATAATAGAACTAGCTTTCCGCCGGCAGCTTCGCCCGCGTGGACAACACGATTTTGACTGTTTAGCTTTTTCCAATTCTGGTGGGAAATTGCAAATTATCCTTACATATCTTTCCGTCCGCTTCTTTACTCGGGTAGACCACAAAATTTGCCCAACTTTATTATTTACCGAAATAAAAACGCAGCGTATATCCTTTCCCAAGGTCTAATCTATTTTTGTACCAAATATCTTCAAAATCGGTTCCGAGGTTGGGCTTCAAAGCGTGACTTTGTTTGGACTTCTAAACGAACTTTCATCCCCTATTTCATCCCCACACAGGTCGAAATTTCAAAAACGCAAATATTTATTTATTTCTTATCAATTGCCCTAATATAAAGTTTCATGGTTTTATCTTGAAAAATGACGAACTTCCATACAAACTTTCACCCCCTATTTCAACCCCTTCAAAACAATTTTTTGTTATAAAAGGTAGCCTATGTCCTTTCTCAAGCTTTAGTCTATCCCAGTAACAAATTTCATCAAAATCGGTTGAGTGGTTTAGACGTGCAAGCGTAACAGACAGACAGACAGAGTTACTTTCGAATTTATAATATTAAGTAAGGATTGTTACCGCTTCCCTGTGTGTTTTTGATGACGAAACACATTGTGTCTTTTGTAGTTCTAATGAGGTCATACGTTGCCTACAGCCAGCACGTCTGACCCGGAGCTGGTGCTGGAAGGTGTGGTCGCTATGGGTGCGTTGAGTGGCGACGAGCGAGCTGCGGCCGCGCTGCTGCGTGCCGGCGCTGCGCATGCATTGGTTGCGTTGCTGCGCCTTCGGCAGGCTGACGACGACCACGTGCTCCAGACCGTGTTCGCTTTTCGACAGCTTCTTTCGCACCCGCGCGCCGCTGACTACCTAGTATCGCGCACAGGTAAGAATAGCATCGAAAGCAATTTAATCTTAACTTAATATTGTGGTTAGTTGGAAATATATATATTAATACGTGCGTACGTAATATGCAATTTTTTTAAACACATTGCACGAAGGAGTGTGAGATTTGGCACAATAAAAGTTCATATACTACTGTATAGCTAAATCAATAAATATAAAAAAATAATTTAGTCCACGTGAAATAACAAAATTTTATTAAATATTTTTTAATTTGAAGCATTGTTTCATTCAAAATTAATTTATTATATTTATTGTTACATTCGATTAGTTTGGTTTGGCTTACTTAAGAAGACAAAATTTCTAATAATGGCTTATTTTGAAGTTCGAAGTTCGACGTCCCCTAAATTTTAAGGATCACCTAAGCCAAGTTAGGTGTCTTTTAACGATAATTTCGTTTCACCGAGCTTTAAGGGTCACTTAAACGGCCCGATTTTGATTGCCTAGCAAGCCCCTAACAAAGTCAGGAAGTTATTCAAAGCATAGGAGTATTAAATGCAGTCAGTGGTCACGTGATGAACTAAGAACATTCGTAAACTAAATCCCCGCACCACGCTACACCAACCGATGAATTTCTCTAGTTGTTATCCCGTATTCGGAGACTCCCCGCATGCGGTATAACGTCTGAGTTAACGACCAATGAAAATGAGCCTTCATTGATAATAATTTGGTAGGTACACTTGGTCAGGTCAGGTCACACTTGCAGGCCTTGGGTTGTCGTAATGGTGAAGTGTAGGTAGATATTATTATATACTTTCAAATTCAAACCTTTATTGCTTTTATATGTACATAGGTTGTTACAAAATACACATCAGTATCAATATGAAAGCCGGTAAGGGCGCTGCCTCATTAGTCTAGTGGACCTGAGCGCGACTGCTACGCTAAAGGTCCTGGGTACGATCCCCAGGTCGCGCAAAGTGTTATTTGGGTTTTTCTATGAAATTCCCAGTAGCAGCTCGGAGTCTGGATTTGTGCCCGGTTAATGGCAATAGGCTCGCCCCATGACATGGGACCTAAACATACCGGCGAAATGTGGGTGTACATTAGTACACCTCTGCCTATCCCTTCGGGGAATACAGGTATGTTATGTTATTTTATGACATTGCGTGTAGTCCAGAGTGAAATATTGTTAGACTTGCGGTGGGAAGTGACAGATTATTTTGGTGCCTTAGGTTACGGGATTGTGAATAATGATCTTTTCTGTGAGAGTTAAGGTATATATGTTTTTTTTTTTACAAATAAACAGATTTCGAGGATATATAGAGATGTTAGAGTAAGGATGCCTAGTTTACTAAAGTGCGGCCTACAATTATCCATTTGATCTTTATTAGCTTTAATTCGTATACATTTCTTTTGTAGTTTGAAAAGTATTTCTGTATCTGTACTGTTTCCCCATAACACTATACCATAGCTTAGCCAAGAATGTGCATAGGCGTAGTAAGCATTTGTGGCTGCTTTAACATCGGTCGATATTTTAGGTGATATAACGCGTATGTGAATCTAGATAATTTTCCGCTTATATTATGTAGATGTATAGCTTGTAGCATTTACTAAGAATAATTAATGTAATTTATTATTTTTGGAAGATCATTTATATGTATTTGGAACATTAAGCATCCAAGCACACTTCCTTGTTGGATAGAATTGTATACTTTTGCTTCTTGAGATCTTACATGAGTTATTTCGCCAGTTTTAGAATTACGATGCTCAATATCCACATATTGACTTCGATTATTGAGATAGGAAGCAAACCAATCATGTGCTATGCGTCAATGCTTTAAAGTTCAAAGTGGACGAAAAGTATTAAACATCGAATTACTTAACCACATATTGTAGGTACAAATAATAACTACTCATGCTAACGTGAATTAACCTGCGCGGCTATTTGGAATGGCTAGGCATAGACACGAACTGTTATATGTAAACTGGAGCTCACACAGAAACACATACACGCCTAGCACCGAAAAAACGATATCTGCGTTTGTTTAAGACTATTTAATTATGTTGCAGAAGCTCCAGCCTACCTTATTGATCTGATGCAGGATAAGAATGCGGAGATAAGAAAAATGTGTGACAACTGCCTTGACATCATATCACAAATGCAAAATGAGTGGGCAGTCAGAATAAAGGTTAGAAAGTCTTATCAATTAATTCTATTGTAACTTGTCTTTTACTTTTTCATCATCGTCTTCCTAGTACAGCGTAATGAAAATGCGCTCGGGACTTTATGGTGCGTCGATTATAACGGCATAGCTCGCTAAAAAAGCTTTTGTTAAGAGGCAAACCGAGTCGGTAGCCCAATGGCTAGGGCGTCGGACTTGCGATCATGTGGTTGCCGGTTCGAACCCCACCCATTGCACTACCGACGTGAACCCACTCGTTACACAAGTTATTAGCTTAGCATGAGCTAGTAAGATTTTTTTTAAAAAAAAACTTGTTCATATAAATGAGAGCCTAAGATCTCTAGCTGGTTCGCTGCTAATAATTTACTATTTAATGCAAGCAAAACAAAATGTATAAAATTTTCGTTACGAAATGTATACACGGCTATACTTCAAGCTATACAAAACCAGTTTAGACTGACCCCCCATTTTGCTCCCAAGATTATCCGTACCATTCAAGGCCAGCTTATACTGGATTTGTATAGCTTGATGTGTAGCCATGCGTACCACAAGTTAAAACGTCAAAAAATGTTTCCACATTACATTCACAAGAAAGAAACAAGCTAGCGTAACATCATATATATTCAACAACGTGACACTAATTAAAGTTGATGAGATTCGGGATCTCGGAGTGATCATGGATAGGAAATTAACATTTAAGCAACATGTAGACAGTTGTGTCAAAAAGTCAGCCCAATTACTAGGTTTTCTTAAACGTAATACTCAGGGATTCAGGTCTATTAAAACTAAAATGGTCCTATACAATGCCTTAGTCCGCAGAAGGTTGGAATATGCCAGCGTTGTCTGGGACCCTTTTTACGCAATACATTCTCAGCGTCTGGAGAGCATCCAAAGGGCTTTCACCAAACACCTCGCATTTGTATCCCGTGGCATATCCCATAGGTGTCCCTATCAACAGCGTTTAAGCTTCTTTAAGATGATCTCTTTACGTCAACGGAGAACTATGTATAGTCTTATGTTCCTTCACAAACTTGTGAATAGCCGTATAGACTGAAGTGAGCTTTTATCGCGCATTTTATTTAAAGTACCACCTAAAATTCCATGCTTTCCCTCAACCACACTGCTACAGCGCCCTACTACCTCTACAAACATAGGTCTCAACTCACCACTCATAAAGATGTGTAACAACCTAAATTCATTTTACAAGTCCGTACCCGTAACTGATTTTTTTAATGACTCCAAGGCGAAATTTAAAACAAGTTTTTTTTTTCTCCATACACATCAATAAAACATAATAAAAAGTAAAACATGAAAGAATCCATTCTTGTTAACTCTGTTTTTAATTTAACTTTAATTTTAAATGTCTTTTTATTTCTATAACCTTAATTGTTTCTCTTTGTTGTATTGTTTCTTTTTGTTTTTATGACATTACTTACCTGCTTTGAAAATTATTGCAATATGAATAAATAACTATTAAAATTTGTGCACCATTTTCATTGGTAGAACATAGAGTTCAACTAAAATGTATATTACTTTAAGACCTTTACCATGTACCTATGTTCACAAATAAAGATTGATTTGATTTGTGAAGAAAAACATCGTGAGGAAACCTGCATGCCTGGTAGATTTTCTTGATGGCGTGTGAAGTCTGCCAAACCGCAGAAGGCTAGCGTGGTTGACTAACCTAATCCCTCCCGTTCTGAAACGAGACCTGTGCCCACCAGTGGCACAATGTAATGGGTTGATGATAACTCGTATATTATCTTTATTTATTTATATTGTCATACTCGCATGCAATACTGCATTAAAACACTGGGTTGCAACCGTGACATTCATTTCCAGGTCCAGTTGAAAACCAGTGCCAGGCAGTTTCCAGTTGTCTGACTATTAGCTGACCTGGGCCATTTTGCACAGCCGTAGGGCACGCAATACGTTTGCGTATTTTTTTTTTTATCTATACTTAATTTTTTTAAGTTATTGTGTTACAACCGTCACAGTGGGCGGGGCCGAAAACCTTAGCTTCGAGTGATTCGGATCCATACAAGACGAGGACGACAGGTCTTATAACGCCCTTTCCCTTGCCCTTCAGCTTCAGAGGTATCCGTGAGTCACAAGTTGTTCTCGTGGTCTATCGCCATTTAATCCAACCTGAGTTGATTTGATGTGTAACACGGTTGATCGATTTCGCCATCGCTTTGCACGAGTGACCCGAGGTACCGAAAGTTGCAGAAAACTAAATTCTTTGTTATTTTTTATAGGTGGAAAGATTTCGTTGTCATAATGGGCAGTGGTTGTCGGTTGTGGAGACGCTTGGCGCTGAAGGAAGTACTGGTGATGCTACCGACGACCTACCTCCATATTTGTCCGCTGAGTACCTTACCACTCATCGCCTTACTACTTCAGGTAATGATGACACATGGTTGATAATAAATGAATAAGGCACTTTAATGACAAAAAAACTTGCTCAATTAAATTATTTAAAATAAAAAATGGCGCACCATCTAACTGTAAAGTAAACTAGAGCTCGTAAGTAACTGAAAAGCGAGGTCCCACCCCAGGTCGAGCAGTGTTATTCTTATTTCCGCTTCTAGGATTATAGAAATACAATACCCTATTAGAAGAAACTCATGGATGTGTGTATACTGCCTATCCTCACCTACGGTGCTCAGACTTGGTCTTTGACGAAACATCAAATACACACTCGGGGTTTGCCAGCGAACTACGGAGCGCAGCATCTTAGAAGTCCAGCTATCAAACCGAATAAGGAACAATATACTGCACTCCAAAACTCAAATCGCCGACGCTGGTCAAAAAGCCGCAAGCTTAAAATGGAACTGGGCTGGTCATGTCTGCCGCATGATGAATGACCTGTGGGCAAAACTCATCACTGAGTGGCGCCCACACAACGCGAGACGACGTCGCGGTAGGCCCAGAAGGAGATGGCGGGACGAACTAGAGCTTTATTGGAAGGATTGGCTGCAAAAGGCCCTAAACCGAGAGGAGTGGAAGGAGAGTAGGGAGGCCTATGCCCTACAGTGGGACGATAATGCTGAAAAACAAATACAATCTCGGAATCCGGGGAAGTCTCGGGATTTTGGTTGATAAATCAAAAATATATATGAACTAATACAAACAACGCGATTCTAGCCACTGCTGAGCGGCCTCTCCTTGGTCCTCCCTACCTCCTTGGTCATACCTCAAAGCTATTGTCAACCTGACTCATAAAAATCGAGCTCGCCGCGCCGTCTTAATTATTGCACTTGCTCACTTTTAGTCCTAACTCCTCCTCCCGTCTTCACAACTCTCCGCCAACACGTGCTCGACCCTTATTGGTCGAAAATTGCTCCATCACGGGTACTGGGAAATTCAATTAATTTATAAATCCTGAAAATCGAAATCGAAACATAAATTCTAAAAAAATATTTGTTTCTGGCTAGAAATAAAAATTGGCTATAATTTAACAATTTATCTTACAGCTGTATTTTGTTTAATTTAATTCCAGATTCCCAAACATCACTTAATGACGACTCTGACAGCTTTTCTGGAGATATCAGCTTGCATCACGTTAATAGTAGGTAAGTCTTACGTTTACGTACGTTTTTAGGGTTTTATACCTCAAAAGGAAAAAAGTTATAAGGGTTCTAGAACCTTCTTTGTTACTTAACATTATTTAATTAATTATTTAATAATTTTAACAGCAGTAGTTGTTTTCATTGTAAAGTACTCGTAAAGCAGCTGTTCCACGAAAACGGCTAAGTGACTTTTTTGTGGTTACCTTAAATATGGAATTTAGACCTCAACTCATAAAAATCGTTTTCGCAAAACCTAGGCTTAAGTTACAAGTACCTAATGTGTATTGGGGGTTAGAAACCTTACTACAAGAAATCTATTTTCAATACCGTGCGTGCTTTTGTAATGAACTAATAATATGGAGTTGGGGACTGAAAGAGACGGCGACAGCAATATTATTTGAATACATAAAGGGCTCGCGCGCTCTTGAGGCACTCTCGAGTTAAGATTAAGACAATCATTTAGACAATAGTCCGGAAGGTACGAGGATGCGTTTTTAAGTTCGCGGAATGAGAGGGTTGGAGGGGGGTAATTAGGCTCATTAGAATCGTAACGTGTTCAGTTACTCATAATTAGTATAAATACGAGGTTTCAGGGTTATTAGACAATTAGTCTTTGAGCTATCGTCAACCAAGCAACATAATCGAATCGAATATTGTGCCGTTATAACTTTATAACGGAACATAATTGCTTGGTAAGGAACTTTCCTTACCAAGCACTTAAAGTCTAAAAAATTGTATTAGACCACGGAAGAGATAAACAAGATTGGAATGGCCCTCGCTGCTATTTTGTACTAAGACCAGTGTCGCCGCTTTACTCCCACTATTTCAATTCTCAAACATACGCAACATTATCTTTACTAGTTTTTCGCACACAATCAAATCACACACACGTAAATCTGTGGGCAGCAATTTGTTCACACACCAGCACCAAGCTCCCGTAGGCATTAGACACACACACGCAACAAGCATACGCTAGTGCTTGAAAAGCCGATATTTTTTATCGATAAATTCTCAGTCTGTTATGGTTTTTTATATTGAATGGGGAAAGGGGGAACATAAAAATCAAAAACGATTTTTATTTAATATTAATTAATTAAAAGAATTACTGTACTTAGAACAAAACGTAATCATTAAGCAATTGGGGAAAAAACCTAACATATCATAATAGAGTTGTAACATAACATTATTATAATTAATTGCATAATAATGTCGAATAAAATCAAATATTAAAACATATATAAAATAGTAGGTATAGTATTTGACCTAGATTTGACTGCTATTTCATACAAAAGTGCAATACCTACACGGTCAAAATGTATGGAACAGCAGATTTTTTTTCATAACTACGAAAAATATCAACGCAGGGGGGTCCAGAATTATGTACTGAATTCGTGGTAAGCGGATGTGCGTCGATGTCCCTTCCACCCTGTATTGTATCTACGATGATTCAGTATTAAAATCTAAGTAAAATAAAATAGTCTACATGCCGCTTCATCTTCATTCATTCAATGATATATATATAATATACAATACATCTAACTAAAAATATACTCTCATCAATTAAATATATAATATTTAAAAAATAGATAGATAGATAGGATATTCTTTATTGCACACCAGAAACTATTGTCAAGTACATGTTATAAATGATAAAATGGTACAATGGGCGGTCTTATCGCTAAAAGCGATCTTTTACAGATAACCTTTGGATGGACTCAAGAGAAAGGTAAGGCGATAACTAGGTAGTCTGGCGTACATAAAATAACCTAAACACAGATTAAATCATACTTAAATTGGAGTAATATAAACACAGAATATACGTTACATCTATAATTGATTATAATATATATATATAAATATATCGTTAATTAAATATATAAAAAGACATAATTATTTCAATCAATATGGCATAGTTGATAAGTATACAATTTATAACAAGAATATATATTACGATCAATGAGAATATAGCAGTTATAGCGACAGATAATGCTCCTTCACCAATCTTCTGAATATTGCCAGTGATTGCGCACGTCTCACTGACACGGGCAAAGCATTCCAAAGCCGTACAGCTTTAACAGAAAAAGAATTGTCCAATAAAACTGTGGAGTGCAGTGGCATCTCAAGTCTCAAGTTTTCCGATGATCTTAGGTATCTCGTATGTGTGTCATGGAGGAACTGAAAACGTTCTTTAAGATAAGATGGAGTTAGGGGATTAAACAGAACACTGTAGAGAAGGGACAATATATGAGAATTCCGGCGAAGGCGTATTGGAAGCCACTTGAGTTTTGCTCGAAATTCGGAAACATGATCATACTTGCGCAAGCCAAATATAAATCTTATACAGACATTTTGGAGTCGCTCAAGTTTATTTAGTTGTGCCTCAGTGAGATCGAGATAACTGACATCGGCAAAATCAAGGATGGAAAGTAAAAGAGACTGAGCTAGCGTTATTTTGGTGGCAGTAGGCAGGAAGTTGCGCAATCTCCTCAGCGACCCCGCTGATGCAAACAATTTTCGACTGACCTCTTGCAGATGAGGACCCCAAGAAAGATGTTTGTCTATTAAAATTCCCAAGTTCTTAACTATCTCACTTAGTTGTATCACAGTGCCATCAAAGATAACTTGTGGAATCACAGGCCAGTCAATCCTAGCAGACAATCTAGGGCTACCAACAACAATGACCTGGGTTTTCATTGGATTAATTTTAAGTCCATATGCTTTGCTCCAATCGCTTATAGAACCCAAATCTTTATTTATAGTATCAATCGCCTGTGGCAGCTCAGTTGGGGACGCCTGCTTATAAATTTGCAAATCATCTGCGTAAAGGTGGTAGGACGAATTAAGTTTATTGGAGATTGAATTAATAAAAATTGCGAAAAGGAGAGGAGATAGAACGCCACCCTGCGGCACCCCAACGTCTGTATTACACCAAGAAGAGAAATTACCTTCTATGTGTATACGTTGACGGCGACCAGACAGGTAACTGCGAAACCAGTCAATAGCCGTTGGAGATATGAAAAATAATCTTTTTCAAACGTAAATATAGTTGAAAATTCTAACGATACTTTTATTTAACTGCACGATCACCTCGATATCGATAGATGTACGCCGTGAGTAATGCACACTCACGGTCAACCCCGGCAAACGACGAACAACGGCCATGGTTGAAGTGTAGAGAACGCAATGCATGCGGTACATTGCAAGCGGACTAGGTCATCGCGTTGATTATGCGAGAACATATCGGGCAATGTATTTTATTGTGATGTGATGTGTTTGGAATTTCATAGTGATCAGTATATTTTTATGTTTTTACCAATTGTTTTGTAAATAAATGCTATTTTTGACTTATAGATGGAAAGATATACCTCCTCGCTATGTACTAGAGGTCTGAGTTTTTATCTTTCACGTAAGAATAACACAACACGGTATAAATAAATTAATTGAAAGATCTGAAAAAAGTATCCGAATAAAAGTGTCTTGCAGGTGAATATATTGAAAAGGAAAAATAATTTAGTTTTTTAATTTCCACTCTTTATCCCCCATTCCCCGAATATAAAAACGCTCCCTCGTAGCCTTGCATTCTAGGTAGTGTTTTTACGCCAATCGGTTGCCATCTTTTACAATAGACTTCGAATGACTGATAAGTGAATTAAGTGTCAGCTGACGTACCTGACGGAAGAGAGTTCTAATGAGGATTCATGTGGGGATGATGACGATAGTGATACTATCGATTACGAATAATTCCGGCTAAGTTATCGATTTCTATCTTTCTATCTTTTTTTTATATTCCCTTTATATTTCATTGTTCATGATATTTCCATTTTATTCTCGATATTATTTTTTATTATGCATTTCTTTCACGTAGGTATGTAAAATAAAACAAGAAAAAAAAGATTCGCACTCATGGTATAAACTTCTCGAGATATTATTATTAAACTAGCTTTCCGCCCGCAGCTTCGCCCGCGTGGACAACACGATTTTGACTGTTTAGTTTTTTTCAATTCTGGCGGGAAATTGCAAATTATCCTTACATACTCGTATCTTTCCGTCCGCTTCTTTGCTCGGGTAGACCACAAAATTTGCCCAACTTTATTATTTACCGAAATATAAACGCAGCATATCCTTTCCCAAGGTCTAGTCTATTTTTGTTCCAAATTTCATCAAAATCGGTTCCGGGGTTAAACTTGAAAGCGTGACTTTGTTTGGACTTCTAAATGAACTTTCATCCCCACAGGTCGAAATTTCAAAAACGCTAGAACAAATATTTATTTTTTTCTTATCAAGTGCGTGAATATAAAGTTTCATGGTTTTATCTTGAAAAATGACGAACTCCCATACAAACTTTCACCCCCTATTTCAACCCCTTCAAAACAATTTTTTCCAATAAAAGGTAGCCTATGTCCTTTCTCAAGCTTTAGTCTATCTCAGTACCTACCAAATTTCATCAAAATCGGTTGAGTGGTTTAGGCGTGAAAGCGTAACAGACAGACAGACAGACAGAGTTTAAGTAGGGATTATCACTATGCCGGTTGTAGGTACTTTAATAGTTACGTGTGCAAAACAATCAGTCAGGTGGCGAGGGGAATTCTGTCAGCTGGACCCTGAAAGAAACTGTGCATAACTCGAATATTCTGTATCTTTACATGACGCATCAGCTGGCGGTCTTTCCACCGCTACCCACGCAGCTGATTGTTGTCTTCGTACTTTTGATAATTTTAACAATCACTTTGTTAAATTCATCCGGCATACTATAACTTCATTTTACTTTTTTTTACAAGTTTATGCGAGCGGCTGACGCATAATCCCCCCTCCACTTGAAAAAAGTTTCAGCCGGCGTACTATGACTTCAAATCGTTTTTTTACCACTTCCGGAACCACCCACACCCGCATCCACCGCTACTTGAGCAGCTGACGGCTGATTTACTTATTGGTCATATAAGATCAACCATCGATGACAATTTCTTACTATGACTTTTTTATTTACAACGCTACCTCCCGGACTGCAATATTAATGTAATAAATGTGTATTAAAACACGAATTAGGTTAATAGGTATTTTATCAAATTTAACTTGAATATTAGAACTGTTTTTTTTTGTTGTGGTGTTACACCAATAACAATTTTTTTTTTCAGAAGCCTGTTAGACGAACGAGCAGATGAATTATTAAGCGCTACAGAAACAACATTAGCGAATTTTGCTGAGAAAGATGCTTTTACGAAGGAATAATAATTGTTATGCTTAATTCGCTTTATATTTCTTTATTACTTAGGTACGTCTATTGCCAGTGGCGGCGTAAGACCGAAATTTGATGTGGGCAAGATTCATTTTGTGGGGCCCTCTGCCTCTGCCCTCTCTCCCATAAATTTTCGGGGCACGAGGCCCCTTGGGTCGCGAGGCCGTAGGCGGTGGCCCACGTCGCCCACGCCTTACGCCGCCCACTCCTTACGCCGCCACTGTCTATTGCCTACACAAGTAGTTACTGTAAAAGTTCATTAAAATATATAATATATGAACCGCAATAAAAGATAAACGTAATCTGACATATCATTTCACTATGCCTGTATCTAGTGTTGGGATTTTATCCGGATATCCAGATTCCGGACTCATAAATATCCGTTTTTACTCGAGTATTTACCCAAAACAAGTATTTTTACGTTACGTAATGTAAATTTTGACATTTTAAAAACAAAAGGATTAAACATACCATCACGCCTGTATTCCCCGAAAGGTAAGGCAGAGGTGTACTAAAGTACAGCCACACTTCGCCAGTATGTTTAGGTCTCATGCAATAGGGGGTGAGCCTATTGCCATTAACAGGGCACAGTAGCCCGAATCACGTAATTAAAACCGTAGCGGTGTCGCAGCGACTTAATCGTTGATACAGCTCCTTAGTACCATAGGACCAACTTCTACATTTATCCGAGAGGCACTCATTATAGAATCTATTTTAATATGGTTTCCTACCTATTTGTTTTCAGTATAGATGTAAAAAGTTTAAAGACCGTCGCGCGCAAGGTAAACACATGGAACGGTATAAATTATTTAGGTTCCTGAGTTACGGAGCAGGTGGGTTATTCCTGTTGTGAAGAAATTAAACTTAAACTGAGATCCAGAAATATACACCCATCGCATATACCCCCGAATACGTCTTGCCCGTGCATAAACTTTCAGCTCCAGGAAGTCATGCCCGCTTCACAAAACGCACCACACTCGGGCGAGTATTGCCCTCCCTGAAGCAGATTAGTTGTCAGGCCGGCGCGGTTGGTTTTGATCGTGTATCTTTTTCACTATAAGGCAACAATTAACAAAAGCTACATGTCATGCAGCAACGGCCGCACGATACAGTATTGTATGCTTATTTTACCGATACGCATTCAATACTGTGATCCCGTGTGATCTTCGTTGTACATGAAATAGTTCATAAGTGGGATGTCCAGGGCACACCATCATCATCTATAGCCTATATACCACTGTTGCCTGGGCACATACTACCATAGCCAATTTTTTTGAATGCATCGGTTATCATGGTCCAAGTTGAAGGGAGGTGTCGATTAATACTCGCGAATCACAGTTTACTCCTCAGTTGCTCATTGTACTGGCAACTTAAAACAGTCCTAGCATCCAAACTGACAAAATAGTCATGGTGGCATCGGCGGGGAGAAGCACTTATGTCCGAGCTCGATGCGTTGTCTCCATGGAGGAGTTTTTCTCTCCTCCGTGGTTGTCTCCGATGTCCGAACAGGGTCTCTTTCTCTTCATGGTTTATACTTTTTCATAATGGTTAGCCTAATTGTTAATCTGTTTATATGGCAATAGAAATTGCGATATCAACAATAACTCCCCCTTCCCTCCGGACCTCGACAACGAGCACACGTGTCTTAACTCTGTACCATTTTTTATTTAACTTTAAATATCAATTTTTAACACACAAAATTCAAAAGTAAAAGGTGCGGTAAATATGAGTGCATAAATTCACTGAAGCTTCAAGTTACTCACCGAGTGTTAAACGGCCATCTTTGAGACGCGTTGCCCATCCCCTTGCGCACGAGTAGGTACTTAGCAGACATTTGAAGATCGACGGCCCCACCCAGCACTAGTCCTACCAGTGAAGACAAAGTGAAAGGCGCCCCAACCTTAGTCA
This sequence comes from Subacronicta megacephala, assembly GCA_958496365.1. Lineage (NCBI taxonomy): Eukaryota > Metazoa > Arthropoda > Insecta > Lepidoptera > Noctuidae > Subacronicta > Subacronicta megacephala. The sequence continues at coordinate 9,673,105 of OY292515.1, read as the reverse complement.
TCGGCAAAAGCTCCGCCCCTGCAGGTGACGTCGTCAACGGCGCTCCTTCGTTTGCTGCTCGCCTGGTACTTTTTTGTTAAAATATCATATCCCTTCATAAAGCGTTGGGTTATCAGCAGTACCATACACCTATTTACACTAATCTATACTAACTGGGCTTTAAAACATACCTTGTCACGTAGTGTGTAGTTCTTGCATTCTTGCGCCGTGGTACTTGCAGAGTGAAGAAAAATGCCAATAAATAGATCTCCACCAAATACTCCTGCCCCGGTTTCCGCACTCGCAGTGCCCTCTACGAACACGTTGCAGCATAGCTCCTCTGAACCGAACATAATCGATACTTCCCAGATTGAGTGGGAGTTTTCCAACATTGCTCACCGTAACAAAAGAAAGTGTTCGGAGTCTAGGCGTGATCAGGATTGCCAGCTAACGGAATTCATGTCGGAAATTAAGAGCATGTTTCTAGAGTTCAAGGAGGAACAAAATAAGAAAATCGAGCTGTTGTGTGTATCTATCGAGGAAATAAAAACTCAAAATTCTAGTATCCAGTCTACAGTAAGCATTTTGTCCCAAGACTACGAGAACCTCAAAAATAAAATTCAAAATCTGGAATCCCAGCTTCAATCTGAACGGGAAAATAATTCCAAATGTTTAAGATCGATGGAAGATAGACTGGATTACCTGGAACGTGGTGCGAGATCATCCTGCCTTTAAATAAGGAATATACCCTCGACGAAGTCGGAAACCAAGGACACCTTATTAAAAACTATTACTCAAATTGGCTCCAACCTTTTGAAGTTAAAGACATTTTTCGCATAGGTCAAGTTCTCAAAACAGGACTATTATTGTAGATTTTACCTCAAATCTACTAAAAGAAAAAATATTCAAAGGTACAAGAACTTTAAAAAGGGAAATAGCAAATTATCTACTGAGCATTTGAAAATCGGTGGACCTGCACAGCCTGTTTTTCTGGCTGAAAATCTGTCACCTAAAATGAAACGCCTTTTTTTCTTGGCCCGTGACTTTGCGAAAACTAATGAATTCCGGTATTGCTGGGTAAAAAATGGCAAAATATTTCTCCGTGAAAGAGATGGTGCCCAACATTTAATGATAAAAGAGATTTCTGACCTGCCTACTCCGAAAGAGAAATGATTATGTTATGTTAAATATTATTATTATGTTATAAGTTTGCTTGAATTGTGCTCTGTTGATGTATTTTCTCTTGCTTGCGTCGATATTGGCGTAAAATTTTTGTACTTTTTATTGATGTTTTATCTTATTATTGGTTTACTACTAACATTTAATTTTAAACACTCATCACATCACCCACACACACCCACCCTATAGGTAACAAAGGAAGAGTTTATCTTAAATGCTTCCCCATATTTATGATATTGATTTCTTTCGAGTTTTGACTGTTTCGCTGTCTAATTAAATCCACTACATCACCAAAAATCATTTGCTTGTTACTCATAATGTTTTTGTTACAAATGTTAATTTATGAACTCTTTTATAAATAATACGGCTCAAATTATCGACGAAATTGAGGAGCTTTCAGGGTCAGCGTCTTATCAATGTTCCCCTAAATAGGTCGGCTCATATCTCCATGATATGACTCACAGCCTGAAAACAGTGGCGTAGCATGGGCACTAGCACCCGGTGCGGATCCCGAATTTGCCGCCCTTTCATTTTTTAAATGAATAACAGTGGCGGATTTACCAATAGGCTGAGTAGGCTGGAGCCTAGGGCGGTAGATTTGAGGGGGCGGCAAGTTTTGGAAAATAAATGACATCTTACTGAATAAAAAAAAATATACCTAAATGTTATTAGTGTGAGTGGATTCACAATTTAATCAACGTGTAATGTGTTTCACCACATTTTTAAACAAACCTCACTCAAATAACGGAAATTATTGTATGATTTGGGATTGTTAGCGGAATACCTTCCTTTTTTATTTGGGAATCAAGGACCAGGGAGTGCCAGTTACATATCAAGCATCGTTAGCGAAACCAACAAAACTTTTCGCTTTTTAAGTGTTTTATTCTGCGCATTCCTTAAATTGAGAGGGGTGTCTTTCGCGAACGGAACAATCTCTACATCCATCACAATCAGTTGACTTCATTAATGGTTACTTTGCTGACGTTGGACCTAATCTAGCATCCAAAATATTTGAAAATTCCCCAAACTATCTGCCACCCTCTCTAACCGTTCCTCCCGTACTCAACTCCAGCGCCAACTCGATGGTTATTCTGGACACTGATGAAGAGGAAATTGAACGTCTCATCCATGGTATGAAACTAAAGTGTGCCGTGGGTTGGGACGGCATCCCTGCCACACTGATTTATAGTGCCAGGAACATTCTTATCCCTGTCATTACCCATGTTTTTAACATTGTTTTATCAACAGGTATTTTTCCTGCAGTTTTTAAAAAAGCTGTCGGCCATCCCATCTACAAAAGCGGGGACAGAGACAGTGTCAATAATTACAGACCTATTTCTGTTTTATCTAGTCTTTCTAAGCTCTTAGAAAAAGTTATAAATAAACGTCTGCTTGTCTACCTCAATTCGAATAACGTATTTTCTGACAACCAGTATGGTTTTAGATCGGGTAGAAGTACAGAAGATGCGGTTTTGGAATTAGTAGGTCAAGTGGCTTCTAACTTAAACAATAAAGACAAGACTATAGGTATCTTTCTGGATCTCTCAAAAGCATTTGACACCGTCTCTGTTATAGCCGAATAATTTGCGAAATCGAATTGAATTTCGCGCCAAAGACGGACGCTTTAGCCTTAAACGTAAAAAATAATTAATAAAAAAGTAAAACCGCCTTTAAAAAATAATACAAATAATGTTAGATATGTGTAAAACAGTTTTGGAAGTTGGTGGCGGAAACAAAAGATCCACTCAAATTAAAAGCCACCGACTTCCGAAATTGTTTTACAATACCTAACATTATTTTTTAAAGGCGGTTTTACTTTTTTATTAAACTAGTTATGTGTGCAACAAGAGAGCAAAGTCGTTTTTTGCTGCGAGTGCTGATTTTGAATCCTGAGTGTGGCTCGCCACACTCAGGATTCAAAATCAGCACTCGGGCCTTTAAATCCCTCGGGATTCAAAGGCCCGAGATGCAAAAAAACGTTGCTCTCGTGTAACCAGGGGCTGGACACTTCTATACTTGATATTTATTGCGGAGGCAGTAGCGCTATCTCTCGATAAATCCCATAAAATAAAAATAAGTTTTATTGCGTAGTGCCTCATAATACCATAGGTGGAGCTTATTCCAAGAATTGGTACTAGTGTTACTGTTTTAGCGACATTATGTGGAATATGGTGATTGTTAAATTTGGATGTTTTATTTCAACTTCAGTCACTGTTTCGTGATATTTTGTGCGTTATTATTAAGAAATTGTGTTAAGTTGTAGGTTTTCGATGTGAAACACAAAGACAAAGTAAATCTATTGATTAACAGTTAGTGCAAAAGTGTTAATCGAATTCTTTGCGGTAAAATGAGGACTAATAATGCAATGGACGTAAATTGTATACCTACTTTGTCCATTATGTGAACCGTTTTTTGACAGATGGAACTAGTGATTGCAGGAACGTAACAATGCGATTATCGACCCGATTATTGACACTTTGATTACTGTCTAGAAGTGATTATCGATTGTTAGGTTATCGAATCGAAAATGTTGCAACGACGACCAATAATAAATAAATATGTATAATATTCATCTGACTATATTTTTTTTTATAATATTCATTTTCCATCCATTTCTTTTCAAAAAGATTGTTTAATTTATATTTTATTGATATTAGAGTGGATGCCATTTTCCGATACTGATTTAATGTCATTGTTCAAAATGATTGCAGCGAATACATTCGATTGCATCACTAGACACGGTAGAATGTGGTAGAACGTAACTAAATTTAATACGCTTAACAATAATCATTGTTTTTCGAAAATCCGTTACATTTATGGTATTAGAATGTCTGCAAGGAATCATAATTAAGATAATTGAATAACTTAAGGTATATAATACATTTATTTTGTTGCACATTTCAACGTTAACTTTTACGTAATCTGGAACAGCTACGCTCTAAGGCAGTCTAAGGCATCTGACAAAAAACGGTTCACATAATGGACACAGTATAATGGCGTTTTATTATGAAAAACAAATATTAAAGCATCGAAATAAAGACATTTCTGAAAAACTTGTTTTTTTATGCACTGACTACATACAGTAGTATATAAACCTAATATAGGTTAATATATAATATACGTAGATACGTATATATATCTACATACAAAGTTGATACGACAGAGGGGCTTTCCTTTAAACCGCCTATATAGGTGCCATTTTCAAGCTCTGTACCAAAAATCAATTAAATAGGACCAGTAGTTTAGTCGCAAATGATTTTTTAAGTTTTTCCCATTTGAACACGATGTATCTTTCCTAACAGCTGATTATATCTATACACAGCGTCATGCACCTTAAAACGATAAATCTGAGTATAACATATGCCCAAATTGGTTCGCATGTAGCGTAACAAACTTGTTAAGTTGTGTAGGTATTAAGCATACCGTCGATTACCTTCGAGATTACTGTAGCCAATGAAATGGGTCTATAGTTATTGCTGTTCGCGAGGTCACCAGTCTTATTCTTGAAAAAAATACTGGGACAACCACTGTTCGCAACATCTCGCTAGGCAAATAACCATGGCCCACGCAAAAGCTATACAGCATTGCCAAAACTCGTGGCAGATGTGGTCGTGTCCGTTACCCAGGCCAGATGTTGTCGAAAATGGTCATTTGAATCTTATAGATAATTAGTTTTGCGGCTTCTGTAATTGTTGCGCACATTTTTAAATTTGTTGCGCTTATAGTTTTTTAATTATTTCACAAAAACATTTCCTGCTGGGGTAACGTTACCCCAGCCAGACCTTTTTCTTTCTAATGGGAATATTTAAATAATTACTAGCTATAAAATTAGTTGTCTAGATGAAGTAAATGTTTTGCCTTATTTTGTATTTGTTCTTTCATCGGTTGCGAAGTTATTCGAGATTTTGCTGGGGTAACGTTTTTGGTTTTGCTAGATCTTTGAAATGGTTAAGCGGATTCTTATCATATTTTGTACATGGCTTCTTGGGAATTAGTTTAAATTTGTTCTGCAATAAAAAAATCAAAATAATACATAGCATAAAGGTTATTTCATTAAATAGAAAAACACTTCAATTGGTCCCAGCACTCTCAATAAGAACTCTAAAGACTTACTTTAAACGTTATTTTAAAGCTTGTAACTGCCTTCAAATGTACGTGAAGTAGTATCCTGTAAGTATTTAACAAGTTATGATGATATTGAGTTCTTCACGAGCACCGGTCTTGATGCGCGCGGTGTTATTTGGCCACTGGATTGGATATATGAACTGAATGTTATGTCAATTATTAGTTTTTTAGTTCAGTTGTATATCAGTAAAATCTCAGCTCAGTACATTGGATAATTAATGAGATAATACGATTAAAGTCATCAGGAAGTGAATGACCGTGGTAACCCGACCAAATTTAGGTGGTTACGAAAAAGCGAAAACGCAGAACATTATACTATCTTTTGAAATGTTTAGTATAATACACCTTACAATTTCGGTACAGACGCGTACATTGTTAAATACATTAATAATATAATAATATCTGTACTATGAAAACATTATTATTATCTTCCAGTTGCACAAACTTATCAAAAATCACTGATATAACATGTCTTTCGGTGGGACGCGGAAGGGGTGGGGTGAAGGGGCGCATTGTTTGCATATTGCACTAAACATGCTCCGTAATCACATAATTCATCTTGTAGAGTGCGCATGCGTTTCGGCAGCTCCGTTTCCTGTTTTTGCAAATATTTATAGAGTGCGTGAGAGCTAATGTAAAATAATAAGTGTGGCGAATTACTGCTAATGTGGAGTGCTTCTATTGATGATCATAGTTATGGTGCAGGCTGCTTGCTGAATTCACGAATAAGGTAAGCTTGTATAATGTAACTACAGAAATAGTAGCAAAATTATTATTAATATGTACATGTTGTTAGGTACTTATCTAAAACTAACTAACTAAGCAAAATTACTATCTGTAATTTTAATCTGTGATTGTTTTTAAGTATAAGTTTAATATTACTTTAAAAGTTCAATTGAAATGATTATATTACCTGTCAATAAAAATTATTAAATAATCACGTAGTTTTTTTTTAAACTTGTGTACATGTCGGTACTAAATTTGTAACACTATCCTACATATTTTAGAAGGTACCATAATGTCTTGCGTTTTCGCTTTTTCGTAACCACCTAAACTTGGTCGGGTTACCACGGTCATTCACTCCCTAATGACTTTAATCGTATTATCTCATTAATTATCCAATGTACTGAGCTGAAATTTTACTGATATACAACTGACTTAAAAAACTAATAATTGACATAACATTTAGTTCATATATCCAATCCAGTGGCCAAATAACACCCCGCGCATCAAGACCGTGCTCGTGAACAACTCAATATCATCATAACTTGTTAAATACTTACAGGATACTAATGAAACTTCACGTACATTTGAAGGCAGTTACAAGCTTTAAAATAACGTTTAAAGTAAGTCTTTAGAGCTCTTATTGAGAGTGCTGGGACCAATTGGAGTGTTTTTCTATTTAATGAAATAACCTTTAAGCTATGTATTATTTTGGTTTTTTTATCGCAGAACAAATTTAAACTAATTCCCAAGAAGCCATGTACAAAATATGATAAGAATCCGCTTAACCATTTCAAAGATCTAGCAAAACCAAAAACGTTACCCCAGCAAAATCTTGAATAACTTCGCAACCGATGAAAGAACAAATACTAAATAAGGCACAACATTTACTTCATCTAGACAACTAATTTTATAGCTAGTAATTATTTAAATATTCCCATTAGAAAGAAAAAGGTCTGGCTGGGGTAACGTTACCCCAGCAGGAAATGTTTTTGTGAAATAATTAAAAAACTATAAGCGCAACAAATTTAAAAATGTGCGCAACAATTACAGAAGCCGCAAAACTAATTATCTATAAGATTCAAATGACCATTTTCGACAATATCTGGCCTGGGTAACGCACACGATGTGGTCCAGCATATCGCAGATGCTCAACACTGAGCCCGTCATGACCTGGGGATTTAACTCGTGACATCGATTTGATTGTTTTAACTATTTCAGCTGACTTAATCTTCGTGCCCAGTGCCACACCTGGCTCAGCCCTGATCACAGTATGAGACGGCCCTAAAGGAGATTTAATCGTGAAGTGATCCTTGAAAAGATTGGCAATCTACTCAGGGTCACTCACACCGCCGACGCTCGCGGGGATGCCCGGCCCATTCTGTAATTTATTTTATGCTTCCAGAATGCACGGAAATCGTTTTTTGAACGATGTGAGGCTAGAAAGTCCATTTTATTTTGAGTTTCATGGTCCTGACTCCATTTCAAACGGGGCTTGAAGATTTTTCTTGTTGCACACATTTCGTAACGAAAGCGGATAAACGACCCTCTAAAGTTAAACGAGTCGGAAAACCATCGGCTTTGTCCGTTCTAGCACCATACTACACTTTTCCTCAAACAAAAGTGTAGTAGATAATTATACATATATCTCAAGGTGCTTCAATGAAGGGAATCGACCCGAGTATAACCAAATCTAGTGCGCAACGAAGTTTGCCGGGACAGATAGTTATTAAATAAAAAACTTGTATATTCCCTAGAGCCCTACACTGATTTTAGAAAGAAAGAAAACATATTTATTGAGACAAGGATCATTTTATCTGTGTGTTGTAGACAGATAAAATGAACAGTAAAAAAGAAAAGAAAAAAAAGTAAGGTCACTAGGTGTGCTGTCGACATGCTTGCCTCGAATGGGTTGCCAGCTCAGCATTATGCTGGGTGTATTTTATACCCAGCGCTGGTTTTCAGTTGGCACCCTTGCAATGACACACGGACACAGTAAAACATGAATAAATATAATAATATATTATACTAAAATAAAGTAAATATTAAACTACATAAATAGGTATGTATAAATATGTAAAAATATATGTAAGGTGCGGTGCGAGTCAGAGTGCGAGTGCGCTCCGCACTTTGCAGATCGTCCGCGAGCGAGCCATAATCATTCGGCCAGCGACGGTCCAAGAGTAATGTCATGTTGACAGAGCGTGTGCTATATTTAACTAAAAACTCGTTAAATAATCCTTTACTTTTATGATTGCTTTCAACGACAATCTGAGTAATGCTACCATGTACTTTTACCAGCTTGTAATTTTACCAGCTTGATTTTGTTACAAGGCGTTTTGGGGAAACCCAAAGTATAAATGTCATATATTAAAAATATCGCATTATTTTGGTAATATTTAATTTCCTACGTTTTGGATCCTTTACAGCATCCATGGTCAAGGGTGGACTGAGGTGTTGGTCGTCCTAATGTCAAAATTACCAACAGCTACCCTACATTTTGTTAATTATTATTTGATCCGATCACGCAGAATGAGCTCACCGTATCCTTCGGTCTCGCAGTCTTGTACTTGGATTTAGATTTCGTCAGCGTCAGTTTTGGGCGCGAAATTTAATTTTTTTCTTGGTTTTTCGCAAATTATTCGGCTTTAGACAAAGACATCTAATACGCTAGTAAACAAGTCACTCAGTTACTTTCACATTCACATTCAGTTACATTTTATTATGTTTATATATTGTGTCTAATGTACTCGACGTAAATTCATCGTTAAAAAAAGCATTTAAATAACAATTATAAATTCTAACCTAAAACTTTGGTGCTGGTAACTTTTCTATAAATGAATACCCACTATTATGGGAAAATATAATACGTATTCTGAAGTTTGTATTAACTTAATAACTAAAATATTTAGTGGCTTGTTGCAGTTTTCCTGGACCTGATAATTTACGTCGGAATTGGATTGTAGGTACAGGACGAACAGTTTGGACACGCGTACACGCGCACAAAGTCGCATTACAACGCAGTCGCAGTCGCAGTTCAACAAATAACGACATGTAACTATTTAATAAGCCCTGCACATTGTTAATGCGCCCAGCCGTCATTTTGGAGACGTAATCTTCTGACATTAAACCAATAAATTATCTACAGTTAGCAATGCTGGCCAGCCACTACTAGCCGATGACGTCATGTGTGTGTTATTAAAGGTTCCAGCGCATTGGCAACTTGCGCGGTTTACACCGAAGTGGTTTAATTCCATAGGTAGTCCTATGATGTCTGGAGTGATATCTTTTTTCTCCGGTAGTTTACAGTGTTCTGCCTGTAATAAAAATTGAAGCTTATGATATAAGTTTTCATTTAATGTTATAATTAAGTTTATTGGATGCGCCAACTTGACGCATCATTCTTTAATACTTTTCTGATAAAGTTGATAACCATAAAACAAGTATTGACGTATGTATTGTATTTGCTAAGTGTTCACCATTTTTGGGGTGCTATCGGCGAAATGCGGAATAGTGAACAATTAAAATCTATACTTATATTAAAAGCTGAAGAGTTTGTTTGTTTGTTTGCTTGAACGCGCTAATCTCAGGAACTACGGGTCCGATTTGAAAAATTCTTTCAGTGTTAGATAGCCCATTTATCGAGGAAGGCTATAGGCTATATATCATCACGCTAAGGCCAATAGGAGCGAAGCACAAATGAAAAATGTTGCAAAAACGAAAAAATTTAATGCAGAAAAGCCGAGAAACTACGCGGGCGAAGCCGTAGGCGGAAAGCTAGTAAGTTAATATTGCTATGCTTACCAATGTCTAACGCTGCATGCGAAAGAATATTTCTCAAATTTTAATTAAGACAAAAAATCGAAACAGAATTAATTATAAACAAACATGTATCGGAAAAGGAATTGGGAGCAGGGCAACTGCATTTTATTCAACCCAACCAAAAACATGTTAAATATATAGAATTAATAAATACATGTTTAAAGATGAAGAATATGATCCTAACAGGAAAGTTTAATTGTAGTAAATATATTATTAGGAGGTATTTTTATTTTTGTTCGTATACAACGATAAATAAAGTTGGCAGTATTTGGGCAGTTTCTATTACAGCCTTTGGTAGGATTTGGCAGGTTTTTAACCACATTATGGCAATTTAGAGTTTCTGTAATTTAGAGATGGTCACCAATCACGTATTGTCAGTTCTGGCAATCCACGTAATGTAGGGTTGGTTGTGACTTTCAACATAAAAAATCGATTAAGATACCTTTTCCAACAGGTAAACCACTTTTTGACAGATGGAACTAGTGATTGCAGGAACTTAATAATGTGATTATCTATCCGATTACTGACACTGAATACTTTCTAGTATTGTCACAATAAATCGATTTTTCTTACAAAACATCGATTTGTCATAGGCTTTTTTCATAATCGATTATTTTATCACATCCCTAACTAACGTAATGTCAGTTTTGTGACTGACTGACTCTATCTCTAGTCTAGTCTCTAAGATTAAAAAACAGACTCGAACTCGTATTCACTGATTTGGTCGATGTAATTTGTAGAAATTTAATTTCTTTCGGGAAGTAGGTGCACACCTGAGTTTAAAGAAATTATATTTTTAAAATAAAATCGATTACAGCATGTATAGAACACGTCCAACTGTGAAACAATGTATTTTGCTAAGTAACGTTAAAAATATCATTCGACGTAGTGTTGCTTCTAAAATCGAAGATGTTTCCACCCATACTGGCCAAGTATGTAGCATGCCTTTTGTGTTTGTCTTACAATAAATAATTGAATCGCATTACTGGAATTAGTGATTCTGAAAATTTTAAGTTGACGCAATTATATTCTTACATAATAGGTACTGATATAATTAAATTATAGTCAGAGTTAGGGTAGCCTTAGGGTCAAAATTATTGAGTGAATTAACTCTAGTTAAATCTTCCTTCTGCCAATGTGTTTTTCTATGTTGTAATTTGAATAAAAGAAAGGTAGGTAAATTGTGTGTGTTGGCTGATTTATACTTGGCTATTTATTATGTAGCCTGTTAAATGCAATAAGTTCAAGCATTATTTCTCAAAGTTGTGAGTGCTATCTAAAAAGTATTTAGATGATGCAAGTTATTGCTTCAATTTGATACCATGCAGTGAGCAAAAATTTTGTTTACTTCATGGCAAATGGCTAGTGATTTTTAGAATGACAGTCATTCATCTTTTTTTAGTAGGATTTTTCTATTTGTTTACTATCAGCACAAAGCAGCAGTCTACTACGAGACCCTGGCAGCAGCACAGGGAGGGAGTTTTTATTATTCAATTATCATATACTACTTAAGACTGTCTGATTAGTCTAGTGATTGTAAGTGCATACGGTGAGCTGAAGGTCCAGGGTTGGTGTCCCATTTGGTTGAGCAATTTTATTTAGTTTTGTATGTAATGAGGGAAACTATGGGCAATAGCTAGTATGAAATAAAACATTTCAAATAGAGAATCCTATAATTGTGTGCCAAGCTGCAAACATTGTTGTGTGCGTTCGCGCAGCGGAATGTTGTTGAATTTAAAGATTTTAATTATGCAGATATTTAGTGTATGACGTCGTATAATTGTGTATGGTAAAAAAAAATTTGTGCACGCAGCCATTGTGGAGAAATTCATCAAAAACTGATTCCGCTGGGCGAACGTTGTCCTGGCGGAACTTTTTTTAATCCATAAACTTTAGAAGAAAAAAGATGAGTCCAATAATTAGTGTGTATTTGTGTGTAATTGTGTATGTATAAATAACATTAGTGCATGCATAAACTTCGGAGAAATTCAAGTTTCCGCTACGCGAACGTTTGGCCATTAGCTAGTTTTCATATAAAGCGCTTACATAGAGAGCTGTAGAATTTTACATACATTGTTTTGAATTTGTTTATATTTGTTTAAAAAACAGATTTAGAAAAAAACGTAGGGCTTAAAAGATAAAAATATAAACGTAAAATACGCTTATTAGGTCTTAGTTCTTAAAGTATGCACTTTGGGGTCTAGATTTTCACGTTTATACAAACCTTGTAAGTGTCTGCAACATGTTGCCAAGTATCAATGATGTTCCGTTAGTAATTAAAGAGTTATAGGACAATTTACCATGAATAGATCACTGTTTACAAAGCAGTCAAATATCACGACGTTCTAAAGGAATTGCATGGTAAAATGTATGCCAATAATTAGTGTATTCATTCAACTATTCACATGCAAAATTTCATGTCATTAAATTCAGTAATTAAAGAAAAACAATTATAATACTGACGAAGCATCGAAAACCTACATAACCCGACCAAGTTCAGATGGCTACAAAAAAGCGGCCGTGCCATATATCTAAGAAACGTTCTTAACCTTCCAATATAGTATTTATTAATACGGTACAGTTGCGTAGACAAGCGTTGCGGGCCGCGGCTAATGAAAACATATTGCCCTCTCTTTTCTTCAAGGATGGAAGTACCGTTTTTTTTTTTTTAAAAAAAAGCGAGTTTCAAGCGAGAAGCCGCCTATCGCTCGTTGCGCGCAGCGCGTTGTCTATTTTTTCACACTATAATATTTTTGATCAATTCATAACTACAATACTTAGACTATTTAACCAAAGGACTAGCCTTAAGCGTACCGCTTCGAACAAAATAATTCTACATATTTTGGTGGGGTGCGGGGGAACACGCTCACATACATAAGTCACAGTACAGTACAACGGTACCTATACATCAATTAAAAAATCGATTCAAGAAGTAGTTTTTTTTAAGTTATTAGATTTGTTTGATCCACTAAACTTGCAAAGGGGAACGCTCGTGCATGCCTAGTCCATTGTTTAAATAGTGTAGTAATACGCTACAATATGATAAATATTTACCTAAACAGTAGTAGGTACTTACATGTGGTAATTATTTAATTTCCCTAAGGGGTCTATAGTTAGAATCCTGATCCGTGAAATCTTCAATAGAAATTAGCTGTATGAATTTTATTTGTCTTATAATATATCTAGATTATATCTCAAGTCTCAAGCGCATACTTAAATAAAGTACCTACGTAAATAGTACCTACTTTCTGTCATAGTCAAATACATTTAAAAAAGTAGGTGTACAATAATAAATGACCTATAAATTATATCGAAACAACAATTGTGTTATCACCTATACCAATTCAATACCGGTATTATACTGTAAATTTTGGGATGTTACCTAAATATATTGCACGGCCGCTTTTTTGTAGCTATCCGAACTTGGTCGGGTTATGTAGGTTTTCGATGCTTCGTCAGTATTATAATTGTTTTTCTTTAATTACTGAATTTAATGACATGAAATTTTGCATGTGAATAGTTGAATGAATACACTAATTATTGGCATACATTTTACCATGCAATGCCTTTAGAACGTCGTGATATTTGACTGCTTTGTAAACAGTGATCTATTCATGGTAAATTGTCCTATAACTCTTTAATTACTAACGGAACATCATTGATACTTGGCAACATGTTGCAGACACTTACAAGGTTTGTATAAACGTGAAAATCTAGACCCCAAAGTGCATACTTTAAGAACTAAGACCTAATAAGCGTATTTTACGTTTATATTTTTATCTTTTAAGCCCTACGTTTTTTTCTAAATCTGTTTTTTAAACAAATATAAACAAATTCAAAACAATGTATGTAAAATTCTACAGCTCTCTATGTAAGCGCTTTGTATGAAAACTAGCTAATGGCCAAACGTTCGCGTAGCGGAAACTTGAATTTCTCCGAAGTTTATGCATGCACTAATGTTATTCATACATACACAATTACACACAAATACACACTAATTATTGGACACATCTTTTTTCTTCTAAAGTTTATGGATTAAAAAAAGTTCCGCCAGGACAACGTTCGCCCAGCGGAATCAGTTTTCGTTGAATTTCTCCACAATGGCTGCGTGCACAAATTTTTTTTTACCATACACAATTATACGACGTCATACACTAAATATCTGCATACTTAAAATCTTTAAATTCAACAACATTCCGCTGCGCGAACGCACACAACATTGTTATATAAGCAGCTTGAGCTCACTCTGTCTGCTCCTCACCCCACAGTCGTCTCATGATCTCCCAGTCTAGAGAGGATGTCTGATGTCCAGCATTGTTGTTATTGTTTTGTTGTTTGTTCTTGTTTCTTCTAGAAGCAGGAAAGATTGGTCTGTAAAGTACCAATGTTTAAAATCTTGATGACCTTGGACTAATTATTTTACAGATATGGCAATCTAATGACTACAGGCTGGCACGTTTCATGAATGCACCAAAACAAGTTAACTCCAACTGGGCAGTTAATCTAATTGCAGAAGTGCCACCAAAACAAGTATCTGAGAGGGTAGTATGGTGTGATGGAGGCAGTGGCCCTGAAGGACACCCACGGGTTTTCATTAATTTGGTATGAGTCCAATTTCATTAAATGAATCTTTAATTTAAAATGTAAGTAATGATTGTTTTTCAAGTTTCATTGAAATTCATAAAACACAATTCTTACATGTCTAATGCACAGGTTTGATGCAGCAAAATTTTTATTTTTTATAAATTTTTTGAATATCTTTATTAGTGTTATGCCATTGAGTTGTGACTGGTGAGTCTCCAAAACGTGTCAAATAAAAAGTTAAGATTAAAAACTACAACCCAACTACAACAAAACAACTGAAAAATACAAGCAAATTATCCTATGACAAGAAAAATACTTTCCATCTTATAGCCACAGTCGCATGCCGCTTAAAGTGTGGCTATAACTTATGATGGCATGCGACAATGGCTATAAACTGGAAAGTACTTTTTCTGGTCATAGGATAATTTGGTTGCTTAACAATTTTCATTTTATTGATAATTTTTCAAAATATCGTTCTCACTTCAACAATCCTTGTGTTCAGTGGTCTGAGGAATCCAAAACCATAACCATAAATAACTGACCAAGTGACCACCCATTACAAAGAGATGGGTTTATACCCGGGTTCCAGTGCTTCCAGTGATTTGAAAACGGCAGTCCCAAAGATTTACCCCGGGAGCATAAAGAGGATTCCCGTCTTGCGTTATGTTTGTATAACATTCAATTAACAACTTTAAAGATTTTCGGATAAAGTTGATAAGCTATTATTGATAGTGTCAATTTGTGGTGTGCTATCGGCAAAATGCGGTATTCTAGTGGACAATTAAGACATTCTCTTGGAGATTCTCAATATCATCTCACTGCAAATCTAAATAAATTCTTAATGTAATGATGTTGTTAATGAGGGACCTGCGGACGAGGAACCCGACACCACCTTGGGACTGATGAAACTTTACATTGTTAAAAGACTATCGCCACAACTTTTAAAAACGTTCACAAACTTGTTGTAATTAATTTAATTCAAAATACTCAGTCCCGAATGTCCCGATCAACGAATAAATATATTTATAAAAAGATAAATAGATCCGGACTGGCGGTATTCGCTCGCCCCTCTCACCTCTGTACAGTCAAAAGACAGTGTACAGTCAATGACAAAAATGATACTTTTTTTTGTTATGGCAATTGAGCCGATTGCGGCTATTCTGCCAGTGTCACGTTGAGACGGCGACTCGCTAAAGACCACCGTCGCGCTTTTGACTTCGTGGTAGATGTTAGTCTTAGAGAATGAACACCGTACACGACAGCTGTCATTCGGACATGTATATTTTTTGTCCCATTGAGATAAAGTTTAATTTCAAGTTCAAGTTGCTCAGATCATTTTGAGCAGTTTGTATGCGCAGATGTATTTGATGCTGACTGTACAGAGGGGCGAGCGAACGCCGCCGCTCGCAGTGCGGTTTGCCGACCTGTTTACTGCGCAAACTTAAACCGATTATTTCGGCCGAATTATCGGTTCGGTACATTTTGGACCGAATATTCGTATTCGGTTGATCCCATATTCGGCGCATCTCTAGTCAGAACCCTCTTTTGTCCAAAACACCTCGGTATATATCAATCTCTAGCTTTATCCGGTTTGAAGCGAAAGCGAACTGCTTAGTCTTAACCATGAAAAAACAAAAAAAAATAGTAGAATTGACTGACTTGATTGAATTTTGTCGACGTTAATTTAGGTATTTTATTTTTCAGGATAAGCCTGGTGACCATTCCTGTGGGTACTGTGGTTTACGTTTTGTCAAAAAAGATGAGCATTAATATTATAGAACTGTCATACAATAAAAGTAGTTTATGACGGCATTACATTGTTACTAGTTGTTAAAAAATAATCAAATAGATTAAAGCTATAAAAATGTTTTATTTCTATCCCTTCTTATACCCTTGTTAGGAATCGTACCCAAAGGCCGTTTGTCCACCGCCACTGTCACCGGCACGGCACCGTTAACGGGATTATTTCTGGCCGAGATCACGTTGACGTGACGGCGATCGTTAGTCCACCGCGACGATCCGATCTCGGCGGTTCAGTCAGTTGTTTGATAACTTCTCCTTCTGCTTTTGTACGTAAGAAGGCGTAGGCGATGCAAAGAATTTTGGATTCATCCGATAATACGAGAAAGATACATTACAGAAGCGTTTTATGTATTTTTATTTTATTTTATGTTTTATTCAAGTTGCGGCAATTTCTTGGGCATTTTTATTGTACCTAATATATTTTTGATATAGATAATCAAAAACTATTGCGGTGCGACGACGATGTCACGGCGCCGGCGTAGATGGACACGTTTAAATGTGTTTTGTATTGCCGCCACTTCGGCCCGTCACAATCTCGGGCCGAGTTCTAGCGGTAGCGCCGCAGCAAGCAAAAAATCGGCGGACGGGATGACGGCGCTCGGGTGACGGGCGTGCGGTGGACACGCGGCCATAGTAAATGTATGGTCGCTAAATCGGCGCCGTCATCTCGTTGACGGTGACGGTGGCGGTGGACAAACGCATAAAGGGTAAAAACGGGACTATTACTACTAAGACTCCGCTGTCCGTCTGTCTGTCTGTCGGCTTAGTCGATAAATGCCCAATTCGTAAAATGCCTAACGGCTTGAAATAAGACTAATTCGCTAAATACCTATACTCCATTTGGTTAGGTACTTAACTAAAGGTAAACAAATCATAAAAAAGGTTCTTATAAAGGGCCATTTTTCATCTTGAAACAAAACGTCACCAAAATAAATTATTTAATCATTCAAAATAATTTTCCTTTTCTATACTAGCATATTTTACTACTTTGTTTAATATTAAATGGTAATTATTAATTCTTAAGCTTGAGACCAATAAATAAATCAAATCCGATAATTATGTCATAAAGTATTGCAATGTGCCTACTAGAAAGAATCTAAAAAGACAGGAAATCAAAACATTTTTCTACATAATATACGTTTGATAACTCGAAAAAATTCAGAAGTAGTAGCGCGAGGAAGCGCGGCAAAATAATTAACCGATATTATACTTAGTCGGGTAACCAGTCGCCATTCGTAACAGTTTGTACTTTCGTTCGTTTTTGTGTTTCTTTTGCCGTAAATTGTATTAATTAGTTATTGTTTTGTTTGTTCGTTGTTTTTATTGATTGTTAGTTGTGTTGTTATTAATTTCACTCCCAATTCATAAGATACCATTGTAATAAAGGTTGCAGAGCCCTGAACGCCGCCATTTTTATTGTTTACCTTTAGTAAAGTACCTAACCAAATGGAGTATAGTGCTGTAATTATAACTATTTCTGGAAATACCGAACTCTTAAAAAGCCCAGTTCTCAAAAATACAAATTCTTAAAAGGAGTTCCAGCAGGGAAATTCTAAACGAATGATCAGAGTGAGAAATACACGTTGAGCTCCCTAAAAAATGGTTGAGCTACACGAGGACTGATGTATGCGTGCCGTCAGTTAGGACAGGTCAACTCAAAGATGTTATGGCTCTTTCTTAAAAAGATTATATGAACTTTATAATGAGCGAATATATGTCAACACCACAGAGTTCAATAACTATGTTAAAAATTATTCAAAATTATTTAAAAAGATTTGTTTGGTGGCGAAGACACGTTATATGTCTAAAAATAAAAAACAGTAATAATGTTATCAAAAGTACATGGAATATTATCAACAGTGAAACGGGAAGGGTTCGTAGACGAAATGGTGATTATAGCCTTAATATCGATAATAATATAATTAAATCAGATTTAGAAGTAGCCACAGCATTTCAAAACTTTTTCTCTGACATTTCTGTTTCAACTACTAAATTTTTAAACTCATCACCCACTGTTGCAGAATCTTTACTTAAAGATAATGTAAAAGTTAGCGATACTGATTTCCAATTTAATCATATTAACTATAGAGATATTATTAAGACCTTCAACATGTTAAATGTGAAAAAAACTACGGATCTATGGGGTAATTCTGTTGATGTTGCCAAATCGATAATCGACATTGTAGCACCTACCTACTACCTACCCACAGTCAATACAATCATTAAAAATAACGGCTACGTTATTTTTAATGATTGTATTGACTGTGGAAAATTTCCTGATCTAATGAAAAATAGTAAGATTACACCCTCGTTTAAATCAGGTTGCACATCTGACCCCACTAATTTTAGACCTATATCTGTGCTACCTACATTTAGTAAAATCTTTTAAAAACTTATGTTAGACCAAATGCAACGGTTTTTTAGTAGAAACAAACTCCTACATTTAAAACAGTTTGGCTTTACAAGGGGTCGTTCAACTACCGATGCCGGTGTTGAACTGTTAGGGCATATTTTTGATGCATGGGAGGACTCACACGATGCTTTGGGTATTTTTTGCGATTTATCCAAGGCTTTTGATTGCGTGGTTCATGAAACTTTGATCAGGAAGTTACACCACTATGGCGTCAAAAACACTTCTCTGAATCTTATTATCTCGTACCTGAGTAACAGGATTCAGAAGGTGGACTTCAATGGAAAGAGATCTTCGGGGTCCAAAGTTTCAATGGGAGTCCCATAGGGCTTGATTCTTGATCCATTTTTATTTTTGATTTATATAAATGACTTACCTTTATAACAAGAGAGAATCACGAAATAGTGCTGTTTGCAGATGATACGTCACTATTATTTAAACTTAAGCGTCAAGAAATCTTTTCTGACGATGTAAACAGTGCCCTCTCAGAAGTGGTACACTGGTTTAATGCTAACAATCTACTTTTGAATGAAAAGAAAACTAAATGTATTAAGTTTACAACACCTAACGTAAGACAGGTGAAAACCAGTATACTTCTTAATGGCGAAGAGTTGGACCTTGTGGACACCACTGTATTTCTAGGCATCACTTAAGATTCTAAACTTCAGTGGGGCCCACATATAGATAAGTTGTCGAAAAAGCTCAGCTCTGCGGCATACGCTGTTAAAAAGATACGTGGCTTAATCGATGAGGATACAGCTCGCCTACTTTATTTTAGTTATTTTCATAGTGTGATGTCGTACGGTATTCTGTTGTGGGGGAATGCGGCCGACATACAAACTATTTTTGTGTTGCAGAAACGAGCAATTCGGTCAATTTATAATTTAAGTCCCAGATATTCACTGAGGGATAAATTTAAGGAGATTAATGTTATGACTGTTCCATCACAGTATATTTATGAACATTTATTGTATGCTCACAGGAATATTAATCTCTTTAAAAAACGTAGTGATACGCATAATTTTAATACCAGGAATAAAAATAAATTTATAGTTCCTGCAACCAGGCTTCAGAAGATAAGTAATTCATTCAAATGCCAATGTATACGCTTGTACAATAAAATCCCAAGCAACATTCAAAACCTAAGCATCAACAAATTTAAATCAATTATTAAGCAGAAACTGTGTTCTAAAGGTTTCTATACGGTGAAAGATTATATGGCCGACAGAAATGCTTGGGATTGAACTGTTCTAATGAACCAGGCTATTGATTTTTGACATCAAATTTGATTATTATTTTATTAATTGTGGTTTTTTTTTTTTTTGTAATTTATTATTGACATTATATCTTTATACCATTGACATATACCCAATTTATTAGATTATGACATATTCTCTGTATACAATTGACATTTACATACCCGATTAATTTGAATATTCAGAGAAGTGTTTTTGACGCCATAGTGGTGTAACTTCCTGATCAAAGTTTCATGAACCACGCAATCAAAAGCCTTGGATAAATCGCAAAAAATACCCAAAGCATCGTGTGAGTCCTCCCATGCATCAAAAATATGCCCTAACAGTTCAACACTGTTCAACACAACACAGTTCATCAGTAGTTGAACGACCCCTTGTAAAGCCAAACTATTTTAAATGTAGGAATTTGTTTCTATTAAAAAACCGTTGCATTTGGTCTAACATAAGTTTTTAAAAGATTTTACTAAATGTAGGTAGCACAGATATAGGTCTAAAATTAGTGGGGTCAGATGTGCAACCTGATTTAAACAAGGGTGTAATCTTACTATTTTTCATTAGATCAGGAAATTTTCCACAGTCAATACAATCATTAAAAATAACGTAGCCGTTATTTTTAATGATAACAAAAATTTAAGTAATTATGGAGTGAACTTATCAACGTACCGATTATTAAATTAGGGTCCAAATCTATATTAGACTACCTCGTTGGTCTAGTGGTCTCAATCGCAACTGCTACGCTAGAGGTCTTGGGTTCGATCCCCAGGTCGAGCAAAGTGTTATTGGGTTTTTCTATGAAATTCTCAGTAGCAGCTCGGAGTCTGGATTTGTGCCCGGTGAGTGGCAATAGGCTCGCCCCCTATTACATGGGACCTAAAACATACCGGCGAACTGTGGGTGTACACCCATTAGTACATAACGTCCGATAAATCGAACTAATTTTTTTTTTTTTTGTGATAATTCATTTTTTTTTTCAACGTTTTTCATTTTATAATATTAGTTTAACATATTTACTCAATTGTTAACACTGCTATTAAGATATGAATGCACCCGATCGCTCGTCAGTTGTCAGTTACCAAAGTGGCGCTACCCGGTCAAAATTTTCCGCGGCAAAAAGGTAAGACTTTATAAGGGTTTTTGTTGTTTTATGTTTACGATTATGCATAGTAAAACTGATATTTATATTCCTAAACTATAAGAGTATTGATATATAACGTTGTTTTTTCTAGACCACTGTAATTTTGAAAGCAGGGCTTGCGAATTTTGTACTGTCCGATTTATCGGACGCTATGCACAGCGGGTACTGCATGCAGTGTTTGTTGAATTGTTACAGTTTTCAAGTGTATGAAATATTGTCTGCTTTGGAGTGCGAGGATAATGATAATTATTCAGTAAACATAATTTATGTTGAAGCCCCAATAGAGGATTCGACTCAAGTCACTGATGGTATAGTGAGAAGTCTGATGAGGAGCATGGCGTAAACCTGAATAACTTAGGACGAAGATTGCTTCAAACTGGCTGCGAATTGCGTTGTTTACGAGGGGATGACGATTTTTCTACTCCATCCTTCCTGATGCCTCCATCCTACCTGATGTCTCCATCCTACCTGATGCCTGCATGCTTCCTGATGCCCCTATCCTGATGAGACATCTGAAGGAACTCTGTTTTTATACTACAGGAACTTTACGAGCTAATCGCACCGATAACTGTACCTACGATCAAAGATGGGAAGCCATTCAAGAGGTAGAGCGACGTCATTGCGATACTAATCAGTTGATGATGTCTTTTCATGCCGTTGGAACGACAACAACGTTGCCACAATGGCCACTAACTTCCGAAACTTAGACATGACAACCGCTACTCGCTGATCTCACGAAAAAAAAGGAAAAGTATATGGGTGGAGTAGACAAATGCGATCAGGCTGTGGCAAATTTAAGTACTCGGATGCGTATAAAGAAGTGGTGTTGCCCATGTTTTCATATTTAGTAGACGTCTCAGTAGTAAACGCTTGGTTATTAGCTCGAAAAAATTGCTGCATAAAAGATACCGAATCCTTGTTAGTTTTTTCTACGCTTTATAGCAAAAAGCGTACTTGCTACATATGCGACTCCGCCACATAAAGGATGCAAGCCAGCAAAACCATTGTTTACAATGAGATACGACGGCAGAGATCATTGGCTAATAAATACAGAACGGCGGGTTGCAGACAAATGTAGAGATAAAAGTAAATTTCAATCTCAGAAATGTGATGTAGGCCTTCACCCCAAATGCCACATGGCATATCATGTTGCATTATAAATCATAGACTGAAATATATAACTTTTCTTTTGATTGTTATAATATATTTTGTCGCCTAACTAGCACTTTTATTTACACCTATTTTGAACATCAACTGTGTCCGCCATGCATATAGTCCGATTTATCGGACGGGCCATAAGATATGAGCTATCACGTAAAAAAAATATTTTAGTCATTAAATCATCAAATGTACTCTAAATGATAATATATTATAGTTACCATATTGAAAAAGGCGAAAATAAACTTTATGCACTAATGGGTTAAGTACACCTCTGCCTAACCCTTCGAGGAATACAGGCGTGATGGTATGTTATGTTCTATATTTTCCGATGCTCATCTATTTCAATCCTTTTGTTTGTAAAATGTCAAAATTTACGGTATATAAAACGTAACGAAATCTGTAAATAGTATTTATTCGCTATTTGGATAAATACTCGAGTAAATACCCCCAATCTCGTCCTTTGCACTCCTAAACACCGACCCCACAGAGGTTTTTGCTATACTTATGTCTCTAAAAACAGATAGTGCTCCAGGTTGGGATAAAATACCCGTTAGCTTTTTAAAATCAGCACATGACTTATTAACTCCGATTATATCTCACCTAGCAAATCTTAGCTTTGAGCAGGGAATTTTTCCAAGCTCACTTAAACAAGCCCTAATAACGCCCGCGCATAAGGGTGGGGACAGAACCGATCACTCTAACTACAGACCAATATCGGTCCTGCCATCTTTATCTAAAATCATAGAAAAACTTATTAATGTACGTTTAATCAGATACCTAACAAAACTTAAAATACTATCTCCCACACAGTTCGGCTTTAGGCGCGAAATTTCCACAGAAGACGCTGTCCTGGCACTTACCTCCCTTGTAACAGACAAACTGGACGAGGGAGGTAAGTGCCTGGCGGTCTTCTTGGACCTTAAAAAGGCCTTCGACACGGTATCTGTCCCCATTCTTCTGCAAAGGCTTGAAGATATAGGCATAAGAGGTACACCTCTCAAACTCTTTGAGCAGTATCTCAGTGATAGGAAACAAAAGGTCAAAATAGGTGAACTTGTTAGCTCAGAACAAGTAGTCTCGTGTGGAGTCGGGCAGGGCAGTGTCCTGGGCCCGACTCTATTTCTCGTCTATATTAATAACCTCTGCAATATGGACTTGGCTGATGGACGCATCATCTCATATGCGGATGACACAGCAATAGTTTTCGCTGAGAAAACATGGGATAGGGTTCGGATTTCAGCAGAGAGTGGTTTGTCGAAGATTGCAGGATGGCTTGATCTTAACCTTCTGACTTTGAATATATCCAAAACGAATTTTATTTGCTTCTCAATGTACGACCGCACCCAGCCAAATGATGCATTTGAAATTAAAATTCATAAATGCGCAAACTTTTTTGATCCTCATTGTTCATGCACAAAAATAACCAAAGTTTCACATACAAAATATCTTGGTATGATGATAGACCAGCGTCTATCCTGGCATAAACACATAGAATTAATCATGAGCAGACTCAGGAAACTAATTTGGATCTTCAAAACATTGCGCCATGTAGCTACTAAAAGTCTTTTGCAGCAAATATATACCTCACTAGCACAATCGATCTTAATGTATTGTTTACGGCATGGGGTGGCTCAACAAAAACTAAATTTATAGAAATAGAAAGAACACAAAGAATATTACTAAAGGTCTTCAAGCCTTTTAGATTTCCAACAGAGAGCTTATACCTTATGTCTGACGTTCTGACAGTACGGAAGTTATATGTACTCCTGATTGTTCATAAAAGACATAATTTTTTCACTTTTGCGAAAAGGCAATACAAGTGGCAGTCTTCACGACTGTATAATTTCCTAAATAAGGCCTTAGGTATTTACCCTCAAAAATATATTGATTGCAAAAAGACTGCGACCCATTGGTTAAAAACAAAAAGTTGCGATGATATCGAGCTAATGTTACAGACTATTCTCTATCTCTAAATTACAACGTCACCAGCAAACTAGCGGAAGATTCTTTACTGGTATCTAATTCCGATCCCAAGACAAAATTCGTAGGGCTAATTTTATAATTTTATGTCTTTTAATGTGCAGTTAAATCTAAATTTTGACTTATTACAGACCGTTTATCGTACTAACTTAACAGTTATCCTAACCAACTAAAGTCACTTTAAATACTTCCAGCCATGCATACGCTCACACACATACACACACACACCCGTTTTCATTGTAAAAATTTTTTTCCTTGCTTAAGGTGTCTAGAATCACGGACGAGAAAATTTTTTTTCTAGTCCGTGTCTAAAATAATAATAAATTGTTATTTAACTTGTTGGAAGAGCGGAATCTCCTAACACAAGCAATGCTTTGCTTAAAAGGAGATTCCAAAAACTATAATTGTTATACTTTTAAGTTGAATCAATAAACAATTTACGATGGAGAATGTTACTAGGTATGCCAAATCGCTTGAAATGTTGGCTCAGTAAAGCCTGTATGTATACATATACACTAGTTTTTGTTGTAGTCAAAAATACCTAGTAGTTTTGATTTTATTGGCATTCAAAGTTTCGAAAAATATCGAGTCCCGCTAACAGTCACGTGACCGCTTGTGACGTCATATAACAACGCGCCGCGCGGGCCGCGGCCCGCTTAGTATCAACATAGTGTAATTAAATCTAATTACACTATGGTATCAAGTCGCCAGCGGTTATAGTAGTAGGTGTAATAGCTTGCGCAGTATTTTGTTGTGTTTTTGTCCGCGTACTAAGTTAATAGTCTAATAATAGTAAATATTATTCGATTAATAAAATGGATTAAGAATTCGAAAAAGGGCAATCTGATAATGTACCTAAAATAGATGGATTAATGGATGCGCATTATTTATCAACAAATAGTCATTTCGTTGCCGCCGAAATGCGAGGAATAAAAACGAAAGTCAAAATGGTCTTCACAACAATAAACTGTATTTTATCTTCAAATGGATCTAACCTCTTTATAATAAATACTAGGAAATCATGTGTTGTGCCTAAATGTAAAAATACAACTACCAATTCGCCGGAAAAGCTGTTTTTAGGGTTCCGTAGCCAAATGGAAAAAAACGGAACCCTTATTGATTCGTCATGTCTGTCTGTCTGTCCGTCCGTATGTCACAGCTACTTTTCTCAGAAACCATAAGAACTATGCTGTTGAAACTTGGTAAGTAGATGTATTCTGTGAATCGCAATAAGATTTTCACACAAAAATAGAAAAAAAAAAACACCGGCCAAATGCGAGTGGGACTCGCGCACGGAGGGTTCCGTACCATTACGATTTATGACGTATTAAAAAAAACTACTTACTAGATCTCGTTCAAACCAATTTTTGGTGGAAGTTTACATGGTAATGTAAACCATATATTTTTTTAGTTTTATCATTCTTTTATTTTAGAAGTTACATGGGAGGGGGGACACATTTTACCACTTTGGAAGTGTCTCTCGCTCAAACTATTCAGTTTAGAAAACAGTGATATTAAAAACCTCAATATCATTTTTGAATACCTATCCATAGATACCCAACACGTATGGGCTCGATGAAAAAAAAAATTCGTTAAAAAAAGAAGTTTTAGTTCCAAGTTCTGAAATCTTAATGCGGTTCACAGAATACATATATTTACCAAGTTTCAACAGCTTTCTTATAGCTTCGGAAAAAAAGTGGCTGTGTCATACGGACGGACAGACAAACATGACGAATCTATAAGGGTTTCGTTTTTTGCCATTTGGCTACGAAACCCTAAAAAACAGAAAATTTTGGGACTTCCCCATACTTAGAACTGAAATAAAAATAAAAAATTACATCAAACTCATACGTGTGGGGTATCTATGAATAGGTCTTCAAAAAATGATATTGAGGTTTCTGATATTTTTTTTTTCTAAACTGTTTGCGCCAGAGACTCTTCCAAAGTGGTAAAATGTGTCCCCCCCCCTGTAACTTCTGAAATAAGAGAATAATAAAACTAAAACAAATAATGATGTACATTACCATGTAAACTTCTAGATTAGTAGTAGATTATTTTAATACGTCATAAATCGTAATGGTACGGAACCGTCCGTGCGCGAGTCCGACTCGCACTTGGCCGGGTTTTTTATAGTTCCAAAAGACGTTAAAATGCGAAAAACATGAATTAAAGCTATTTATTTATTTAGTGCCATAATAAAAATAAATAAATATTTTTTTTCGCATTTTAACGTCTTTTGGAACTATACTCTTAAAAAAACAACTTTTCCGGCGAATTGGTAGTTGTATTTTTACATTTAGGCACAACACATGATTTCCTAGTATTTGGATTGGACATTTTTAAAAGAATTTAGGTATAATTTCGACGGCACAGGCGCGCGACTGCGAGCGGACTGAGTGAGCCAGACTGAGCGCGTTGTTCTATGACGTCACACCGTAACAGGCGGCCTGCGTCGTTTGGTTACAACTTGTTTGACTTCTAAAACGGAAACTAATTGACGTATCGAAGTAATTCTTTCACTAGTATTTTTTATTTTTGACAGAGATTATGGAGTGCTAATAATCAAAATTCGTAAACATTCTTCATTAACAAAACGGATATTTATGAGTACCTACCTATTTATCCAGATAAAATTTCAACACTGGTAGGTATACATACATATTTCAAAACTCCCGGAAAAGTTTCCTGATATCCTCCGATTTCCGAACCAAATGACTAGGTACCTACTAATAATGTACAGTTTGTTCGAAATAAGTAAGCCGATCGGAAGTTAGCCGTTCCGAACTACAGCGTTGATAAAATCGTTCAATAAAGTGTTTTAATACGTAGATATCGAAATTAGTAAACAAAATCATTAGAAATGTGAAACATATACAACTCTAATTATCTTTACACCGACTCTTTCTATTAAAATTTACCACTTCTAAACCACTTGCAGATAACTTCCGATCGGCTTACTTATTTCGAACAAACTGTACAGTCACCATCAAATATATCGGAGTGAACAGATTGTTGCTGCTGTCGTAGTTGGTAAAAATAAAATATGCCTGGGATGAAATTAGTTCACAGCTATTATAAATGAACAAGTTTATTCTATACTATACTATAAGTATATATACTAATTAATAATACAAGGTATTGATTGCATTATAATTTATACGAAAGTATCATATTGTGTGCAGAACAGAATAAGTACCTGACTAAATACCAATACAGAATGGAATTTGTCTATTATGTAGGTAGGTACTAATTATTTCCAGTTGCTTCCGTATTTTCATTGCGTAATTCTTGTCTGACATTAATATTTGATTGTAACAGTTGCTTCAACCTCTCATGTATGTCATCATTTTTTTGTTCCAAGTAGTCTAATGCAGAATTTATCTCATCCAATTTTGAATCCAACATGATATATTCTGAAATGCCAAGTAATACTAAAACATTTATGTATATACAGTAGACTCCGTTTATTATGACTCCGCCTATATTGACCAACCAATTATTATGACGTAATTACACGACGAAGTTTGGTATTCATATAAAATTCTTTATAAAAAAGTCGGAAATGACTTCCCTCTTACAGTGACATGTCGCATATGATGACCTATTTTCAATAAATTTATGTCCGGTTTTAATGACCAACATGATGCTTTACACCTTCGGTAATTTTAGTTGATGATTCCCGACGACGTTGGGCACGTGGCTCGTTTTTGTTTTGAGTCTTAGTGAGTAATTGACACTTGAAGGTCACGCAATTTTTATTTTCATTTAATATGTATGCATACATACATACTATGTTTCTCTATTAAAATGCATAAGTACATGTTTACATAAAAAAGGTTTATTTTTTTCACAAAATGCTTTGTGTGACGTCTGCTTATTACGTGTTTGTCAATAATTCCTTTCAATGTCATAATAAACGGATTCTACTGTATCATTCTTAGTGCCATGCATGATCCTTGAATGGTTATCCTCTAACCACCCAAGTCAGATTTTATTGACAAAACATAACACATTACAAACAATAATATAATATACCTACCTACCACTTAGGTAAAAAACAAGGCACAATTGCCAAGAATTTCTTTTGTTTTAAATTTCACACGGTAGGTACAATAATTATAATTTTGTTTCTGCATTTCACTAACTCTGAATATGTTCCTATTGAATTACTCAGCAATTTATTTTATACTAGAGTTGCTTTTATAGCTATTCTATTCCCTTTAAAGGACTCAGTTATCCCACAGGATGGAAAATAACCAATTTAATCTAGAATAATCTGACTTTCTCCGGTCCTGAAACAGTATAATAGCAACTGTTCTGACATGTTGAAATGCAGTCGTATAAGGTAATTTTTAGATACATACAGTGTATGTGATGCTAAATTGTCAGCTGTATTTAAATGGCCTAAATCAAAAAATATATATGCTTATAAAGGGGACAAAAGCAACTTTTGCTTTGACTTGCTAGTATTATACAAGTGGCCAAGGCTACTCAGTGACCTGGGTTAATAAGAATTTAGGATTAGGGTCAGACAGTAGCCTTAGGGGACTAATTAAATCAAACTTTTACCTTCAGCAACATTCTCATCATCATTTTGATGATTAGGTTCAATATCATTGCTGTCTATGATGCCATTTTCATTAGTATTGTTTTTATCTTGCCCAGCCATACTCCGTTGATACTTGATAAAATCGCTGAATATATTATGATAGAGACTGCAGAAGTAAATGACAATGGTCAATTAATCTAGATTAGATAGACACGGGAATGACAATATTTATGTAATAAATAACCAGTTCACTTAGTACATACGTATAGCAAGGTGCAAATATTAGAGATACCTATCAATTAAAACGACGATGTCGACAATATCTAGGACCTAGTCGGTCTTTTAATTTAAATTAAACTCCTTGATGAGCGGGGATCTGGTAAAATACAACAAAATACAAATATTACCATTTGTAATTCGTATTCTATAGAGAACGAGTAATGACACATGACACTATTGACAAAACAGGGTGACCAACTGACCATCTCAAAACTACAGATCCTGCCTTTATTTTGGTTAAAAAACTGCCAATGGAGAATGTTACTATAATAGGTACGCCAAACCGCTTGAAATGTTGTCTCAGTAAAGCCTGTATGATGTATACAAATACACTAGTTTTTGTTGTAGTCAAAAGTACCTATTAGTTTTGATTTTAAAGGCATTCAGAGTTTCGAAAAATATCTAATCTAGTCCCGCTAACAGTCACGTGACCACTTGTGACGTCATGTCACAACGCGCCGCGCGGGCCGCGGCTCGCTTAGTATCAACATAGTGTAATTAAATCTAATTACACTATGGTATCAAGTAGCCAGCGGTTATAGTAGTAGATGTAATAGCTTGCGCAGTATTTTGTTGTGTTTTTGTCCGCGTATTAAGTTAATAGTCTAACTAGTCTAACTAATAGTACCTAAATATTATTCGATTAATAAAATGGATTAAGAGGATAGTATCCGCTCCGCGCTCCATACAAACGTAGTTTGGTCTTATCTTGAATATTAACAAATGAAAGTCTTTGGAATTTTGCAGTAACAATCTTATCATTAAAATACGTGTTCCTGTAGTATACAATTTCATTTCAATATACGGTTAAAAAGTTACACGAGCTCAAAGACTGGCAAATTTCGTTGAAAAACGGCCCAACTTTATGCTAGTATTTCTCGACAATGTATCAATACAGAAACATTCTGATTCGAAAGAAACCCAGATAATATAGTGAATATATTTTTACAAGTTATTAACAATATTATAGGAGTCATCTCCAAAATTCGGAACATAAGAAATACGCGTGAAAATGTTGCAAATGTATTGTTGTTTCTCCCCTCGGGCACGCGTTCGCATCGCGAGGGATAGAGACAGCGACAACTGTGCAACATTGTTGCGTTCGCGAGGGACACTCCTCTTAAGGATTCGAAAAAGGGCAATTGGATAATCTATCTAAAATAGATGAATTTATGGGTGGCGCATTATTTATCAACAAAAAGTCATTTCGTTGCCGCCGAAATGCGAGGAATAAAAACGTCAAAATGGTCTTCACAACAATAAACTGTATTTTTATCTCTAAATGGATCTAACCTCTTCATAATTATTAATACTAGGAAATCATGTGTTGTGCTTAAATGTAAAAATACAACTACCAATTCGCCGGAAAAGTTGTTTTTAGGGTTCCGTAGCCAAATGGCAATAAACGGAACCCATATAGATTCATCATGTCTGTCTGTCTGTCTGTCCGTCCGTATGTCACAGCTACTTTTCTCCAAAACTATAGGTAAGAACTATGCTGTTGAAACTTGGTAAGTAGATGTATTCTGTGAACCGCATTAAAATTTTCACACAAAAATAGAAAAAAACCGGCCAAGTGCGAGTTGGACTCGCGCATGGAGGGTTCCGTACCATTACGATTTATGACGTATTAAAAAACTATTTACTAGATCTCGTTCAAACCAATTTTAAGTGGAAGTTTACATGGTAATGTACATCATATATTTTTGTTAGTTTTATCATTATCTTATTTTAGAAGTTACACACATTTTCAGCAAACCCATACCTATGTGGTATTTATGGATAGATCTTCAAAAATGATATCGTGGTTTCTAATATCATTTTTTTCTAAACTAAATAGTTTGTGCGAGAGAATCTTTCAAAGTGGTAAAATGTGTGTGTCCCCCTGTAACTTCTAAAATAAGAGAATAATAAAACTAAAACAAATATATGATGTACATTACCATGTAAACTTCTAACGAAAATTGGTTTGAATGAAATCTAGTCAGTAGATTTTTTTAATACGGTTTACGGTAACGGTTTTTTTTTTACCGGCCAAGTGCGAGCAGGACTCGCGTGACGTTTATAACGTTTTAAAAAAAATCTACTGACTAGATCTCGTTCAAACCATTTTTCGTTAGAAGTTTAATCCATTTTTTTAGCATTTTAACGTCTTTTGGAACTATAAAAAACAACTTTTCCGGCGAATTGGTAGTTGTATTTTTACATTTAGGCACAACACATTATTTCCTAGTATTTGGATTGGACATTTTTAAACGTATTTAGGTATAAATTCGACGGCACGGGCGCGAGACTGGGTGCGGACTGAGTAAGCCAGACTGAGCGCGTTGTGCGATGACGTCACACCGTTACCGGCGGCCCGCGTCGTACGGTTAAAACTTGTTTTACTTCTAAATCGGAAACTAATTGACGTATTTAAGTAATTCTTTCAATAATATTTTTTAAACTTGACAGACAATATGGAGTGCTAATAATCAAAATTAGTTAACATTCTTCATTGCCAAACCATGCCAAAGTCTGTTCTTAAAGCTGCCAATTAAGGCTTAAGCGTCAGGTAGGGCACGAAATTCAGAGTTTTCTTGGTTTTTGGCAATTTTTTCGGCTATAACCTTCTAGGTACAGTCGCCAGCATATTAGGTTATACAAAACTGTCAAATCTCTCCAAATAATTTTCAATCTTAAAACGTTAATGATTAAGTTCAAAATCAACTGAGAAAATTTGTCATTTTGTGGTAACTAGATGTGTTGGCGACCGCACATGGCCCTCGAAATTTCGACATCAACAGTAACTACTGCCATGTCTTAACATTATATACCAAGAAAAATAAAAATACTCAAATTATGTTATATTTATTTGAGAAATATTCTTTCGAATGTAGCGTCAGACATTGGTAAGCATAGCAGTTCTTTGGCAAAATTATCAATATTTACTTATTTTAGTTGTCCACAAGAATTCCGCATTTTGCCGATAGCACCCCAAAAATTGTCAACAATTAGAAATACAATACGTCAAGATATTTCTTTTATATTCATCAACTTCATCATAAAAGTTTAAAAGTTGTTATTGAATGTGATACACACATAAAACAAGAAGTACGGGGAAAATCCCCCTATATAATTATGCTCACGAACTATCTTCTGAGCTGCCATTTTCGAAATTTCGCGTTGCTATATGGAGATTTATTTTCTATACCCAATATTGTCAAACACTGCAACGTTTATTAAAACGTCAGCCGATCATGCCAAGTGCTTAATAAATAAGGGTCAAATCCTGCCAAAATGGCAGGAACATGCCATATATAGTCACACTAGACAAAAAAATATAAAGGTCAAGACTATGGAGTGTAGAAGTAAGGAGAATCATCTGTGTACACAAAAAGTTAGTGTCCGTAAAAATTCATTAAATTTGGGTAGCGCCACAGTAGCATCAGGGTAAATTTTAAAGGCGCGCTTCTTAAAATTCTCATAAAGTAGAAAAAAAAACGTAAATGATTATTTTTTGTGTATAATTTTTAAAGGACTACGTAGTGTATATTAAAAAAAATGTATGAATAAGAAGAAAGAATCATATGCTATACAAAATAAATAAGTGAATAAAAATAAAGAAATGAAGAAATGAATGTGTTTAAAATTAGAGTTAAAATTATAAAAATGAGCAATGGGTTATAAACTAAACTTTCATAAAAAAATTGATAAACATACGGTTGGTTGGAAATAACAAAAGAAACAAAACTTGAAAGTTGAAACCAGTTGCCCCTTTAAATAATGTACTCTGTGATTGAAACTTTAACTACACAATACGGTCGAGATCATGATCCAATCGGATACTTCACAGTATCGATACAACGTCATACAATATTAATAAGAGCAATACAAACGAATACGATATAATTTTGCTTGTATCGATACAAAGGTTCACAGGGCCACACATCAAGTTAGACACCCGACATAACTATAACTACGCTACCGCCTACCGGCTACACCGAATCACCGATACAGTTTGTTCGAAATAAAGGAGTATTACGGGCTTTTCTGAATTATAATTGTATTTAGTCAACTTAAGCTTTTTTAAAGTCAGTTAAACTAAGTAAGGGGTAGTAAGTAAGGGAGTAAAACACAAAGGTTACACTTATTTTAAGACGACATGCACTCTTATCGTAAATTCAAATGAGAATGGGTAAGAGAATAGAATTTGATGTCGGATTTTGTAACAGGTTTCAGATTTTAAACTTTTAGCTTTCATTAGACACTTCTGGGTGAGTTGTAATTACTTCTTATCCTTTATTTTTATATCCTAGTGTTATGCCGAGTAACTAATAGAAAGACGTGGATAGGCCACGAAGGATCTAGATCCGTCATAGAAGCACGTCGAAACACAAAAGAATGTACCCGACTGCGCCGCTCGCAATTTTTTTTTTTTTTGAAAAGCTTACTAGCAACAAGCAGTAAGTTCACACATTACTAGTATTCTTGTTAACCCCTCGTGCTAAGCTAAATGCTTGTGTTACGAGTGGGTTCACGTGGGTAGTGCAATGGGTGGGGTTCGAACCGGCAACCACATGATCGCAAGTCCGATGCCCTAGCCATTAGGCTACCGCCGCGAATAATAATAACAGTTCAAGGCCAAGGTCACGGGTCAGCGCCCGGAAACAATAGGCGGTTAGGTACATACACAATTTTTATGGACTAATCGCGACTTTTCGACTGTGGAATCTTCATCGCGCGTATAAATACCGGTCGTGAGGGCTAGGCAGAGTAGTCTTGTGTTGGAAGCGAACAAGTGAAGATCGAAGTGAGTTGACAAGTGATTAATTGTGCGATATTGTTGAGTGTAGTGTACGACTATAGTGACGTTGTGGTGATTTCTATTGTGTTTTTGCGAACTTAATTAAAGTTTTTGTTTATTTATTGGTAAATTGGCTTAATTAATTTATCCCGAACCCAAGCGGTAACACTATAATGGTGTAACCAACAAAATATCATCATAGTGTAACGTAACAATGGTTTAAATTTTCAGAATTACTCGCTTTGCTACCATTATCATCCTAAGAAGTTGTAAGGAATATGTCTAAATGGAATCATTCTTAGGAAAAAGGGCAAGTACACCTTCAGGGTATTTGCCTGGGTATTTACACGCTTTCTCCCAAAATTCTATTTACTTGCGAAATTACAGGGTAGAATCCCATCTCTACTAGTGACAGGGATTCCCTTAGCAAATAGGGTTACCATAACTTAAAGCGTTATATAGCTTAAATCGATAATTATCGATTATCTAATTAATAATCGATTGAAAACAATTATTTTAATGATCGATTAATCGATCGATCGCTACCGCTTGTCTGGAAGCACTGCTACGTATCAGTGCGGCTACTGATTGGTTGGATCGGTGCGCAGTGTTACCGCTAGTACTATCTAGTTTGTGGATACATCATGGAAAAAAGTTGCCAGATTTGTAAATGAATTACTTTCGAAATTCGGCTAGAAGTGGCTAAAGTTCTTTTGGCTTACTACATGTAGTAAGCCAAAAGATAAGATAAAGATATATAGATAGATCTTTCAAGATATTATGTTCATATATTGTGTCTAATGTACTCTAGACGTAAATTTATCGTTAAAAAAGCACTTAAATAACGAATTATAAATTCTTACCTAAAACTTTGGTGCTGCCACCTTGGCTATATATTATTACCCACTATTATGGGAAAATATTATACGTATTCTGAAGTTTGTATTAATTTAATATCTGAAATATTTAATGGCTTGTTGTAGTTTTCCTGGACCTGATGATTTACGTCGGAATGGGATTGTAGCTATAGGACGAACAGTTTGGGCATCATAACTGGCATCAAAGTTTGTAGCAGATATTTTGAGAAAAAATAGTCAAAAAGAAGAAACTTACACTGTCATACCCTCATTCCCTTGTTTTATTTAAAACAACCGTGTAAAATCCATGAAAGCTTAATAAAAATAAACATGTTCTATTACTTAGCCACGAAGCCAGAACCTACTAAAACATTATAAGGAATGGCAATGAAGAATGTTAACTAATTTTGATTATTAGCACTCCATATTCTCTTTCAAAAATAAAAAATACTAGTGAAAGAATTACTTTGATACGTCAATTAGTTCCCGATTTAGGAGTAAAACAAGTTGTAACCACCGTACGACGCGGGCCGCCGGTTATGGTGTAACGTCATCGCACAACACGCTCAGTCTGGCTCACTCAGTCTGCTCGTAGTCGCGCGCCCGTGCCGTCGAAATTATACCTAAATACTTTTAAAAATGTCCAATCCAAATACTAGGAAATCATTTGTTGTGCCTAAATGTAAAAATACAACTACCAATACGTTGTTATAATATGTAATAAAGGTTGTTTTTTATAGTTCCAAAAGACGTTAAAATGCGAAAAAAAATGGATAGAAGCTATTTATTTATTTTTATTATGGCACTAAATAATTTGTGCCTGGTGAATGGCAATAGGCTCGCCCCCTATTACATGGGACCCAAACATACTGGCGAACTGTGGGTGTACATTAAGTATACCTCTGCCTAACCCTTAGGGGAATACAGGCGTGATGGTATGTTATAAGTTTATAAATATTATTTTTTTCGCATTTTAACGTCTTTTGGAACTATAAATAAAACCGGCCAAGTGCGCGACTCGCGCATGGAGGGTTCCGTACCAAAAAAACACTTATTTTATGTTACACGTAATACATGGTAATGTATATCATATATGTGTTTTAGTTTTATTATTCTCTTAATTTAGAAGTAACAGGGGGGGGACACATTTTACCATTTTGGAAGATTCTCTCGCACAAACGAGAGAAACACAAACAAAACTTTTTTTTCAGTTTAGAAAAAAAATGATATAAGAAACCTCAATATCATTTTTGAAGACCTATTCATAGATACCCACACGTATGGGTTTGATGTAAAATAAAATTTTGAGTTTCAATTCCAAGTATAGGGAGCCCCTAAAATTTTCAATTTTTGTGTGAAAATCTTAATGCGGTTCACAGAATACATCTACTTACCAAGTTTCAACAGCATAGTTCTTATAGTTTCGGAGAAAAGTAGCTGTGACATACGGACGGACAGACAGACAGACATGACGAAACTATAAGGGTTCTGTTTTTGCCATTTGGCTACGGAACCCTAAAAAAAACTTTTCCGGCGAATTGGTAGTTGTATTTTTACATTTAGGCACAACACATGATTTCCTAGTATTTATTTTGAAGAGGTTGGATCCATTTGGAGATAAAAGCACAGTTTATTTTGTTTGGGCGTTTTTATTCCTCGCATTTCGGCGACAACGAAATGACTATTTGTTGATAAATAATGCGCAACCATTAATCCATCTATTTTAGGTAGATTATCCGATTGCCCTTTTTCGAATCCTTCATCCATTTTATTAATCGAATAATATTTACTATTATTAGACTATTAACTTAATACGCGGACGAAAACACATCAAAATACTGCGCAAGCTATTACACCTTCTACTATAACCGCTGGCGCCGGCGGCTGATAGTTGATACTAAGCGGGCCGCGGCCCGCGCGGCACGTTGTGACATGTGCACATGACGTCACAAGCGGTCACGTGACTGTTAGCGGGACTCGATATTTTTCGAAACTTTTAATGCCTATAAATCAAAACTACTAGGTATTTTTAGCTACAACAAAAACTAGTGTATTTGTATACATACAGGCTTAACTGAGAGAACATTTCAAGCGATTTGGCATACCTAGTAACATTCTCCATTATGTAGAACCACATTATCATCATCCATTGTCAATTTGCTGCGTCGTTTCGTCGTCGTATGCCTTTACCTACCGATAATAATCAATTTATCAGCGTAATTTTAGGCTCGATTACATAGTACTAATTCATATTCTCAAAAATTGTGGTAAATTTTTTTCTCACACGGTAACCTTAAATATAGTGACGTATTCTTTTTTGTCTCTTTCTGCGACACGCTTTGTCTATTGGGTTCTCTATCTACGGTAAAAATGCATTAAATTATAGTGGCGCCACAGTAGCATCAGGGTGAATTTAAAGGCGCGCTTTTTAAAATTCTCATAAAGTAGAAAAAAGCATATGATGATTTTTTGTGTATCATTGTTTAAGGTGTACGTAGTGAATATTTAAAAAAATGCATGAATGAGAAGAAAGAATCATAATGCTATACAAAATAAATAAGTGAATAAAAATAAAGAAATGAAGAAAAGAATGTGTTTAAAATTAGAGTAAAAATTATAAAAATGAGCAATGGGTTATAAAGTAAACGTTCATAGAAAAAATGATGTGATGAATGATTTAGATACGGTTGGTTAGAAATATGAAAGAGGCTGAGGCGAATATTTTTTTCTGTTTTTGGGTTTACACCCACTTGGACAATTTTTCCCAACACAAATTTTACCCATAACTATTGTATTATTCACACTTTTTCAGGAAATAAAATCACTAGCTACACGTTTTCTCATAATAACTCTTTAACGTTATATTTTTTTTTTAACTCGGTTTACTTCAATTCATTTACAATGAAGAATGTTAACGAATTTTGATTATTAGCACTCCATATTCTCTGTCAAAAATAAAAAATACTAGTGAAAGAATTACTTCGATACGTCAATTAGTTTCCGTTTTAGAGGTAAAACAAGTTGTAACCGAACGACGCGGGCCGCCGGTTACGGTGTGACGTCATAGAACAACACGTTCAGTCTGGCTCACTCAGTCCGCTCGCAGTAGCGCGCCCGTGCCGTCGAAATTATACCTAAATTCTTTTAAAAATGTCCAATCCAAATACTAGGAAATCATGTGTTGTGCCTAAATGTAAAAATACAACTACCAATTGGCCGGAAAAGTTGTTTTTTATAGTTCCAAAAGACGTTAAAATGCGAAACAAATGGATAAAAGCTATTTATTTTTATTATGGCACTAAATAAATAAATAGCTTCAATCCATGTTTTTCGCATTTAAACGTCTTTTGGAACTATAAAAAAAACCGGCCAAGTGCGAGTCGGACTCGCGAACGGAGGGTTCCATACCATTACGATTTATGACGTATTAAAATATTCTACTGATTAGATCTGGTTCGAACCAATTTTAGTTAGAAGTTTACATGGTAATGTACATCATATATTTGTTTTAGTTTTATTATTCTCTTATTTCAGAAGTTACAGGGGGGGGGGGCACATTTTACCACTTTGGAAGATTCTCAGGCGCAAACTATTCAGTTTAGAAAAAAAAAATATCCGAAACCTCAATAACATTTTTGAAGACCTATTCATAGATACCCCACACGTATGAGTTTGATGTAAAAAAAATATATAATTTCAGTTCTAAGTATGGGGAACTCCCAAGTAAGTTCTAAAATCTTAATGCGGTTCACAGAATACATATACTTACCAAGTTTCAACAGCATAGTTCTTATAGTTTCTGAGAAAAGTAGCTGTGACATACGGACGGACAGACAGACATGATGAATCAATAAGGGTTCCGTTTTTTGCCATTTGGCTACGGAACCCTAAAAACAACTTTTCCGGCGAATTGGTAGTTGTATTTTTACATTTAGGCACAACACATGATTTCCTAGTATTTATTATAAAGAGGTTAGATCCATTTGGAGATAAAAGTATTTATTGTTGTGAAGACCATTTTGACTTTCGTTTTTATTCCTCGCATTTCGGCGGCAACGAAATGACTATTTGTTGATAAATAATGCGCAACCATTAATCCATCTATTTTAGGTAGATTATCCGATTGCCCTTTTTCGAATCCTTAATCCATTTTATTAATCGAATAATATTTACTTATAACTTAATACGCGGACGAAAACACAACAAAATACTGCGCAAGCTATTACACCTACTACTATAATTATCCGCTGGCGACTTGATACCATAGTGTAATTAGATTTCATTACACTATGTTGATACTAAACGGGCCGAGGCCCGCGCGGCGCGTTGTTGTATGACGTCACAAGCGGTCACGTGACTGTTAGCGGGACTCGATATTTTTCGAAACTTTGAATGCCTATAAAATCAAAACTACTAGGTATTTTTGACTACAACAAAAACTAGTGTATTTGTATACATACAGGCTTTACTGAGACAAAATTTCAAGCGATTTAGCAGTAAAAATAAATAATATATAATTTAGTCGGTAAAAATATAAAAAAAATCAGTCGATTTTGAAATTAATCGCTAACTTAGATTAAAATAGACTGCCACATTAGTCTAGTGGTCCGAAACACGACTGCTACGCTAGAGGTCCTTGGTTCGATCCCCAGGTCGAGCAAAGTGATATTGGGTTTTTCTATGAAATTCCCAGTAGCAGCTCGGAGTCGATTTGTGCCCGGCTAGTGGCAATAGGCTCGCCCCCTATTACGTGGGACATAAACATACCGGCGAAATGTGGGTGTACATAAGCACACCTACACGCCTAACCCTTCGGGGAATACAGGCGTGATGGTATGTTAGTTTAAAACACGGAGGAGACAAAAATTCTCCATGGTTTAAAATAATTTGGAGAAGTTTGACAGTTTGGTATAACCTTGTGCTGGTTGACCATCGTGTGTCAGTTTAGCTTGCCAGTTAAGAAAAATAAAGATAGAAAGTATTGTTAATTGGCAATCCACTATATTGGGATTACAATAAGACGTCATAATTTGTAGTGTTGTGCCGAGTCGAGCCGAGCCGAGGTATTCGAGTACTAGTACGAGTATTCAAATACTTCAGTGGCCTCGAGTACTTTTTGAATCCAACTTTGTAGTTTGCTTTTGACGACAAAACTTAATATTTTATTACAAATTATGTATGAACGATAGGAAAGTATGTAAATAATAATAGATCAATGTTTCATTAGCCATTCAATCATATTATTATCCTTTGGTAATTTGGCATATAAAAGCTAGCAACTAATAATTATTATCAATTGAAACTTTTATCTTTAATTTAAACCCAAGAAGTTTTATAGAAGCACGATTTATTCACTCTGATAATCACACTAAAGTTATT
Organism: Subacronicta megacephala; assembly: GCA_958496365.1. NCBI lineage: Eukaryota > Metazoa > Arthropoda > Insecta > Lepidoptera > Noctuidae > Subacronicta > Subacronicta megacephala. Next base: position 9,633,098 of record OY292515.1, on the reverse strand, counting down.
GAAACTTAACTATGCAAAAAAAAGCTTTGAGCAATAGTGAATGAACTCTTAAGAAAAGATATAAGAACAACTATGTTCAAAACGTAAACGAATCTTCATTATAATTCTTTGTAATCAACGAAAATGTAACCATTAGTATGGAGTAATATTATTCTGTGCTATTAGTTACAAAGTGGAAGCAAGTGATAACCTCGGATATGACCATTGGACTGCCAAGTCAAAGGTCTCGAGTTCAAATCCACTTTCCATCTGACTTTTCGAAGTCATAAGCGTTTTAATACTCTAATAACACGCGCTTAAATGGTGAAGGAAAATATCGTGAGGAAACCTGCTTGAGAGGACTTCTCGATGGGGTATGATGATGATTAGTTACAAATAAAAATCCTTTGGAAACTAGCGAGAAACTTTCGTATACCGTAAGTACTTGAAACCTGTTTTCGAGATTCGAGTATTGTGGATCCGAATTCAGTATTTTATATACTCGAGTACGCGAGTAGGATCTAGGTATTCGAATTAGTACTCGAGCTCGAGTCAGTTTGACTAGGCAAATCCCTAAATTTGACGAAGATTTCTTTGTTTTGCATTGACGAAGAACAAATAAGAATATATTATTATTATAACGTTGGTTTGAGGGTTTAACAGGAAGATATTTACTTTGTGTTAGGTAAAAATGTTTTGTGTTTTCGATTAGTTCGTGTAGTCTTCGATTAGTTCTGTGATGTCTTTTATCTCTAACTACATACCTAAGAGAAATATGGAACGCAAAAAATAGCTCTTGACACTTGCTATCTCTTGTAATCCCAATTTTCTACAAGGCACCTAAATACCTAGTGATCGCGTCTTCCCGTTACTTGCGAAATATATGTAATGTGGTGGAAATAATAAATCATGTTACTTGCAGTCAGTGAGACAATGTTTGATGATGAGTCACACTCAATTATTAATGAGTTTAAAGGAAATCCTTTCATTCTATGCTAAAGGTAGAAGGTTGCGGACCTCAATAAACATAGTGATTTATGGACTAGCATTTTAAAATTTTTGGTCATTGTCATCATTACAATTTTAGGTGTAGTATAGTAATTACTTGGATGTGTTTATTGTATAGAATGGATTATTTCGTGTACCTAGTTACATATTGTTTTTGCTTTTAGAATCAAGATGACATCGGGACCATACAACTACTCTTACATATTTAAATATATTATAATTGGTGACATGGGAGTTGGAAAATCATGCCTATTGCATCAGTTCACAGATAAGAAATGTTAGTATACTTATTGTTCTTATTAGAATCTTTATGTGAAAGTGTAAATAGTGTAAATCATACTTTTTTTACTCATTATACAATAAAATTTTAATGGGAAAATGCTAGTACATGGAGCATATTTAAGAAAAAAATATAGTAGGTAGTCCTGAACTAACATTTTAAAAGTCACTACTGATACTGAGCACTGAATTTCAAATTTTTTTTTCTGACCTTGAATGCTAATGGGTCACTTGATCCCTCAACCATATGTTGTAATCATACATGACTGAAATGGATACATTTCAGTGATTTCATTAAAACATATTGTTTTGATTAGAAAAAGCACATTACAAAAACTACTGTATGAAATTAGAACTGCTGTTCACAGTCGTATTCTTTGAGAAGTTAGGTAGAGAATGGTCACTCATTCATAGACTGATAGGGGCAAGCATAGCCACATCTTGCAGATGGTGTGATCAGATAAGTTATTACTCAGCCTTCAGGCCACTTGACATAATATGCTATGTAATTTTGTTGTACACTAGTGGACCCCTCAGATCGTGCACGAACTCAACCACACCGCCACCTACCAGGTTCAATAGTGAACCTAAACCACCCAGGGACCTTGAATAAACACAAAAAAAATTTGAGTGACCTAGTTGAGCAATTGATTTTTATTTAATACAGGGTGGAAGGGACATCAACGAACAACCGCTTACCATGAATTCGGTACTTGATTCTGGAGCCTGCCTGCTATGAAATTTTTCGTTGGTTATTTTAAAAAAAATCAGATGTTCCTTAAATTTTGACCGTGTAGGTATTGCACTTTTGTGGGAAAAATAAGTTTTTTTAAATAACCGACTAAAAATATCACTTGCAAGGGGGACCCTTCCATTCTGTATATGAGGAGTAAAACACAAATCTCCATCAATATCAGTTTCGAAATAAGTAGTTATAATAATTAATAACACTTAATTAAGCGATTAGCAGTCATAGCCTAGCGATATGACCATTGGACTGCCAAGGCAAAGGCCTCGAGTTCGAATCCAAGGCACGCACCTCTGACTTTTCGAAGCCATGTGCGTATTAATAATTAATTATCACGCGCTTAAACGGTGAAGGAAAACATCACAACAGGCTAGCGTGGTGGACTATAGCCTAATCCCTCTCGTTCTGAGAGGAGACCCGTGCCCAGCAGTGGGACAATGTAATGGGTTGATGATGATGATGAATTAAGCGATTCTACCAGTGCAGTAGTTCGGAACGGCTAACTTTAAACAAGCAGAGTTATTTCGAAATTGTTCATATGGATGGAGTTAATGATGGATTCATATATGATTATTGTTTTCAGTTATGGCTGACTGTCCTCACACGATTGGTGTAGAATTCGGAACACGTATTATTGAAGTTGCTGGCCAAAAAATTAAATTGCAAATTTGGGACACAGCAGGACAAGAAAGATTTAGAGCCGTTACTCGTTCTTACTATAGAGGTGCTGCTGGAGCCCTCATGGTGTATGACATAACTAGAAGGTAATTATTCAAATAACGTTTCTACTCTTGCAGGTTTTATTTATTTGGTTTTATTAAACCATCGTCAAAAGAAGAGAGGGTTCTGAATTCGATTGTTTTCATTTTGATTTGAACTATTATAAAAGCACTTCGATGCCCGTCTGTCTGCAACGACTTTTTTATGTTGAAATTAATAACAAATACTTATGTGTATGGTGCAGTGATGGCCCAGTCGTAACCGGCATGTGCTAAAACCAAAAATTCGAAGATATGTAACATCTACCAACCCACACTGAATTACGGCCCAGTTCCTCCCAATCGAGAGGAGTCCTGTGTCCCAGCAGTGTGACTATACAAGGTGTTTCTTGTAAGGTGTCAAGCCGGCGCAGGGTGATAGGGGACTACCATACCTATCGATTGGACCCCTATGTATGTTCCGCGATTTTTTGTAGTTTTCGAGTTAGAGTACTTTATTCATTTTTTCGAAAATTTTACGATCGAGTGACTTTAAAAATGTACGTCTTTTTTTGTATAACCGTTTCTTCAAGTTCTATTATTGTAATATGATCCTCACGAATTGTAGTTTCATACTTAAAATAATCATCTTACCCACATAATTACAAGTTACACAAATTTTGATCGAAAGTGAGTAATTTACGTATGAGCAATAACAGATCGGAATTTTCAACTTCAAAATAAATATTTAAAAAGAAACTACCATAGATTTGAGCTTATTTTAAAAACTTTGCGGGAACCTAAGCTTCGATAATAATCCAAAAAAAAATATACTTAATAGGGCATTATTTGTTGAAATCGTCCTTTTAATGTATTGAAGTGGAAATTCCCTAATTTTCCGATTTTATTCTTTACCAACATTAATGTCAATTACCGTAAGGAATTAATGTTTAAATGATTAACAGCGTTATTGCAGATCATTTCATGACAAAAACCACAAATTTTTAACTACCTATTTTAAACTTCTCCAGTATTCTGACTACTGACACGAAAAAAATTAAAGTACATAAATTTTAATAATCTGGTTTGTTAGAAAAGTAAAATCATTTGACTGGCTCATTAATCTAGTAGTCCTAAGCGCGTCTGCTTCGCTAGAAGTTCTAGGTTCGATCCCCAGGTTCAGCAAAGTGTTATTGGGTTTTTCTATGATATTATGAGTAGCAGCTCGGAGTCTGGATTTGTGCCCGGTTAATGGCAATAGGCTCGCCCCCTATTACACGGGACCTAAACATACCGGTGAAATGTGGGTGTACCTTAGTACACCTATACCGAACCCTTCGGGGAATACAGGCGTAATGGTATTTTATGTTAAATCAAGTTTTAAATTAAATGCCCAAAATGCCCTCCCTGGACTGATAATTATGCTGATATGTGCCATTAACCGGGCACAAATCCAGACTCCGAGCTGCTTCTAACAATTTCATAGAAAAACCCAATAACACTTTGTTCGACCTGGGAATCGCACCCAGGACCTCTAGAGTAGCAGTCGCGCTTTAGCTTAGCTTAGTACTAGGCTTATGAGCCAGTCAAATGATTTTATTTTGCTCACAAACCAGATTATTAAAATTTTATGTAAATTTTTCTTTTTCTCGAGTCAGTAGTCAGAATATTGGGAGAGTTTTAAAATAGGTAGTTAGAATTTGTTGTTTGTATCATAAAATGGTCTACAGTAAGGCTGTAACACATTTGAACATTAATTCCTAACGTTAATTGACATTAATGTCGGTAAAGAATAAAATCAGAAAAATTGGAAATTCCACTTTACCACATTTGAAGGACGATTTCAACAAATAATGCCCTATTAAGCATCAATTTTTTTGGATTATTATGGAAGCTTAGGTACCCGCGAAGTTTTTAAAATAAGGCCAAATCTATGGTAGTTACTTTTTAGGTATTTATTTTAAAGTTGAAAATTCCAATCTGTATTGCTCATACGTAAATTACTCACATTCAATCAAAATTTGTGTATCTTGTAATTATGTGGGTAAGATGATTATGTTATGTATGAACCAACAATTCGTGAGGATCATAATACAAAATAAAACTCAGAGAAAAGGTTATACAAAAAAAGATATAAATTTTTAAAGACACTCGATCGTAAACTTTTCAAAAAGATGAATAAACTACTCTAACTCGAAAACTACAAAAAATCGCGGAACATAAATGGGGGTCCAATCGATAGGTATGGTAGTCCTCTACCATCCTGCGCCGGCTTGACACCTTACAAGAAACACCTTGTATAAGCCGGCTATGCTATAATGCTACCATGCTGCGTGTACGGTTGTTTAAAAAAAAATTGACTATGCATCATATTTTGACACTGGCAAATAAATCAAAACCTATAGATAAGGGTACTTTCCATTGACATAAAATGTGGCGGTCTTTTGTTCTAATACGGTACGAGTCCGACACACCTTGCTACCTGCCTAGGTAGCAGAAGAGACGTTACGATTTTCCGTACCTGCTACAGCAAAAGTCTACATTCCTTGTGCTGAAAAAAAATTATGTTGTTAAGTCAATGGAATGAAAAAATACGGACATTATGTTGCATGGCATCGCGTTGGTCGCATGTTTTTAAATTATCAAGTAAATACATAGAAACCTATGAGGTACTTTCCGTTGACTTCGAATTTAATTTTCCCTTCATAAATCAGTCCCCGAAACGAATGATCACTCCATTGCTTGGTGTGATGTGTGTGGGTTAGTGTACAGATAATTTGTTAGAAAGCTTTTTAAATAAAAATAATTGTTAAACGATATTCATTTCTGTAGAAAGATCTTTTAAAGACGCTTTTACGAGTCAAAGTTTTACATCCTATCTGACGACCACTGGAAAGAAACGCCGAAACAAATTCAGACAATCATGATCTCCTTTAAAGTCCAGATAGAAGTACAGTTCGTTCGAAATAACTCTTGTCTGAAGTTAGATGTCCCGAACTACCGCGCTGGTAAAATAAATCGCTTAATTAAGTGTTTTTATACAAAAATATCGAAATTATTAAAGAAAATTGTCGTAAATGTAAAACATTTATCACCTCAATTATTGTCTTTACGCGAAACCACTTGCGGACAACTTCAAACAACCTTTTCGAACAAACTGTACAGTAATTTGATCTGATTTATGCAAATGCAAACACAATTATAACCGTACCGCTTAATTGTATCCTCGCCTGTTGGGTACAGGGGCGCGTACTCCATACCAATACCACTCCATACCATTTCATACAAACGGTCGGAACGCGAGTCGTACCTACAGTACGTTCATCGTATCTTGGCGAGTTCGAGCTTCGCGCTGAAGGCTGCGTAGTACTAATAACATTTTTTAGGAACTAAATGGAGGCATTAGGCGTGGTGCGCGGGGTGGTGGACTAGACGAGAGAGGCCCCTAATCACAATCAGTCAGATCAAATATCGTAATCGATTAGTTACATTTGGAATTAATTGATTTTAGTGTATAAGTCACCGTAAAATTTTAAATACCATTCGATTATAAAAAACAAGGTAGTGGATCCAACAACAATGGCAACTGCGCAAGGCGATTTTTCGAAAACAACACTAAATCTGCTGAATTAACAGGAATAGACGCTGAACTAATAAGATAAATATGTGTGATCTTATGTATATCATCAGGATGGAAGATAAATGTTAATAAATTCTGAGAGTTCTGCTTTGACACTGCTACGCTTTATGTTCTTTTGTACCCTTGGTATTATATGACTTCTTAAAAAAAAAAGTTTTTTCAATTAATTTTGACATTTCATTACATGTCGAGGAGTCTCCATTTAGGCATATAAAATGCCTGTAGTTGAAGGCTCCGCTCTTCCCTTACATTATAATAAACTTACAAATAGGTAAATACCTAGTAAGAGAGAAATAACAATATTAAGATACGATCAAAAGAAAATTGTATGAGTGTGAGTATGCGTGCGTGCGCGCGCGCGCGCGTGTTTGTGTGGGTGTGTGTGTGTGTGTGTGTGTGTGTGTGTGTGTGTGTGTGTGTGTGTGTGTGTGTGTGTGTGTGCGTGCGTGCGTGTGAGTGTGTGTGTTTGCGTATGTGTGAGAAAGAGAGAGAGAGAGAGAGAGAGATAGTGAGACAAATATAAATAAGCGAGTAACATCATTCTGGTATTGGTTATTGTTAGATCACTTGTTGCTAAAGTAACTCGGTATCATGATAATTTAAATTGTATAGCCATGTTATTAACTTCTTTTTGCAATCAAATTTTTAGTTATTTAATATTATATTAGTTTATTAATATTATTGTACAAAAAAGATGAGCGTTTTTTATATTGCCTGGTGGCAAATTCTGTTTTGGTTGTGGTAATGTTTACTATGCAGTGTTTTTTTCTCTTTTCTAATATTTTAGGATCATATGGTATCTCTTTATGCTTCTTCTTTACATAAACTTCTTTTACACGGACCGGCAGTGGCGTAGCGTGGGGGGGGGGGGGGCGGTTGCGGTCCGCACCGGGCGGCACTTTTGAGGGGGCGGCATTTCGCGGTGGTAAAATTTTTTTTTTTTTGTGAGAACATTTGTTTACTTTTCAGTTTAGTTTAATCATGCCCTATTTTTTTTTGTTATTCTTCAGTGGCGGATTAGGAGATTTGCCGCCAGTAGACTATACAAATACTGCTGCCCCTACTGACCTCTGCAATTTAATACTGTAGTACACAATTTATTACATTTTTCTTTGTTGTTCTTCAATTTTGCCTTCCTTTAACCACTTTTTCCTTATGATTGTGACTAGGGAATCAATATGTCAGTTCCTAATTTATTTAAACAACCAAGGATTTATTAAACGATTAGGTACACAAGAAATAGTTTTGGGTCTAATTCTGAGTTGTGAAAAGCAAAAAAGAGTAAGGTATGCTTTAATACGCGATGGCCGACCGCATATTAGATCGAAAGAATAGATTACATATGTTTTTTGTCTTAAAAAAGTATAGGTACACCTCATTTTATTAGATCCACTCGCAATTTAGTCAACGTCTAATGTGTTACACACAATGTGTTAATGTGTTAAACACATGTTTCAATCACGATGTTCTAAAAATGCCTTAAAAGACTCCATCGATGCTTCTAACATCATTTTTGCGTATAACGCTTACTTTGAGATCTAAAATGTGTTTCTTGAAATTCGAGATGAAAAAACCGGCCAAGTGCGAGTCGGACTAGCGCACGGAGGGTTCCGTACCATTACGATTTATGACGTATTAAAAAAAACTACTTACTAGATCTCGTTCAAACCAATTTTAAGTGGAAGCTTACATGGTAATGTACATCATACTTGTGAGCGCGAGAACACTACCTCGCAAAATTATCTCGCAGTCGACATGTCGCTTTGGTCGCAAATCATGTTACCTAGCTTGAAACCACATGTTTCTGTAACATAAGATTAAAAGACAAGAAAGACTTTTTCATTTCTCATACTCGGAAAGTAGTGTTTATTTGATCTGAATAGCGGGCGGGAAATAACACATAGTAATTACTTTCCTCCCTAGGGTGGAAAGTAATTTTGAAAATAGAACAAGATTTGGTTAGGCAGTCAGCTGTAAAAAATCTAACATAATTAAGAAAAAAAATGCTGCGGTCTTGTGTGTTTATAAACGGCCAGTGTGAATTTTAAAAAACCGCGCGCGGCTGAGGCAGTGACGCGGTGTGTTCCATAATTAAAAATTTAAATAGACTGTGACAATATATAATTTGGCGGGATACTAAATTAACTTTTGCTATATCGAAATCTTTATTACCTCGTATGGGAATTGATGACTTTCCACCCTTGTGTAACAATCTACTATATACTTATTGTTAACTAGCTTTCCGCCCGCAGCTTCGCCCGCGTGGACAGCACGTTTTTGACTGTTTAGTTTCTTACAATTCTGGCGGGAAATTAAAAATTATTTTTATCTTATCAAGTGCCTAAACACAAAAGTTCAGCGTTTATCTTCAACAATGACATACTCCCATACAATTTTTCATCCCTTATTTCAACCCTTTTTTTACAACAAAACGTAGCTTATATCCTTTTCCAAGGTCTAGTCTATTTTTGTTCCAAATTTCATCAAAATCGGTTCCGGGGTTAAACTTGAAAGCGTTACTTTGTTTGAACTTCTAAACGAACTTTTTTTAACCCACACAGTTTGGAATTTCAAAAACGCTAGAACAAATATTTATTTATTTCTTATCAAGTGCCTTAATATAAAGTTTCATGGTTTTATCTTGAAAAATGACGAACTACCATACAAACTTTCACCCCCTATTTCAACCCCTTCAAAACTATTTTTTGCAATAAAAGGTAGCCTATGTCCTTTCTCAAGCTTTAGTCTATCCCAGTACTAAATTTCATCAAAATCAGTTGAGTGGTTTAGGCGTGAAAGCGTAACAGACAGACAGATAGATAGACAGAGTTACTTTCACATTTATAATATTAGTAGGGATGAAAAATGACGAACTCCCATACAAACTTTCACCCCCTATTTCAACCCCTTCAAAACTATTTTTTGCAATAAAAGGTAGCCTATGTCCTTTCTCAAGCTTTAGTCTATCCCAGTACTAAATTTCATCAAAATCAGTTGAGTGGTTTAGGCGTGAAAGCGTAACAGACAGACAGACAGAGTTACTTTCACATTTATAATATTAGTAGGGAAGTAGGGATTTCATAAAGCAGCGGGATGAAGACAAGATAATACGCGCACGCGCGTGCGAGATACTTTGACATAATAAAGCGTTTCATTGCGACGCGATGTGATTTAGTAGATAAATAATTAATAATAGTTGTAGTTTTCTCGTGCTCCTAGAAGTAAAAACCATCGCCGTTGTTCGTTCTAGCACCATACAACAAAATGTAGTATATCTTAAGGTGCTTCAATAATGGGAATCTAACAGGGTGTAACCAAATCTATGGCAAAAAGAAGTTTGCCGGTTCAACTAGTTATACCATAATTATTAATTAAAATGTTTCACTTTTTCAGATCCACTTACAATCATTTAAGTAGCTGGCTTACAGACACACGTAACCTGACAAATCCCAGTACTGTGATATTTCTAATTGGTAACAAATCTGATTTAGATGGCCAAAGAGATGTAACATATGAAGAAGCAAAGCAATTTGCTGACGAAAATGGGCTTATGTTTGTTGAAGCTAGTGCTAAGACGTAAGTTTTTTTAACCATTAACCTATTGAATACTATAACGAAAACTGACAGGAACACTGCCTAACATGATTTCTCCCTTTCACTTTGTGGCAAAAGTCGCCGAGTTGCCTCGTTCGACAAATTCATCAAATCATGATGGTACCTGTCTTAAATACCTATAAGACTTGTTTGTTAGCATTCTCAAATACTTTAGTAATGATTTTGATCTCATTTCAGTTAATTACGTAAGGTTAATTTTATCTATTAGATATCATAGGTACTTGATAATTAATATTGTTACTTATAAACTAGCTTTCCGCCCGCAGCTTCGCTCGCGTGGACAACACAATTTTGACTGTTAATTTTTTCTATTTCCGGCGGGATATTGTAAATTATCTAAAATTAAGACCAAATAATTTGCTCCACTATATTATTTTATTGAAATATAAAAATAACATATATATTTTTTATTAATTTATTCATGTCCTTTTGGCTAGAGCGATGGTTATTCTGGACTCCTCGTAGGGTCGATTTCAATGAGGAGGTACAAATATCGGAAGACCACTTTGCTCTCAAGAATTAAAATTGCACTTTGTATACCGCATTGGTTTTTCTGTCTGGTATCAAAATGACCAGACTGCTTTTTAATACAGTAACAGGCAAGGTAGAATTTCCCGTGTGAGAAGCCGTTCTTCCCTTAAATCTATGCCTGCTACCCTTAATGACTGAAATTTTATTTATAGCATTACAAAGCATCGTTTTAAAAAACATAGGCATCAATTCACACATTCGAGGTATGAAAACTGAATCCCCCCGAGCACATCCAGTAATCACAGTGACCTTTTTAATATTTTTGTGCAATGCTGATACTCTCAGTCCAGTCCCGTTACATAGCTTAAGTGCCATCTATAGACTTCGTTTGTATATTAGAAAAATCAGGATATTCTCTAAGATCTGTCATAGTCACCTTTCACTACTGTATTCAGGAAAGATGATAAACATATTAACAATCTCCATTTACTATTTTAAGTAATAGCTCAGAAAACTCTCCAGCAGACGCATCTCTCTCGTATTTCTTCTTTTTAAAAATAATCATTATGTTGGGCCATAGATATGACGATGTGAAGGAAGCTCTGACTTCGTCTGCTCGGGTTCCTCTAGGTACAACAGAATCTGACGGAATTCCCGTGCCAGCAGCACAGTAACTCCACCCATCACTCTATTGCTGCCTCTAACATTTTTAAGAAGGGTTCTATAGTGTGCCTCTCAATCTCAATTCCACTTTTGTGTGCCATAGAAAGCATTTTATATGTTTATCAACCAATATCAACCAACGTTTCTTGAATAAAATCACATTGAGTTTTCAAACATGACATGACATGTGTCAAAATAAAAAGTAAATTAAATCAAAAGCACTAAGGAGTATTGATATCAAAATCGAAGCAAATCATCCCGAAAATAACTTTCCCCCCTTTTTTAAGTCCGTTAGGGGATGAATTTCAATAAAATACGAAACACGTCTTCCATCAATTCTGTTAAAGAACGTTTATGCAAAATTTGAAGCAGATTGGACCAAAGAATCACGTTGTCCCATACAAACTTTGCCCCCCCTTTTCACCCCCTTAAGGGTATAATTTCGGAAAATCCTTTCTTATCGGATGCCTACGTCATACAAAGAATACACTCTCATAGTTTCAGTTCTCTACGATCAGCGGTTTAGGCTGTGCGTTGTTCCTTCAGTCAGTCAGTCAATCAGTTATTCAGGACAAAGGATTTTATATGTATAGATTGATCTATCTGTGCAAGTGAAATCTAGAAAGACTGAGCTACTCGTTACGTCGTAAAATTATTACTAGTTTTCTTGTTGTCTATTTGTCTTAACATTGGTAAAAAAAAAGAAAAACATACCTTCGACAGGAAGAAGAAGAAGAACATTGGTTAGGAAATAAAGTCGATTTTATATATTTGTGATTTATTTTTTATAAACTACCTACATATAAGTGCAGTGACACTTGATTAACTCATTTATTTTGTACGAAAAAGCGAAAATCATCTTGATTTGATCAATCCGGCCGGATCCGGTCGGATTGATGGGAATCCGGTCGTATCCGGCCGGACTGAAAATGACGCCGGATTGCAATCCCTATGTACAGTGATCCTAAAGTGTGAGGAGCACCTGTTTTATTAATCTCGTGCATAACTTAAAACTTTTTTAGTTATAAATTTCCTATTTAAAATTTCATAAAATGGGCTGATATTACCAAAGAATTAAGAAATATTTTTTTATTTTCACACAACGGGTTTGGTTTTCTATTGCCAAGAGGCTCTAATGCAGAATGCCAACTTTTCAAAATGACAAAACGCCAACTTGTCATTCCACGAAGTTGGCACTTTCGGTAGGAATACGTCGAGTTTGTAAACCTTTTTTGTGCTGGAATGGTTGATTGATTACACAGTAAGATGATGGATATTGTGTGCAATGTTTATATTATAGACTGTTACAGAGAAATTATCGGTCTTTTACCTTATGTGGATTTTTGTATTGCAGTGGTCAAAATGTGGAAGAAGCCTTTCTTGAGACGGCTAAGAAAATATATCAGAGCATCCAAGATGGGCGGCTAGACCTTAATGCAGCGGAGTCGGGAGTGCAGCACAAGCCGGCTTCTCCGGGCCGCCCACTGGCCGAGCCTCCCGCTGCACGCGATAATTGCGCTTGCTAACTGATCTCGCAATAAATAAAGATAAATTATAATCATACTTAATGATTAAGAATTATTATCCTAGAAATAAAATCAACTGTCATCAATTTTGTTTTGTTTTGACATAATTTATATTAGTGTACATTCCACGTTATGTATCTGTTAGAATGTATATTGTGCATGGGCTAAGGCGGACAATGTAATAAATAAATACTAGCAGTTACTACATGCCTGCATGCAAGTACTTCATACTACTATGTTGACAATGTTTTGCTGCGATTTGTTACGGAAGTTGGGCCTGTCTATGTTGTAAATGTATTATTTATGTTGATCTACTTAATTTTTAGTACCTAGTAAGCAATTTTGTAAAAATATTACCTTTGATCAATGCTTGAAAGTTTTTTTTGTAAAGCCGTAATTGTAAGTACTTAGAGTTTTTAAACTGATGTCTAACAAAATATTTTTTCTGCTAGAACTTATCTACTGAGTAAAATGGCATATGTTACACAGTAACGGTTTTTTGTAAATTAATGAGAAATGTTTTTATATTAACAAAATATTAATATCGTGTATCAAAATGTATGCATTTTTTTAAGCTTTATCCTCATAGTTATAATTTCTATCTGCAAAATTAGAATATATAGTTCAGGGATGGTACGGTATAGGTATTATTGTGTTGACGTGATCTTCCTGATAGATGCATAGAGTTCATAACAATAAAATAAAAACTAGATTTTAACTGCACAATTTATAAAAGATAAAAAAACAAGCTCTTGGTATTCTGCAAGGTATTTCTGTATCGAGGTTAATGTTCACTTGCCGTGGCCAGTCTACGGAACGAAAAAATTTACATTATACTAATTTGACGTTTTAAGAAGTTGAAGTTGTGAGGAGTAGACATTGTTTGTCCGGTTGATATTTTGAGAAGTTGACAATACAAACTGATACGCATTTAAGGAATCCTCGGTCGCAAAGCCCATTACGCCGTTCTAGTAATGAATATCTTTGGTATTTATCAAACCATGAAATATTTCGCCGAGAATATTCTGTCACCCAGTAACGTGGTCTATAAAAGTTTTTGAGCGTTATTTAGCTTTTTAAAAGTATACTTTTTATTAAGTCTTTCTTAGCATCCTTCTTGTTGCAATGGGGTTATTTTTGCATACCAGTCCTATCTTAAGTGCGTTTGTCCACCGCCACCGTCACCCGAGCGCCGTCATCCCGTCCGCCGATTTTTCGCTTAGTTCGGCGCTACCGCTATAACTCGGCCCGAGATTGTGACGGGCCGAAGTGGCGGCAATACAAAACACATTTAAACGTGTCCATCTACGCCGGCGCCGAGACGTCGTCATCACACCGCAATAGCTTTTGATTATTTATATCAAAAATATATTAGGTACGATAAAAATGCCCAAGAAATTGCCGCAACTTGAATAAAACATCAAATAAAATAAAAATACATAAAACGCTCCTGTTATGTATCTTTCTCGATAATGATGAATCCAAAATTCTTTGCAGCGCATAGGTACGCCTTCTTACGTACAAAAGCAGAAGAAGTTATCAAACAAGTTAAAGTTTAAATATGTTTTGTATTGCCGCCACTTCGGCCCGTCGGCCGACCTCGGGTGACGGGTGTGCGGTGGACACGCGGCCATAGTAAATGTATGGTCGCTAAATCGGCGCCGTCATCTCGTTGACGGTGACGTGACGGTGACGGTGGCGGTGGACAAACGCACTAAGGCTCCCACACAAAACTTCGAATTCGCATCGCATAACAAAAATTTGGGAGTTCGCAGATTCCGATTCGTCCGGCGAGCACGCAGATTTTGGCAATGCAATGCGAATTCGCAGTTTTGTGTGGGAGCCCTTTATCTCGGTCTGATCGACTTTCAGTCAAGTCAAACGAATTACGTATGTATCGGTTTTCTGTTTGTAGTATATCGGGAGCACGTGCGTGATGAACCCTACTGTAACAAACATATCTTGAATTGCCTCAATATGCTTACGAAGGTAACATGTTTTAGTCACAAATGAAATCGAACAGGTTTACAATATTTGGGAATTTCTCTCTAGGTACCTACTCAGCATTAAACAGAATTTCATGTAATCATAACTGTGAGTAAATCAAATAAACTTTGTTTATAAGAATTATTTATTGTAAAGCATAAATACATTTTGATATCTATTTGACAATACCTAAATACTTATTGATATATTAATATGATTATTTAATATCTTGCGTCATGTTATGATAACCCATCACCTGAATGTGTGCGTTCGCGCAGCGGAATGTTGTTGAATTTAAAGATTTTAATTATGCAGATATTTAGTGTATGACGTCGTATAATTGTGTATGGTAAAAAAAAATTTGTGCACGCAGCCATTGTGGAGAAATTCATCAAAAACTGATTCCGCTGGGCGAACGTTGTCCTGGCGGAACTTTTTTTAATCCATAAACTTTAGAAGAAAAAAGATGTGTCCAATAATTAGTGTGTATTTGTGTGTAATTGTGTATGTATGAATAACATTAGTGCATGCATAAACTTCGGAGAAATTCAAGTTTCCGCTACGCGAACGTTTGGCCATTAGCTAGTTTTCATATAAAGCGCTTACATAGAGAGCTGTAGAATTTTACATACATTGTTTTGAATTTGTTTATATTTGTTTAAAAAACAGATTTAGAAAAAAACGTAGGGCTTAAAAGATAAAAATATAAACGTAAAATACGCTTATTAGGTCTTAGTTTTTAAAGTATGCACTTTGGGGTCTAGATTTTCACGTTTATACAAACCTTGTAAGTGTCTGCAACATGTTGCCAAGTATCAATGATGTTCCGTTAGTAATTAAAGAGTTATAGGACAATTTACCATGAATAGATCACTGTTTACAAAGCAGTCAAATATCACGACGTTCTAAAGGCATTGCATGGTAAAATGTATGCCAATAATTAGTGTATTCATTCAACTATTCACATGCAAAATTTCATGTCATTAAATTCAGTAATTAAAGAAAACCAATTATAATACTGACGAAGCATCGAAAACCTACATAACCCGACCAAGTTCGGATAGCTACAAAAAAGCAGCCGTGCAATATATTTAGGTAACATCCCAAAATTTACAGTATAATACCGGTATTGAATTGGTATAGGTGATAACACAATTGTTGTTTCGATATAATTTATAGGTCATTTATTATTGTACACCTACTTTTTTAAATGTATTTGACTATGACAGAAAGTAGGTACTATTTACGTAGGTACTTTATTTAAGTATGCGCTTGAGACTTGAAATATAATCTAGATATATTATAAGACAAATAAAATCCATACAGCTAATTTCTATTGAAGATTTCACGGATCAGGATTCTAACTATAGACCCCTTAGGGAAATTAAATAATTACCACATGTAAGTACCTACTACTGTTTAGGTAAATATTTATCATATTGTAGCTTATTACTACACTATTTAACCAATGGACTAGGCATGCACGAGCGTTCCCCTTTGCAAGTTTAGTGGATCAAACAAATCTAATAACTTAAAAAAAAACTACTTCTTGAATCGTTTTTTTAATTGATGTATACCGTTGTACAGTACTGTGACTTATGTATGTGAGCGTGTTCCCCCGCACCCCACCAAAATATGTAGAATTATTTTGTTCGAAGCGGTACGCTTAAGGCTAGTCCTTTGGTTAAATAGTCTAAGTATTGTAGTTATGAATTGATCAAACATATTCTAGTGTGAAAAAATTGACAACGCGCTGCGCGCAACGAGCGATATGCGGCTTCTCGCTTGAAACTCGCTTTTTTTTTATTAAAAAAAAAATACGGTACTTCCATCCTTGAAGAAAAGAGAGGGCAATATGTTTTCATTAGCTGCGGCCCGCAACGCTTGTGTACGCAACTGTACCGTATTAATAAATACTATATTGGAAGGTTAAGGGTCCGGCGGACGTCGAATTGCCCATACAAACGTAATTCGAACATAATTCGAAATTCTTACATATTTTTATTAAATTATTGTATTATTCGGATTCGGGTGCCATTAATCTAGGTGTACAGATTTTGATTACGTCCTAAATACTTCACTGGAAATAAATGTAAGAGAATGTAATTCTTGATTTTTTGACGAAGTTTCGACTGGTTTTCCGGTCTCTTATTCAATATTAAAAACAACAATATTTACACGATTCTAATTCGTGGAACCTAGCTTATATTATCAATTTTCAGAATAACATCAGGAAATTTGAATAATAATAACTTTTCATTCATAAATGAACGATTTACGGCACGCGACGAAATTTCGATCAAATTTTGAAGCAAAGTAATGCTATCTCATGCGTTCTAAGCGAGGGGTGTGGCCTCCTGCCGGCCGTCGTGCGCTCGCTTTTAAATCTACCTACTACAGTCGGTGTTTCATTGTATCTTGTACGAATGCGACGTGTTTGTTTTTAAATCCATTATTTGTTACGGTTACGGTTACCTGGCCTTATAATTATAAGTAAGCTGACCCCTTATTGTACGAAAGTCTATACAATGCGAGGTCAACTTATACTGGATATGTATAACAAGCTATATCTAAAGCACCCGTAGAAGCTGACCCCTTATTGTACGAAAGTCTATACAATGCGAGGTCAACTTATACTGGATATGTATAACAAGCTATATCTAAAGCACCCGTAGAAGCTGACCCCTTATTGTACGAAAGTCTATACAATGCGAGGTCAACTTATACTGGATATGTATAACAAGCTATATCTAAAGCACCAGTAGAAGCTGACCGCTTATTTTACGGAAAGTCTATACAATAGGAGGTCAGGTTATACTGCATATGTATAACAAGCTATACCTGAATCACCAGTACAAGCTGACCGCTTATTGGACGGAAACTCTATACAATGCAAGGTCAGGTTATACTGGATATGTATACCAAGCTATACCTAAATTACCAGTACAAGCTGACCGCTTATTGAACGGTTTTTTTTACAATGCGAGATCAGGTCAATTGGAGTTGCCTAGTAGAAATTTTCATGTCACTAAAAGTGGAGATTTCCCTTTTTTCCCGTATTTTAAAATCCAAGATGGCGGACATCACTTAAATAAATTGATATGGGTGTTGATTTTGAAGTATCTTGGAGTGCTATTTATGAAAGTGGCAGTAATTTTGTAATCCAAGATGGCGGACATTATTTATATTGAGAAATTGAAATGGGTGTCAATTTCGAGGTTTATCGGGATGCAAATTACGAAAATGACATTAATTTTGAAATCCAAGATGGTGGACATTATTTTTCTGAATAAATTGATATGGGTGTCCATTTCAAGGTTTATCGGGTTGCAAATTACGAAAATGACATTAATTTTGAAATCCAAGATGGTGGACATTATTTTTATGAATAAATTGATATGGGTGTCCATTTCAAGGTTTATCGGGTTGCAAATTACGAAAATGACATTAATTTTGAAATCCAAGATGGTGGACATTATTTTTCTGAATAAATTGATATGGGTGTCAATTTCAAGGTTTATCGGGTTACAAATTACGAAAATGACATTAATTTTGAAATCCAAGATGGCGGACATAATTTTTCTGAATAAATTGATATGGGTGTCAATTTCAAAGTTTACCGGAGTGCTGATTACGAAAATGACATTAATTTTCAAAACCAAGATGGCGGACATTATTTTTCTAAATAAATTGATATGGGTGTCACTACCAAGGTTTCCCAGAATGCTGATTCCGAAAATGACAATAATTTTGTAATCCAACGGACATTATTTATATAAATAAATTGATATGGGTCATATGGGTGTCAATTTCGAGGTACCTAAGTATATTGGAGTGCTGAGTATAAAAATGAAATTATTTTGAAATCCAAGATGGCGCAAATTATTTATCTAAATAAATTCATATGGTTGTCAATTTCAAGGTTTATTTAAAAAAAATGTTTGAAATCCAAATGGCAAACATTTTTTTTTAAATTAATGCATTTTTTTTAATTAGCACTCCGGGAAACCTTTCAATTGACATACCCACTTTACCCTGACTAACAAAGAATAGATACAGGTGGCATTATATCCGTCTGGAGTGGACGTCTGGTCTATAATCTTTGGTTATGAAATCTATGGAGCATATTTCTTTTCTAAAATAGTAAGAAATAAAGAACTATACCATCACTCGTGTATTCCCCGAAGGATTAGGCAGAGGTGTACTTATGTTCACCCACACTTCGCCGGTATGTTTAGGTTCCAAGTAACAGGGGGCGAGCCTATTGCAATTAACCGGGCACAAATCCAGACTCCGAGCTGCTACTGAGTATTTCATAGAAAACCCAATAAAACTGCTCGACCAGGGGATCGTACCCAGGACCTCTAGCGTAGCAGTCGCGCTCAGGACCACTAGACTAATGAGGTAGCCGGAAAGAAAGAAATAAAGTTTATTCTTTGTCACAACACGAGACAAAACTAATAAAAATAAATAGATGTAGGTAGCAGACGTGGGAATTTCCCAGATCGCATTGATGCTATTCTAGGAAATTCCCACGGGTGTGAGAAAAACGTGATGAACACGAATAACACCGGTGGGCACTGACTAGGCACATAGTAGGTACCTGCCTAATCGTTGAATTTGAAAACCGCGGAACGTACGTAGGAAGTTGGTAGGTAGGTATGAGATAACTGGCGACCTGAGGCTCGTAGAGGAATTTCTTAAAAATGCATTCCTATTCTCGATATTGTCTACCATCTTATCAAAAAAAAAATCAAATATATCACATTTATTGAACATGTCATAAATTATTACAAACATTAGAAAATTAAATTCTCGGTTCCAAACGCTGAGATGCCTATATGTCGCTAGGTATGAATGTTCCGGCTACGCCCACATTATTTCGACTGAGAGAGCAATATTCAAGACGATTTTTACACTCGCCGCGTATCGGAGTTGTCGGCTTCGTCCGCCGGCCTCTTAAGAACGTTTCTTAGATATATGGCACGGCCGCTTTTTTGTAGCCATCTGAACTTGGTCGGGTTATGTAGGTTTTCGATGCTTCGTCAGTATTATAATTGCTTTTCTTTAATTACTGAATTTAATGACATGAAATTTTGCATGTGAATAGTTGAATGAATACACTAATTATTGGCATACATTTTACCATGCAATTCCTTTAGAACGTCGTGATATTTGACTGCTTTGTAAACAGTGATCTATTCATGGTAAATTGTCCTATAACTCTTTAATTACTAACGGAACATCATTGATACTTGGCAACATGTTGCAGACACCTACAAGGTTTGTATAAACGTGAAAATCTAGACCCCAAAGTGCATACTTTAAGAACTAAGACCTAATAAGCGTATTTTACGTTTATATTTTTATCTTTTAAGCCCTACGTTTTTTTCTAAATCTGTTTTTTAAACAAATATAAACAAATTCAAAACAATGTATGTAAAATTCTACAGCTCTCTATGTAAGCGCTTTATATGAAAACTAGCTAATGGCCAAACGTTCGCGTAGCGGAAACTTGAATTTCTCCGAAGTTTATGCATGCACTAATGTTATTCATACATACACAATTACACACAAATACACACTAATTATTGGATACTTTTTGTTTCTTCTAAAGTTTATGGATTAAAAAAAGTTCCGCCAGGACAACGTTCGCCCAGCGGAATCAGTTTTTGATGAATTTCTCCACAATGGCTGCGTGCACAAATTTTTTTTTACCATACACAATTATACGACGTCATACACTAAATATCTGCATACTTAAAATCTTTAAATTCAACAACATTCCGCTGCGCGAACGCACACCTTATATTTGGGCAAAAATGTGCGCCAAAAATATAATGTGTGCGTCTTCTTGTGGCGATTTACGGCGATTTGTCGCAAAATCGGTGCGCGGGCTGCCTCCGGTACGAGCACCGGGGGGACAGTTTCATACATTCATCAATTTGCAAAGATAGAACAGCCATCTGTTAGATGCCCCCGAAAAGTTGATAGTAAATAGTTAGCATTACCAGAGTAATAATATAAATAATTAAATTAAATTAATCATTAATTACATCCATTTAAATATTTGCGAGCATAATATGCTTACATTTTTTTTTTCTTATTACAAAGAAGTGACACCATATTTCTGATCTGGCAAGGTCTAATGATGTAGAGTTGTCATATATGCCGATCATCTTTCCCAATTTGTGGTAAAAAGTGTAAGCTCTTGGAACGTATTTTGGGGTAATCGAATCTTTATATAAAGATAATTAATATTATTCTATATCGAATTTAATAAATTTTCGTAATTTCACACTTGCAAGTGATGCTTGGGTGTGAAAACATTTAGGATCTGAAAAGGAAATCTTTGGAAATCCAATATTGACGAAAATATGTAAAAAGACTGGGCAAATTTCTATCACCTAAATGGCAACCCGTGGCAACAGTGAACTGATAGTTTAATCATGTGTACTACATGATTAAACTATCAGTACATGTGTCATATTTACAAAATGGTGGTTGTTTATTGCGCGGACGCACTTTGCTTTCGAATTAATATTATGGTGGGCTATTGTCGTGTATTGATTAAATTTGCAGAAAACAATATCTTCCCAGAATAATAATATTAATTCTAAAACTAAACTGCAACCAAGCAAACTTAAGATAACTTAAGTAAACTAAAACTTCACTATAGTATAATATATTAAATACATAATATATATACCTATCTATAGTTACGAATATAATTGTCAGGGGCAACTTTCAGATGGCGCTTCGAAATGTATTAGCAAGAATAGGTGTGAGAGGGCTCTCTTTTCCATAAATATTATTATACTCTTTGGGTCCGAGCTTCAACCGAAACCAGTCACCTTCAACCAACCGGTCGCCCGGCTACCATCGACGCGACACTTCACTGGAGTTCTGTCAGCTGTCACTTGCGTTAACAACCAGCCGCTCTCGTACAAAGCGCGGTCATATTTAAACATAGTACCCTTCTATACTCAATTTGGCTAGGTACTTAACCTTTTGAACGCCATTGTCACATATACGAGACAAACGAAATCTTACCCTGAACGCCAACTTCACAAATATATGACAAAATATACGTCGCACCATATTATGAAATAAACAATTTAATCATTACTTTAGTGTGTTTTCACTACCTTGTGTAATTTGACAGAAAAAGTGGCCTGGCGTCAGGGGTACGGCGATACGTTTATACTCTGGCGTTCAAAAGGTTAACCAACAGGTAGGTACGTAAACAAATCATAAAAAAAGGTTATTTTATAGGCCATTTTTCATTTCGAAATAAACGGAACCAAAATAAATGATTTAGTAATTCAAAATCACATTTTCCTTTTATATACTAGCGTATTTTACTACTTTGTTTAATATTAAATGGTAGTTATTAATTCAGCTTGCGAAGAATTAATTAAATTAAAATGTATAATTATGTCATAAAGTATTGCAATGTGCCTACTAAAAAGAATCTAAAAATACAGGTATTCAAATCATTTTTCTACGTAGTAGAGTTTTTATAAATCGAAAAAATTGAGAAGTTGTACTGCGAGGAAGCTCAGCAAAATAAGTCGGGTAACCGGACGCCATTCGTAACAGTTTGAGTTTACTTAACTTTCGTTCGTTTTTGTGTTTCTTTTGCCGTAAATTGTGTTAATTAGTTATTTTTCTGTTTGTTCGTTGTTTTTATTGCTTGTTAACTAACCAAATGGAGTATAGATTCATGCCAGTAGTAGTAGAGTCATGAACAGGGTCGGATTTTGAAGTACGTAGGTACTTACGTACGTAGGTACTGCGATTGATATCAATGTTATCTAAATTTCCGGGATTGATATAACTGTTATCTAAATTTCCGGGATTGATATAACTGTCTTCTAAAACTCTCCCTCCGAATGTATCATGCCCTCACCCCGCACCCTGCCATGTAGCGATAGCAATATGGATAATAGAAAGAAATAACGAAGATTACTCCATTTACAATAGCATTAGACAGAAGTTAAAAAAGGTTATTTTCAATGTACACTTTATAACAAAAGTACGCACGGCTACACATCAATCTATACAAATCCAGTTTACGCTAGCCTTGCATTGTACAGTCGCCAGCACATAAGGTTTTAAACATTCAAATGTTTAAGTTCAAAATCGACTGAGAAAATTTGACATTATGTCAGTCTTTACAATGCGACGTCAGCCTATACTGGATTTCTATAACTGGATGTGTGGCCGTGTGTACAATAAACTTGTTAAAGTTACGATTGCCGCCAAGTTGCCAGTGACGCCAAATTAATTCATATACCATATCTCACACTTAATTGTAATCATTTTAACTATTTATCTTATGCAATTAAGTGGCTTTTATTTAGATATATTATTTCATTCCAATTGAAAATTAAAGTGTCAATGCTAAAAACCTTCACAAAGCAGGAACAAACATTATGGGGAACGTTTTTTGTTTTACTATAATTCTACCAAATCTAAAATGTCACATAATCCTAAAAAATGATTATGAATGGGATTGCATTAAAAAAATTAGGGTCACTGGACGGTAGTAATTAAAAATTTTGAGATGTCCAAATGTCAGTATTTAATTTTGTCAATTTTTTTTTCGGTACTATTTATATAGATTATTAGAATATTTCAATTAACTATGTAAGTGTATTATCTATTATTATATAAATTATTTTCAAATACATTTTATCAAATCCAATCCAATAAAATTCATAGAAAGTAGTTTTATTTCAATGTTAAATAAATAAAATACTTATAACAATGAAAATAAAACAATGCAATATAAAAAATAACTTTTACCATCATAAATAAATTATGGAGCAATATTTCAATAGATGGATATCTTTTATCCGGCGGATAAATATGTCAGTATTGCACACCTTGGCGTTTTCCGTCTGATTTAAGTTGCCCTCTTGAAGTCAGCTCTAAGAGAGAAAAAAAAATGTAGGGAAAGGGAATGTAGTAGTTATGCTTTTCGAAAGGGAAAAAAATAGGAAAGCGTGCAACTTTTTGAAAGGAAGAAGTGAAAGAGAGAATAACTGGCCTCTGTTAAACTAGAGATAAGTAGTAGGCATGAGTAGAGAGAAAGTACTGGTGACCAGATGAATGAGGTCCTACACACTTTCATGAACAGCAATTGTGTCCTAAGAGGAACGGGTGTTGACGCCAGCTGTGAGTTGCGTGGAACGGAGGAAGCACGAAAGAATAATAAATGCAATAGATAGACATGGGGTGTGCCTTTTTCTGAGTGGGCTACCATCACCGGGAATAAAAAAATATAAATGTTAAAAGTTATCAAGGGTAACCCAGCCGCAACGGACTTTTCCTAGCTGGGCCAGCACTATATCTCCACAACCAAAGCATATTTACATTGACTTACCATTTTTCATGCACTTTTTTGTAAACATAGTTGCATAGCGAATCCGAATTAGAAAAAACAACAATAATTTATCTTCTAAAGTTTTGAAGTCATACTTTGTAAAAGAACATCATGCATATCTTGAAGAGATTGTTCTAAAGCATTTCTATATTTATGACAATCGGTGTCAGGATGAGCGGCAAAAGCGGATGTCGCAAAATTTACGTCATTTTCTCTGGGATTGTAACATGTTGCATATCCGTCGGGTACCAAGGGTCCATAACACATAAATCCATCGCATTTACAAGCGACCTGAAATATTAATAATGTATCTAAGTACGTAGGTAATTAAAACCAAATATCGCTCATTAATAAAAAATTGTGAATGTAGAATCCGC
The DNA here is from genome assembly GCA_958496365.1 of Subacronicta megacephala. Taxonomy (NCBI): domain Eukaryota; kingdom Metazoa; phylum Arthropoda; class Insecta; order Lepidoptera; family Noctuidae; genus Subacronicta; species Subacronicta megacephala. The sequence continues at coordinate 9,608,717 of OY292515.1, read as the reverse complement.
TAAGAAAGTAATTTAGGAAATTAGCAGGGGCTCTTCTGTTAAGTCTGCTTCCCAAAATAGAACGCAAGGTTAGTTCGTTCATACAGAACATTGAAAAAGGGCTGGATTGAAATTGAAGTTACCTAAGTTCTTTGATCAATAATTGCTACCTACTTATTAGTTTGCTCGAAATAACTCTGCTCATCTGAAATTAGCCGTTCCGAACTACCACACTGGTAAAATTGCTTAATTGTTGTCATACATAAGTATCGAAATGAGTAGAGAAAATAATCACAAATGTGTATCACCAATTGTCTTTACATCGACTCTCTATTAAAATTTACATCTGCTAAATGACTTGCGGACAACTTAAGACAAGCTTAGTTATTTCGACCAAACTGTATCAATCAATCTGGATCATCGGCCATTGTTACGTTCTTGCCTATCTATACTTATATTATTATATTATAAAGCTGAAGAGTTTGTTTGTTTGCTAGTACGCGCTAATCTCAGGAACTACTGGTCCGATTTGAAAAAAACTTTCAGTGTTAGATAGCTCATTTATCGAGGAAGGCTATAGGTTATATATCATCAGGCTAAAACCAATAGGAGCGGAGCATAAATGAAAAATGTTGCAAAAACGGGAAAATTTCTTGTGATACCCGCATCAAAATGATTTTGTTTTCTGGAGTACATATTGATTTTTTACTATATAAATGACTTTCTCAATCACCCGTTTACAAGAATACCTTGTATGGATAACCCACCTGGCTAGTAGAGATCCTCATATGTGTACTTCTTGTGAACGCTGCATCAGAATATAGTTTTGGTATCTCAATGCCATTTTCGATTGCAGTCAATTTCAATCCTAGCAAATGTCTATCAACACCTAATCCCTGAAGAGCCTGTAATATTAATAAATATATTTTAACTTCCAGTATTTATTAGCAGTTTCTGGATAATTTACCTTACCTGTAGCTAGAGTATGTAGGTTTATACCTACTTGAGTAGAATACCATGAGATTTCTGATTCAACTGTTATCAGTTGAATCAGAAATCTCATGGAATTCTAGTAGTTTTGGGGGTCTATTTTCCGCACATATAGAAAATTGGTATTACACTTGTAAATGTTGTATGGCCAGTTCGGACTCCACCAGGCTTGCCCATATAAATGCAATACCAAAATGGATTGATTTAATTTCAATTCTGAATTCAAACATACGATGTTTTTACTTTTTAAACTTACATAAATATCGAAGTCTGTAACAAGGAAAATAATCACAAATGCGAAACATTTAACACCTAAACTGGCTAAGTTTGTATTCAATCAAACAAGACCAGTCAACTATCCTGTTCTTGACAAATTATAACGCTTTTTCGGGAGTAAAGAAGGAAGAAAAGAAAGAGAAGAAGGTTAAGAAGGGGTAAATAAACTTAACAGAGCGGGCAAAATTAATACCTATTTCAGTAGGAGGATTTACTTGTAAACGGGAGGATAAATTTCTGGTAGACTAAGGCCACCACAGTGAGGGAGATAATCTTAACACAGTAGACACATCAGTATTGTGGCTAGCTCCACCCTAACAATCTGCACCAGCCAAACAAGGCTCCGATACAACGGATAACCATAAAATGAACACAAGGGGGGATTTCGATATCCAAACTAGTGAAAATCATGACTGGGATCCCTGGTTTACGGGGACAATTGTTGTACTTTAACCTACACTTTAACCCCTTCAAAGGCATACGTCAATTTCGTTCGTTTCATACGTCTCTGTCATGAATATAATCAGAAAACAAATCAATTATAATAATTAAGTACCTGTACTGTGTAGTTTTTGTGAGAATTGATAGCGCGTTTTAATGAAGAAAGTTTTTCTTTAGGGCTGCTTTGTGAATTTAACATCGTTTTTGCAAATTCTGTGGATTCGATTGAACAAGATCTTATAGTTTCTGTTCTCCCACCGACATACATTCTTGTTGCTGCAGACTCGTAATGTGCACCAGGTACTTTATGTAATCTGAAAACAAGTAAAATATATCATTCACAATTTTCCTTATTAATTAATGTTAACAGGTAGTTCGCTAATAGGGTACGGTTGTTTTTTATTTCAACACGGCATGTAATGTTTATATCTAAATTCAACCAAATAAAAGCGGCGGTATCCTAATGGCGGGCGGGTGGACTTGCGATCATGTGGTTGCCGGATCGAAACCCACCCATCTACCGACGTGAACCCACTCGTAACACAGGCATTTAGCTTAGCACGAGGGGTTAACAAGAATGCTAGTAATGTGCGTCCCACATTGCTACTAAGCGTTAAAAAAAACCTAAATACTAACCAGCGACTGTTGGTAAGTGCTTTGGTAAAAAAAAATCGTCAGCCATTACTGCAGTGAGGCCACGACCTCAGTGGCACAGTATCAGATTGTAATTATTATATCGTAACTGTTGGATTTTACTTGATTGTAAATTACAAAAATAATCTATTCTTACTTTAGTAGTGGCAACATTGTCATTAGTAGATCTTGTATGATTAATACTGGCAACACTGTCACTAAATGATGTTTTATAAAAGGAATGGTTGACCTCGGTTTCGCTCTCATTTAAATCGTTACTGTGCTAATAAACGTACGGACGGAACGTTCCTTGTGAATAGAATCAATTCAAATATAAAGTCAAAAGTATACAATTCAAATTCACTCTGTGCTTTTTATTTCACGTCCATAACCCTAATTCCAACAGTAACTTCATACAAACGGTTGGCACGCGAGTCCTACCTACGCGCCTCGCCTTAAGTTTGATACGCGCTTGGTACGTACCCAACAGTCGCGAAAGCGCCGCAATGACGAACGATCGTGTGATGGTATTGTAAGCAGTAAGCATGCAATTGATTGAATAAGTACAAGTACTTTTTTTTTTTTTTTTAAAAAAAGCTTACTAGCAATGTGGGTCGCACATTACTAGTATTCTTGTTAACCCCTCGTGCTAAGCTAAAATGCTTGTGTTACGAGTGGGTTCACGTCGGTAGTGCAATGGGTGGGTTCGAACCGGCAACCACATGATCGCAAGTCCGACGCCCTAGCCATTAGGCTACCGCCGCTTACTTACTTACTTAATATGGCAAAAAGCTATTATAGACTAAATTGTGCTATTTTTGGTTGCTTTAATTCTTCAATAACGCAACCAGAGATAACATTCTTTAAACTACCTGGAAACTCCGATATAAAATACTTTTTATATACCTACAAGTACTTTGTTTCTGTTTTAATAGGTAGGTTGCTTTTTCAACTGAGTAAATTTCTGGATTATTTAGGATAGTGGATAGTGTATGCGGGTAACCCTAGCCCGATCGGGCGTTTAGGTACGTACCGCGCAGGTTAAGAGTGTCCCTCGCGAACGCAACAATGTTGCACTGTTGTCGCTGTTTCTATCCCTCACGATAAGAACGCGTGCCCGAGAGGTGAAACAACAATACATTTGCAACCTTTTCGCGCGTATTTTTTGTTCCGAAATTTGGAGATTACTCTTTTAATATAGTTATTACGTAGATTTTTTTTTGTAAAAGAATATTCATTTTATTATCTGTGTTCCCCATGAGTCAAAATGGTTCTGGATTGATACATTATCTTGAAATAATAGCATTAAGGTGGGTCGTTTTCATCGAAAATTCGCAATCTTTGAGCTCGTGTAACTTTTGAACCATGTATTGAAATGAATTTTACATTCAAGGAACACGTATTTTAATGATAAGATTGTTACTGCAAAATTTCAAAGACTTTAATTCGTTAATATTCAAGATAAGACCAAACTACGTTTGTATAGAGCGCGGAGCGGATACTATCCTCTTAAGGTATCTATTTGAAGGCCATGACCAAGTCACGATAGTGTATAGATGCATTGCATGTATATCTATAAGCTGCTTGATAAATTTCACGATTTAGTAGATTTAATTCGCGTATTATCAAAGCTGAATTCATGGTTAACAACTGTGACCAACAGTTGCTCAATATTTTAGCTTCAAACACTTACATCACGCCTGTTAACCCCGAAGGGCATTTCGCCGGTATGTTTAGGTCCCATGTAACAGGGGGCGAGCCTGTTGCCATTAACAGGGCACAAATCCTGACTCCGAGCTGCTACTGAGAATTTCATAGAAAAACCCAATAACACTTCGCTCGACCTGGGGATCAAACCCAGGACCTCTAGCGTAGCAGTCACCACTAGACTAAAAACGCAGTCCAACCAAAATTAAAAATAAACACTTGCGGCCTAATTTTAATTTGCAACCCGTCTGTTTCGTATTCTTCTAGTTGCAATTACATAATTATAAAAACGGCATCTCCTCTAAAAACTCAATGAGCAGTGATATGTCGTATTATTAGGATTCGAAAACAGTTAGAAAAAATTGAAAAAATCTTTTTTTTTGTTTTGAAGGGTATACTTTCCAGATAGTCCCATTGTCATTAAGTTAATATCCGATGATGGGTTCTTGGAGGAATCGAAGGAACTCTTTAAATAAGTATTGTATTTGAATTTGCTCTAGGAAACTCGTGCAAAATAAATTCAATTTCTAGGAAAGCTTTATTTGATGAAGTAAGACTGATGATGAAGACCACCGCTGCACCGCAACTCCTCAATAATAAGTATTGTAGGGGTTGCGGTTCGAATACTTTTATATAGTTGCAATTTATGCTAGTTACAAAGCATAATTATGGAGAAGTACCAGGAGAACTCCACAATAATTAATGCAGGGACGTTACGTGGACATTGGGAAAAGCAATATTTTGTAAAAGGTGATGAGCAGTTGTCACTGTCACTATTGTAACTTATGTAAATTACAAAATAACCCACTGAAAAACGATGTGATCACTAAAAAATTTGAAATAAAATAACTTTTAACAAAAAATGTATAACCGCCTTCAAAAATAATAAAAATAATGATATGTCTAAAACATTTTTGGAAGTCGGTGGCGGAAACAAAAGATCCACTCAAATTAAGGCCACCGACTTCCAAAAATGTTTTAGACATATCATTATTTTTATTGTTAATTTTGGACGAATCCTATGTATTAACTAGTCTTTACCTGTAAAAGGCTAGCTGCATAGCCATTTGTAAGTAGCTATCTGGGCTTAATTTTTGTGACTTGATAAAGTTTTTTCCATACTTCTCGTATTGGAAGCAATTTAGTTCGAGGTTTTCAACCAAGCTGAAACAATAATTAAAAATTAACGTCTTTGTTGTGTATCATGAAAATATTAAATTCTGTTTCTAGGTAAGCGCACCATGCTATAACGGCTGGATCAAATGCCATATACCAATGACAAATGACATTTTTATTTTCTTTTTTAATCTTTCCGAGAAGACATGTTCATGGATGCACCAGTCTATATCCCAAAGATCATTCTTTTCTTCTTCTGTGGTGAAAAAATATTTTTTGCAATATTCTCTATATTGCAAAAATTTTTTTTTCAAAAGTCTTCATGCTCCAGATATGTTTTCATGATTTATTTCCACGTCGCAAAGTTATCACAACCCGTTAATTGCGCCAGTTGAAATACGAGTATATTGGATTTTACCGTTGGTCTCAAATTGATAACAGTATTAATTAATGCAAAGTTTAGTTGATACTTCAGCTGGTGGGCTACAGCTCATATTGAAAAAATGCCAGTGGAAATCACACAACCTTTCTCAGCATATAGACTCTGGTGCAACCATGCAAATGTTATCTCGGAAAGATTGGACGTACAATGTCAGCAAATTAACAATAAAGAAAAACTGCCTTCCTGTGCCGAGGGTGTAACGTTGTCCCAGAAAAAAATATGTCACCAGTCGTACCCAGTGCTTAGAAAGTAAACAGTCAAGACTGCCATTTAAAATGGTTGGGACTAGAGCTAACAAGCCACTAAAACTCATGTATTCAGATTTATGTGGTCCTTTGGAAAATCTTTCATATACAGATACAGGTATGAAATACTTTGTTACTTTCATAGATGACTACACGCGAATGGTAGGTACATGTGTATTTCATTAAGTATAAAATGAATGTTTTGGAACTATTCTAAGATTTAAACTGTACGTTGAAAATAAACTTGATTATAAGATAAAAGCTATCAAAACAGGTGACATGAAACTAAATGAGGTTGAGTTCTAATAACTACATCTATCTCGTGAACGCAAACCCATTTGGCAACAAATGTTTATCTGCTGTTGTCCCTTTTGTTAATATATCTGCAACTATCTCACTGCCCTTACAATAACAATATTTTACTCGTAAATAAACATCTAGTTAGACATCTAGTACACATCAGTCAAACTTACCTTTAACAACCCTGTCGTTTTTGCGTCGGGGGTTACAAAGACAAAAGCCATGAAGTGTGAAGTGATTGGTACAAATCAATCACTTCACACTTCATGGCTACAAAAAACAATTGTAACTAACGTAACAGAAGTTAAAATTGTTTTTTTAGGCGTGTAATTGGTGTAAATACATTTATCCCCAAGTTTTTTAACCCCAGCGCATTAGCATATAATTAATTCAAAGTTAAAACCTGTCTAAATTTTTTTTCGCATTTTCCATCATATTTAAAACCTCAGGATTCAGATTAAATTTCAACATTGTCGGCTGTTTTGGACTCGATGACGGCGTTCCGGGAGCTCTATTTTGTTCACTGAAATGGTAGATGCACTAATTATTTAAAATGTTAAAAAAAGTACGGAAAGCAGTAATAATTATTAAAGAAATCATACATGTATTTAATAATGAAATCCGTTAAAACAGCTATAGGCTGTCCTTCTGCTGGTGAATGTTCATAAGTTAACCCCGTTACTCCGTCAGCACCGACAATAAACTGAAAAAATGCTTAAATTAAACAAAAACATTTATAAAATAGAGTAGAAAGTGCTAATATTTAATTGAACAAACAATATGATGCCTCTCGCGATCAGAAGGCGCCTATATTTTTTTAACAGGATATCTCGATGCGTGGTCGAAGTTAAAAGACGGACAGGAATGGAATGACTTTAGTTTACGTAAAATAAAAGATGAACTACTACTATGTACTAAGTTTAGGCAAACACTGAATAGTTAGAAAACCGTTTATTTAAAGATTTACTTACTATGAGTCTGTACTGGGTGGGATATCAATATTGAAATTTTGAAATAAAATAAATATTTAAGGGGGCTAACATACAATACATACGATACGGAACCCTTTGTGTGCGAGTCTGGCTCGCACTTGGCCGGTTTTTTTTAAATAGTTTTTGCGTGATACGGACAAAAAAATATGTTTTGGCTTGTATTGCTCTTATAAATACATGATGGGGGTTTTTAATTAGCTAAGTAAGTGGGTTTACTTAGTTTCAGTATTCTTATATTAAGCGTATGCCTATTATTGCCTATACATACATACAAAGACCTGCTGAAGACCGCACCACCGAAAGTAATAAAGAAAAACAAACCTAGATCAGCTTCCCTCTCCATTTTTTTGTAAATGAGAGTTTCTTTATTATTATTAATATTTGGCACCTCGTTACCAAGATCGTTACATTAAATAAAACCGGAATCCTATACCTACGCGCAATGTAAAATGCTTTCAATTAGCACGCATAAATATTGTTGTCTTTGATTCATTCCCCGCCACAGACCCAGCAACCTTTACTGCTGAAGGCATGATAAAAGTTTACTTAACATTGACAACGATTGCTTATGAGTATATTAGAAAGTCCGTGGCTTAACAGGTCATGGAGGCCTTGATCAAAATCAATGCGGCTTGTTTTGTTTTAAAGCATTGTGTCAGCGTGTCAGCACATGTCGTCTTATGTTTCATTGAATATGTTATTTACATTTTAGTTTACATTACTATCTGCTACGATAAAGATTTTTAAGCAACAGTTTTAGTACGGTTATTTTTTATTATTTTTAGGGTTCCGTAGCCAAATGGCAAAAAACGGAACCCTTATAGATTCGTCATGTCCGTCTGTCTGTCCGATCGTGTCACAGCCTTTTTTTTCGAAACTATAAGAACTATGCTGTTGAAACTTGGTAAGCAGATGTATTCTATGAACCGCATTAAGATTTTCACACAAAAATTGAAAAAAACAATAAATTTTGGGGGGTTCCCCATACTTGGAACTGAAACTCAAATTTTTTTTCTCATCAAACCCATACGTGTGGGGTATCTATGGATGATAATGATATTGAGGTTTCCAATATCATTTTTTTCTAAACTGAACAGTTTGGGCGAGAAACACTTCAAAAGTGGTAAAATGTGTGTCCCCCCCTGTAACTTCTAAAATAAGAGGACGATAAAACTAAAAAAAATATATGATGTAGATTACCATGTAAACTCCCACCGAAAATTGGTTTGGACGAGATCTAGTAAATAGTTTTTTTTAATACGTCATAAATCGTAATGATACGGAACCCTCCGTGCGCGAGTCCAACTCGCACTTGGCCGGTTTTTTAGCATTAAATATTGCGAAATGTTCACAAAGTCAGTCGTGTTGGTTGAAAGACATAGTACCTAATGTCTTCAATAGATGGCGCTGACGTCGCCTGAAGACGTATAATGTGGAAGAGAAATTCGACATCACAGGCAGTGGTCTCGGTAGCTTAGTTGGCAAAGCGTCTGATGTACTTAACCAGAGAGACGCAGGTTCAAACCCTGCCTGAGATCGGATTTTTCTGTCACTAGAATTTTTTTAAATTAGAAAATTCATATCTTTGTGAGTAGTTTTAGTACTCATTTGTGAATAAGCGATAGTTTATGTTGCCATTCTTACTGCCATGATTTACGAATAAATATTATTTACTTGTAGGTCATGATCCTAGAACGTGTTATAGGGTAACAATTGGGAAAAACCAAAAATAGAATCTGGCACCCAAGGCAAAACGATCAGCCTTAATTTCAAGAAGACAGATTTTAGAAAGGGCAGGTCTACTGAGGATACGACTTTGCACAATTGAGAAAGTTTAGCGGTGTAGACTTAGTCACTAAACGTGGATAAAACAAGATACGTTGCCTTTGCTTGCTGTGTCGATACACTCGATACCCAACCACCACCAGACTTTCACATCAGAGCACATACCTGTAGCCAGCATTCTACAATTGTATAAATCCCAGATATCTAATACCACCGCAATACCATACTCTAAAAGTTCATGACTGATATGTAATCTTGTTAACCCCTCGTGCTAAACTAAATGCTTGTGTTACAAGTGGGTTAACGTCGGTAGTACAATAGGTACGTGTCGAACCACATGATCGCAAATCTGACGCCCTGGCCAAAACAAATTTGTTTGATTACTTTGTTTGTTTTTTTTGTTAAAAAAATTACATTCACCTTCAATGATTTGATAATGTTATTAAAGTACCTAATACAAAAACGTTAAAACAATAACCGTTTTATGCAGTGTGATTTGTCTTTATTACTTCAGAGAATTTTCTGCTTTAAGTACGCCGCGCGCCGCCGGATTCTAGGACGAGACCATAAGGGGTACCGGTTTGGCATTGTATTTAAATCCAAGTCTGACTTTCCCCCAGAACTTATATTACCTACATATTCTTACCTGAATAGTTTTGTCGAACCACCGGTTAGCACCGTTACTGTAGGACCCACCGCCATGTATTGTCTGCGCTCCAGCAAGGTTCCTACGGGCGTTAGGATCCTTACATTTCCACAAGTCCACAGGCTTATCCAAACACAGAACGACGAGACTCGTCTCTATATCTGCTAAGGATTCACGATTAGTTTTTTCTGTAAATATAATTAAGATAATTATTACACTGTGAACGAAACGATAGTAATCATGATTTCAGTAATCAGGATGACATGATTCATTGTTATTGAGTAACTCCAATTGGGTTGACCTCTCGTCGAGTTACACAGAATATTATTATTACGAAGAAATATTATATCGGTATACTAGCTTTCCGCCCACGGCTACGCCCGCGTGGTTTCTCGGCTTTTCTGCATTTAATTTTTTCCCGATTATGCAACATTTTTCATTTATGCTCCGCTCCTTTTGGTCTTAGCGTGATGATATATAGCCTTCCTCGATAAATGGGCTATCTAACACTGAAAGAATTTTTCAAATCGGACCCGTAGATCCTGAGATTAGCGCGTTCAAGTAAACAAACAAACAAACAAACAAACTCTTCAGCTTTATAATATTAGTATAGATACAACGTTAATTTTTGTTTATCCTAAAGCCGAAACCCCTCAACCTTCACCCAACTTTAAGAGGCCGGCCGACGAAGGCGACAACTCCGATACGCGGCGAGTGTAAAAATCGTCTTGAATATTGCTCTCTCTGTCGAAATAATGTGGGCGTAGCTGGAACATTCATACCTAGCGACATACACGCATCTCAGCGTTTGGAACTGAGAATTTAATTTTCTAATGTTGGTAATAATTTATGACATGTTCAATAAATGTGATTTATTTGTTTTTTTTTTGATAAGTCGGTAGACAATTCCGAGAATAGGAATGCATTTTTAAGAAATTCCTCTACGAGCCTTAGGTCGCCAATCATCTCATACCTACCTACCCACTTCCTACCGTACGTTCCGCGGTTTTTAAATTCAACGATTAGGCAGGTACCTACTATGTGCCTAGTCAGTGCCCACCGGTGTTATTCGTGTTCATCACGTTTTTCTCACACCCGAGGGAATTTCCCAGAATAGCATCAATGCGATTCTGGGAAATTCCCACACCAATTGGCTTTTTTTTAATTGAACACATTAACAACGTCTGCTACCTACATCTATTTCCTTTTATTAGTTTTGTCTCGTGTTGCGACTAAGAATAAAGTTTCTTTCCGACTACCTCATTAGCCTAGTGGTCCTGAACGCGACTGCTACGCTAGAGATCCAGGGTAATATTTTTTTTTCTTTTTAAAAAAAGCTTACTAGCAATATGGGTCACACACACATTACTAGTATTCTTGTTAACCCCTCGTACTAAGCTAAATGCTTATGTTACGAGTGGGTTCACGTCGGTAGTGCAATGGGTGGGGTTCGAACCGGCAACCACATGATCGCAAGTCCGCCATTCGTCCTAGCCATTAGGCTACCGCCGCTTTAATATCGTTTTATTGGGTTTTTCTATGAAATTCTCAGTAGCAGCTCGGAGTCTGGATTTGTGCCCGGTTAATGGCAACAGGCTCGCCCCCTGTTACATGGGACCTAAACATACCGGCGAAATGCCCTTCGGGGTTTACAGACGTGATGTAAATTTTTGAACTATCTAAATCTTCCAAACAGTTAGAAACAGTTGAATCTATGATATCCATAATTGCAATAAAATAATACATTATTCAGCTATGAGTACAAAAATCAAAATTAGAAATAACAGACAGAATATTGACATAAGGACAATGTCGAAAAAAATGTTGAGGGAATTAATAAGCGTCTATAAATATCATCTTTGTAGATGCATATAAAATTATTTCCTACGTTTTTTCAAGTAATTAATAAAGTCTGTCAAAGTCTCGAAAAAGAAATCATCTTATTTGAAAACACAGTTGACTTCATCTTTCGTCGAATACTCAGTTGAACTTTTAGTGTTACTATATGAATTATTAAATTAAATTCCCAGTTACGTAAAGTGTTTGGCCTATATTCAATAATGTACATAATGAAAAGTATCAGAATAAATACGAAAATGACAACATTATTTTTATGCTAAGAAGACACCAGTTTTAGATGTAAAAATAAATAAAATGAAATCGTAATAATAATTCTAAGCTTAAATCTAGTATGGCAACAAAGGCGACAAAAAATGACATTGTCCGTCACCTGTCAATCGGCAGAATGACAACTGTTACGTTTCGTTATTCGTTTCGTATCGTTGAGTTATTTTGCATATAAAATGCTTATGTCCAATAGTGTGCCATTAAATAGGCATAATAACTATGTAAACATATTTAAAAAGCCGAGATACACTGATTTTGATATACCTGATCATGGTATTTATTTTTTGCACTCAAACTTGATTTAATTGTTTTTTGTCAAAACTTAACAACTAGAATATCTTTAATTCCTGACTTTCAATAATCTCGGTCCCAAAACAAAAATTGTTTAGAAATACAAAATCTATATTTTGACATATTTTTCATACGCAGACGCAACAAAAAAATTACAACAGAAATTTGTTTGGGAGTTCGCCATTGTCCTTTAAACTTAAGTTTAATTTTAAAAACGTAACTTCTTCTTCTTCTTTTGGTGCCTCTCCAATCACTGAAGGTTGGCCATCAACTCTGCATACTTCTCCTTGTCTTTGGCGAGGTGGAACAGCTCAGCAGCACTCGTGACTCCGGTCCATTCACGAATGTTCCTTAACCAAGATTTTTTCCTTCGGCCAACACCGCGTTTCCCCGCTACTTTGCCCATCATTATAAGTTGCAGCAAGTTATATCTCTCGTGCCGAAAGACGTGCCCGAGGTAAGCAACTTTTCTTTCTTTGACGGGCTGCATGAGCTTGCGGTCCTGGCCAATTCGCCTTAAGACTTCGACATTGGTGACTTTCTGTGTCCAGCTAATAGAAAGCATACGCCGGTATATCCACATTTCGAATGCCTCGATACGTTTTCTGAGGTCTTCCTTGATGGTCCAGGTCTCACATCCGTATAAAACAATGGGCCAGATGTAACAGTGAACGCTAGAGGGACGCTTATATTACGATTGGTAAATATTTTCCTCATCTTATTGAAGGCACTGCGGGAGATTTCAATCCGCGTTTGTATTTCCAATTCACTTTCCCATTCCTCAGTTAGCCATGTACCTAGGTATTTATATTTGCGCACAAGCTCTAGATTTTTTACGGCTACCCTGATACCAAGGTTCGGATTTTTGTTCCTTGACACGACCATAACTTTTGTTTTCAGAACATTCATTCTGAGTCCAGCCCTCTCACTACACTCATTCAATCGATCTACTATAAGTTGGAGGTCAGACATTCTCGATGCTATCAAAACTGTATCATCGGCATACCTCAGGTTGTTGATATTGCGTCCATTGATTTTTACGCCGCAGTCAAGATCTGCTAAAGCCTCTGATATTATTGCCTCTGAGTAGAGATTGAAAAGTGTAGGTGAGAGAATGCAACCTTGTCTAACTCCACACTTTATATCGATATCGTTGGACTCGTCGCCATCCACACGAACAGCTGCACGCTGGTTCCAATACAGATTTTGGATAACTCGAATATCTTTTCCATGTCATGCCAACATTTGCCTGACATTTTCACCTGCTATGACCGGCTTTGGCAGAAGCTACAATGTGATACGGATCTACCACATGAGATTCTGTGTTTGTTTAGGTATTGGTACAGCAAGCAGCAGAATAGTGTTAGTTGGGCGGGTGCGCGGTCGGACGTGTATAGGTTGGAATGCGGGGTGAGGCAAGGGGGTCTTTCCTCGCCGCATCTCTCTAACCTGTACATGAACCGGTTGATTGTCGAGTTCAGCAGCACTAAAATCGGGTGTTCTATTGATGGTGTGTGTGTTAATAACATAAGTTACGCGGATGATATGGTGTTGCTGAGCCCTTCAATTGGTGCATTACGGAAACTTCTGCACATTTGTGAATCGTATGTGGAAGCACATGGGCTCAGGTACAATGCCAAAAAGATCACTCTTTTTGGCATTGTACCTAGATACAGTACAGTAGATCATAATTTCACAATTATGATCATTAAAGCTGGTACCAAATGTTATTGCGGCACTCTTTGCGGCATTCCCTTAAACAGAGTTAAGCAGTTTAAGTACCTGGGCCACTGGGTTTCCGACGACCTGTGTGACAATCGGGACATTGAGCGGTAGCGTAGGGCGCTGTCTGTCCGGTGTAACATGTTGGCTCGCAGGTTTGCAAAGTGGTATAGTACACTTTTAAAGTGAACTATACCACTGTTAAAGTGGCTTTACTTAAAGCCTATCTTTAATTAAAGTCAATCGTTTTACACTTGCAGCCTGTGGCCAATTTTACGCAGCGGGCGTACAGTGCACTGCGTGTCCAATACAACAATGCTTTCAGGATGCTGTTAGGGTTGCCTCAGTTTTGTAGTGCCTCGACTACTTTTGCTGAGGCGCGCACCGATGATTTCTACGCGATCATAAGAAAGCGGAGCGCCTCGCTATTAAGTCACCTCCGAGACAGTTCGAACAGTTTCCTGGTATTGTCCGAGCGGTGGGATTTACCCCTGTTGAAGCGGTGGATGCAGCTTCACGCAACCGTGGCCCCACGCATTATTTAATCATTAAAAGTATTATTTTTAGTGGGATTAGATTTTATTATGGTTTTTTTTTTTTTTGATTTTATGTTGATTTTATTTATATTCTATTCTATTTTATTTTTATATTTGATTGTAAATGTATGGACTCTGTCTGAAATAAATGATTAATAATAAAATAATAATAATAAAGATGATACGTATCAAATCGGATTGACATAAGGAATCACATACATTCAATTTGGATCGCAATCCGTGTTTAAACAGTTAAACACTGCACAGTACGTATTTCCTTTTTATTGTTTCTCATTTTTTTTGTAATTTGTTGGATCGGTGAAGTAGCCGAACACAGCTCGTGCGTGCGTCACTGCTCGCTTGTGATCGTGAGTGTACTTACTTTAAAAGGTAAGTACGCGCAGTGTGAGACAGACCTGATTAAACGTGAATTGGAGTAAACGCGAATTGGACCAACCGCGGAGTAAGAGGCTTTTATTATAATTGGACTAATCGCAAATTGGACTAACTTTGTTTTGACCAGAAATCAGTCTTCATAGATGCGTACCTTTAGCTAGAATTTGATAAGCTTTAGCCCACGAGTCACGATGTTCAGATGTAAGAATTCCAATGCCATCATTAGAAGGCACGCTAGAAAAATCAGCGACTGTTTTCAATAGTTGCGCAATTTGGTCTTCATTCAACAATACATCATCTTCACCCCAGAGATCAACATGAAAGATCTAAAAACAAATTAATAAAATTTTGTGAATTTATGAAATTAAAGTCGACACAGGTAATTCGTTTGCAGAATTAAGTACATTTACTTATTTCTTCAACATTCTCCACATGGAATCGTGAAGCAATGACCCCACTCTTATTTTTAAGTTAACAGTTATTAAAAACAACTGCCTTCAGGACTTGCCCTTATTGAGTGATCACCTGCTTGGAATCTCATTATAGATTCCATGAAATCCTAATCCAAGCACAACTAATCTAAATGCAAGACCAATGGATACGATGAAACCATTATGCAAGTAAAACGTAAGGCAGCTGTTAGTAATTTTAACATTTAGGCGGATCGTCGGTCCTTGGGCGCGGGAGAGAAGGAGAGACCATCACCTTCAAACGTACAACAACTCGGTCTACCCGCGAACTGGGATACCGTAAATGTAGAGGATCCGAAACTTAAATAACGCGATAAAATGCCTGCGCGAGTTATCATATGCAAGATTTGTGCAGACATACTTGCAGGCAATAAAGTAGCATAGATGCAGGCGATTACGGCGACGAAATATGGTAGTATTCTTACTTGATTATTATGGATGACTGTGACGTGTTTGCTATTATTAAAGGATAGTTTGTCTCGTTTATCCCATGGTATCCTGCATGTTCCAAATATTTTCTTATATTGCGCCATGTCCAATGGATTCTTCCCCATCATTTCGACAGGAATTTTCTCGCTAAAATTGTATAAATAATGTAATTATACTCCATTTGGTTAGGTACTTAACTAAATGTAAACAAATCATACAAAAGGTTCTTTCATAGGGCCATTTTTCATGTCGAAATAAAACGGCACCAAAAACAAATAATTGAATAATTCAAAATCACATTTTCCTTTTATATATAAGCATATCTAACTTCTTTGTTTAATATTAAATGGTAATCATTATTCATAAGCTTGAGAACAATTAATTAAATCAAAATTTATAATTATGACACAAAGTATTGCAAAGTGCCTACTAAAAAGAATCTAAAAATACAGATATTCAAAACATTTTTCCACTATAATAGACTTTTGATAACTCGGAAGAATTGAGAAGCAGTATTGCGAGGAAGCGGAGCAAAATAATAAACCGATATTATACTTAGTCGGGTAACCAGACGCCATACGTAACAGTTTGTATTTACTTTACTTTCGGTCGTTTTTGTGTTTCTTTTGCCGCAAGTTGTGTTAATTAGTTATTATTTTGTTTGTTCTTTGTTTTTATTGATTGTTAGTTGTGTTGTTATTAATTTCACTCCCAATTCATATGATACCATTTTAATAAAAGGTTGAACAGCGCTGAACGCCGCCATTTTTATTGTTTACCTTTATTAAGTACCTAACCAAATGGAGTATAGGTAGGTGCTATTTTGACAAAGAAGAATAACTAAAATTTCCAATGCCTTTCAGATTAAGTATTATATTGGATGTCATGTACACACGGCTACACATCAAGCTATATAAATCCAGTATCGACTGACCTCGCATTATAAACACTTTCCGCATAATGTGAGGCCAGCATGTACTGGATTTTTATAGCTTGATGTGTAGCCGTGTGTAGGTACCTAAGTGATTTTATTGTAAATTATTATAATTTAACCCTTGAAAACGTTGAACCAATTTTAAATATTAAAAATAAAACCGGCCAAGTAAGAGTCGGACTCGCGCACGGAGGATTTCGTACCATTACGATTTATAGCGTATTAAAAAAACTACTTACTAGATCTTGTTCAAACCAATTTTCGGTGGAAGTTTACATGGTAATGTACATCATATATTTTTTTTTGTTTTATCATTCTCTTATTTTAGAAGTTACAGGGGACACACACACACATTTTACCACTTTGGAAGTGTCACACGCGCAAACTATGCAGTTTAGAAAAAAATCATTTCGAGGACGTATGAAAAATTAAATTTGGGTTTGATGAAAATTATTTTTTTAGTTTCAGGTCTAAGTATGGGAAACCCCCAAAAATTTATAGTTTTTTTCTATTTTTGCGTGAAAATCTTAATGCGGTTCAAAGAATCATCTACATACCAAGTTTCAACAGCATAGTTCTTAGTTTCAGAAAAAATTGGCTGTGAAACGATCGGACAGACAGACCGATAGACGGACATGACGAATCTATATGGGTTTTGTTTTTTGCCATTTGGCTACGGAACCCTAAAAACGTGGGGTTTGTTAAATTAACGTTGAAGTGAATTTCCTTTTTTAAGCAAATTTGTACGAAACTAGCATTGGTTAAACAATATGAAAAAATCAATTCCTCCTCGTCCTAACCTTTTCCTAACTATGTTGGGGTCTGCTTCCAGTCTAACCAGATTTGGCTTTATGATGCTATCAGGCTTCCGCGTCCTTATTTCTGGGCAACACCAATATTAGAAGGATAAACTTGTTTTGTTGTAGTTTTTGGGCGTATGCCTACCACTAACGATTGTCAGAGATGTTTGTATGAAAACCGGGGCCGACTGCTGGAATGGTGACGTATCGACACATTCAGACCTCCCAGTGCCGACTGGGAGGTCTGAATGTGTCTGAAAGTATTTAAATAGGTACCAAAATCTGTGGTACTTCGTAGCGGTTTTTTTTTATGTATATTTTTTTAAATAAAATTAAAACATATTGATGTTTAACACTTGATTTAATAATAAATTTGATGTTTAATAATTGATAAGACTGAAACGACTATTGTTACGTATAGTATATATATTGAAGAAATTTCATGCAATTCTATCGAAGAACCATAAAGTTTCAGATTTTTGAGATGGTATGCACGCTCTGAACACATAGGGCGGCTGAGCCGCCGGGCATGCGTGACTGTGCTGTTGACAATTGATTTCTTTTTTATTTGCATAGTAATAATGAAGAATGTTAACGAATTTTGATTATTAGCACTCCATATTCTCTGTTAAAAATAAAAAATACTAGTGAAAGAATTACTTCGATACGTCAATTAGTTTCCGTTTTAGAAGTAAAACAAGTTGTAACCGAACGACGCGGGCCGCCGGTTACGGTGTGACGTCATACGACAACGCGCTCAGTCTGGCTCACTCAGTCCGCTCGCAGTCGCGCGTCTGTGCCGTCGAAATTATACCTAAATTCTTTTAAAAATGTCCAATCCAAATACTAGGAAATCGTGTGTTGTGCCTAAATGTAAAAATACATCTAAAAAGTTGTTTTTTATAGTTCCAAAAGACGTTAAAATGCGAAAAAAATGGATAAAAGCTATTTATTTATTTATTTTTATTATGGTACTAAATAAATAAATAGCTTTAATCCATGTTTTTTGCATTTTAACGTGTTTTAGAACCATAAAAAAACCGGCCAAGTGCGAGTCGGACTGCGCACGGAGGGTTCCGTACCATTACGATTTATGACGTATTAAAATAATCTACTGACTGACTGCGATCTCGTTCGAACAAATTTTCGTTAGAAGTTTACATGGAAGAAATGTACATCATATATTTGTTTTAGTTTTATTATTCTCTTATTTCAGAAGTTACTGGGGACACACACACACACATTTTACCACTTTGGAAGATTCTCAGGCGCAAACTATTTAGTTTAGAAAAAAAAAACAGAACCCTCAATATCATTTTTGAAGACCTATTCATAGATACCCCACACGTATGAGTTTGATGTAAAAAAATAATTAATTTCAGTTCTAAGTATGAGGAACTCCCAAAATTTTCTGTTTTTTAGGGTTGCGTAGCCGAATGGCAAAAAACGAAACCTTTATAGATTCGTCATGTTTGTCTGTCCGTCCGTATGTCACAGCCACTTTTTTCCGAAACTATAAGAACTATGCTGTTGAAACTTGGTAAATAGATGTATTCTGTGAACCGCATTAAGATTTTAGAACTTAGAACTAAAACTCATTTTTTTTTTCATCGAACCCATACTTGTGGGGATATGGATAGGTATACAAAAATGATATTGAGGTTTTTAATTTCACTTTTTTCTAAACTGAATAGTTTGTGCGAGAGACACTTCCAAAGTGGTAAAATGTGCCCCCCCCCCCCTGTAACTTCTAAAATAAAAGAATGATAAAACTAAAAAAATATATGATTTACATTACCATGTAAACTTCCACCGAAAATTGGTTTGAACGAGATCTAGTAAATAGTTTCTTTTAATACGTACATACATACATACATACATATTGTCACGCCTGTCTCCCATGGGGGTAGGCAGAGACTATAGATTTCCACTTGCTACGATCCTGGCACACTACTTTCGCTTCATCTACATTCATTAATCTCTTCATGCATGACAGTCGGTTTAGGGTGCTCGGAACCTGGCCTTTTTTAAGAACATCCGCAATTTGGTTGCGGAACGTTCGCCGAGGTCTTCTTCTTCCAACTCGTCCATCCATACTCACCATATATACTTGTTTCGTCAATCTACGTTCATCGATTCTCTCTACATGACCAAACCTTAACATACCTTTCTCAATCCTTGTTACTACATCTTCTTTCACTCCACAACGCTCCCTTATCACACTGTTTCCCACTCTATCTTTTAGCGTCACACCACACATACTTCTTAATACGTCATAAATCGTAATGGTACGGAACCCTCCGTGCGCGAGTCCGACTCGCATTTGGCCGGTGTTTTTTTCTATTTTTGTGTGAAAATCTTAATGCGGTTCACAGAATACATCTACTTACCAAGTTTCAACAGCATAGTTCTTATAGTTTCTGAGAAAAGTAGCTGTGACATACGGACGGACAGACAGACAGACATGACGAATCAATAAGGGTTCCGTTTTTTGCCATTTGGCTACGGAACCCTAAAAATAACTTTTCCGGCGAATTGGTAGTTGTATTTTTATATTTAGGCACAACACACTATTTCCTACTATTTATTATAAAGAGGTTAGATCCATTTGGAGATAAAAGTACAGTTTCTTGTTGTGAAGACCATTTTGACTTTCGTTTTTATTCCTCGCATTTCGGCGGCAACGAAATGACTATATTTTGTTGATAAATAATGCGCAACCATTAATCCATCTATTTTGGGTAGATTATCCGATTGCCCTTTTTCGAATCCTTAATCCATTTTATTAATCGAATAATATTTACTATTATTAGACTATTAATTTAATACGCGGACAAAAACACAACAAAATACTGCGCAAGCTATTACACCTACTACTATAACCGCTGGCGACTTGATACTATAGTGTAATTAGATTTCATTACACTATGTTGATAGTAAGCGGGCCGCGGCCCGCGCGGCGCGTTGTAACATGACGTCACAAGCGGTCACGTGACTGTTAGCGGGACTCGATATTTTTTGAAACTTTGAATGCCAATAAAATCAAAACTACTAGGTATTTTTGACTACAACAAAAACTAGTGTATTTTTTATACATACAGGCTTTACGGAGACAACATTTCAAGCGATTTAGCATACCTAGTAACATTCTCCATTGTATTATGAGAAACCTAAATAGCATATTATTTGAGATAATTATGAAACCTCCGTACTGTAGAACTGTACATCATACATATAGCACAGTTTATTTACGAATGAAATTACTTCTAAGAATAGGAAAAAGATTTATTAACACGTTGGCTGCCATGGGGGTCAAAATGACCGGCACTTGGTAGAACCATTGGGGCCATGGGGGGCCTCGATGACCGGCACAACTAAGGTGAATTCGAATAACGTTTGCCCGCCGACGACCATGCGTGTAACGCTAAATACCATTACAAGTGGCCGGCGCGGCCACTTGTAATGGTATTTAGCGTTAATGGTATTTAGCATATTCTTATCTCATTTAGTTGTATGGATCCTTTTTGTAGCAAGTCCAAAAAAAATATAATGAAGTGATATTATAGTAGTGATATTTAGACAAATTCATTTGGGTTGAGATCGAAGTAATTTTAAATTGGAAAACAATTTTTTTTTTTTTTTATCAAAACACGACCTGCACAAATATGGCTTATCAGGGCAAACTGAACAAAATGTCGTAACCCTTCTGGTATTGTTTTAAGCAATTTTTTTTCCATTCGTTTGTGAATTAGTTTTGTCACAACCCACATAAAATTATCTTGTTGTCAAAACCTTTCTCTCTGCTTTTACAAGGGATTGTTTCATTCTCTTTGGCCTTATGCATGGAATATTAGCTCCATCACATGCATTTGAAGCAATTTTTTGTTTTTGTGATAGTCTACGTATAAATTCGATAATAGGTATTTATTATAATAATAATAAACTAAGATAGAAGATCTATGACAGATAAAAGTTTGCGCTGTTGTTTACCTGCAATAACAAAAATATTGTTCGCGTATGACGCGTAAGAAATGTCGTGTGGGGAAAGAGACGCAGCATACACTATCCCCACTATCCGTATATTCGTTATTCGTCAGTAGCGCCATAGTGTAATAAAATTAGATTTTATTCCACTATGGTAGCGTCCTCGCTCGGGCGCTGGGTGGACTTTTTGGAGCCACTTGCGGTTATCAAGGATTACCGGCGTGGCTCCAATGAAAATATCTTATTCATATATCTTATAAATAAGTAATTTTTCATTTAAACAACTGATGAAAATTGAAAATATATTCAGATTTCCTTATGGCAGCGAACTTGTAACAAGAATGGCAAGATTGGACCCACACGTTATAATATAAAAAGCTAAAAATTAAGTGTCGTTAACGAACAATTTTGTATGTCACCGTAAAATTGTAAATATTGTTAGATTATAATCCATCTCGCGAAATTGTAAACTGTCGATAGATCGTGAACTTACTGCTTATAATTATCGTATTATTTTTCGATAGATTATAATCTATCGAAGTTAAACCCTCGAATTGTGAAATGGCATGCGACGGAACGCACCTCGCGCGCTGGTTGACCGACATTTTTTTGTAAAAGGATACTCATATTTTTATCTGGGTTTTAATTCTAACTCACGGTCATGCATACAAAAAAGGTGGTTACTGAATGTAGATCCAGCGAAAGTAGTGTGACAAAATCGTAGCAAGTAGAAATCTCTGCCTATCCCCATGGGAGACAGGCGTGACCATATGTATAGACACGTAAATGATACGATTTAAGTCTGTTACGTCTGTCATGTCCGTTGTTACGTATTATACAGAAATCATATACGGGAATAAAAAATGGGAACTTACTTATCTATTAAATATTTGTAATCCAGTGCCGCTAATAAAGTCTTAGCGGCATACTTAAATTGATCGTTTTCAGTTTGAAACTTCCTAAAAGGAAATACCAGGCCAGGACTAGAATACACGACAACAGGATCACGATATTCTAGATATGCTGAATGTAGCCACCAATCCTCAAGCCAGTTCAGATGTTCCTGTGCCCTCTTTTCTAATAAAACCTGAAAAATATTTAATCTGTAATAAAAATATAATGCAGTAGCTCTGTAGGCCCCGGCTTTCACGGGTGCAATGTAGAGAAAAGTGTGGTGTCAGAGAGGAGTGATTATTATTAATTTCTTCTTGGACTTTACTTTTTTGTTAAAAGTAATTTTACTTTTTTGTTTTTAGTGGAAAGTTTTGTTTATAAGTACTTGTAAGTCAACAAAACTCACTGCTCCAATAGTATAGCAACACCTACTAAAAGAGCCACTAAAGAAGAAATAGAAAACTTTTACACCAACCTTGATAAAGCTATGAATAAAAAGTTACAAGAGCTCAAGAAATATAATACAGGGTGTAAGGGAAACGCTTTCGAAAACGAAGACAGGTGATAGGGCTAGTGATTCTCGATACAATACCATCAAAGAATCTGAAAAAAAAGGAACATTTTTACCTATTTTTTTGCGTTTTTTGTACACTATGCTGTGAGAACGGTTAAATGAAAACATTATTTGCGATTAAACACATTTTTTTTCTTTACAACTGTAACACGCAATGTAATTCGTAAATAAAATCATCTGACGCTCGCGCATGACCTCGAGTTCAAAGTGCGAGCGCGCTCACCGACAGCCGCGCGGTCGACGACCCTAAGTACACGCGACGCTACGCGCGGCGGCTGGCTAACAAAAACGTCGTGCGGCGGTACCATGTGATCCTATCCTCCTAAAAATGTCTTTTCAGTTCACTTCTACCTAGTTGTGGGCCTGTGGGATATCTGCTTTCGGATTCCATTCATGCAAGGATCGTAATGATTTTCCCCTTGAACAGGGTTACAATTTTGATCCGAATGTTCGCAAATTTTGCTTACAAATCAGAAAAATCCAGTTACTTCGCTTACCCTTGAGACCCATATCGAATAGAGGTACTTAGATACCTACTGTGATTGGGAAAGAAAAGTAAAAAAAGTTGATTAAGTACATGCAAAGACATTCACTTATCAAGCAATTTTATTAATTCGTTCATTAAAATTTTGCACAGCAACAAAATTGAAATGTTTATCTACCTACATCACGGTCACATTATCTGTAGACCTGCAAGCAAGATGGCCATCACATTCCAGCGAAGTACAGAGATAATTGTGACCGTGTTGTTCTGTCTGCACTCTGCACGACGTGCTCAAGTTAGTACTAATAACTTTCGTTCGAATCCTTATAATCAAGGTAAATGATCACAAAACTCATTGGTATTATGTCGAGGTTTGAACCCGGGCAACCTAGTTTGGAAGACAGGCGTCCACGGCTATGCGCGGCGCGGCGTGACGGCGACCTTAGGCATCCTTTGTAAATCGCCGCCAAAATAAATAAGAAGAAACATTACAGAGGCGTCAACAGTTTTACATTAATGCACTGTGTCGTGCATTTAATAACAGTTTTGTATGTATGTCGATAATCGAAAGCGAATGAAATAAAGTAAAAGATCGCCGACTTTAGCTGTGATTGGCTAAAAAAAAGCAAGTAGCGCGCGTGAATCAATTGAATTTGAACTTTATGTCAATGTAATTAGAGTCACACGACGCGCGCTCGTTATTGCAATTACTGTATCCTTCATTTAATAAGTAAACCCAATCAATTTAAAGTGCTTAATTAAATTAATTTAATCTAACAAACCCGTTAAATCTTATTTAAAAGTTAAAAAATGAACAGTTTGTAAAATAAAGCATAAGTACAATTTCGTAACAATTGAAATTCTTTTCACATTTCTCCTCTGTAATTTGTTGATCTTTGCACATCAAAAGACACCGCTTTATGCCTAGTGCCTCACCGCGTTGTCGGCGGCAGCGGCGGTGGCGGTATCGTTTTTCGGCACGTGCCGGCCGACAAAGGCAAGCCGACAAGGGCCGCCGACGCAGGTGGTGTGTTTGATCTTCTTAGTACTTCTTTAGTAATCTAGTTACTTGTTAGTTCCTTTCCGACTCGGTTCGTGAGTGAACGTGCGTTACGTTTAATCGATCGATAGCTATTGAATCGTATTTACTGTTTTGTTAGTTAGTTTGTTAGTTTTAAATTTGTGTTTAGTTATTATTGTTACGTTTTTAGTGCTGTTTTATAGTTATTAATTTTTGTTGTATTACACGATGCCTGACGCGTACGTGTGCAGTGCTCGTGAATACGGCAACATGTTGATGTGTTTAGGAGAAGCCCGTGGCAATGCTTCTCTAGCGTTGAGAATTTACCGAGACAGATTTCCGAACGTCCGGCATCCGTCTGATTCTCGCATGATAACGGCAGCTTTTCAGCGAGTCTTAGAAAATCGACCGATTGCTCCGATGGCGGCAGGTGGTGGAGAACAAGTGAATGTTCAGACCGAGGAGCGTACTTTAAATGTGATTCGCCAAAATCCACGCCTGGGCACACGAAGTACAGCGAAATTATTGCGGCGCCGGGGCGTACCGACAGTCTCTCACTGGACAGTTCACAAAGTCTTGCGCCGCAACAGAATGCGGCCCTACAAAATACACAAGGTACAAGCTTTGCTACCCAATGATCACGTTCGTCATCGTGCGTACTGTCGTTGGCTGCTAGATCAACAACAACGTGCGCCTGGCTTCATTGAGCACATTATCTGGACGGATGAGTCCACATTCACGAGAAACGGCATGTGGAACAGGAGGAATGCCCATGTATGGTCAGACGTGAACCCGTCCGTCACTCAAGAAACCGGCCATCAGACCAGATGGTCCGTCAACGTATGGGGTGGTGTTTTTAATGGACGAATTCTAGGACCAGTGTTTCTACCGCAGCGCCTCAATGGACCAGCATATCTTACTTTTATAAATAGGCATTTAAATGATATGCTAGATAATGTATCTCTGGCTGAATTTCGTCGAGCATGGTTCCAGCATGATGGTGCTCCACCGCATGTTACGCGCCTCGTCCGCGAGCGTCTCACTGAGCTTTTTAATGACCGCTGGATCGGAAGGCTGGGACCGCACGCCTGGCCGGCTCGTTCACCCGACTTAACACCTTTGGACTTCTTTTTGTGGGGGTATGTGAAAGAAAGAGTGTTTGATCGGGAATGTGGCAGTGCTGATGAAATGCGGGGTAGAATAGTGAGCGTTTTTGATAGACTACGTGCAGAATGTGTTGAGGATCCTACACTAATGCCTCGTGTTCACGGGTCGACACAGCGACGGGCCCGGCTTTGTATCGAAATGGATGGAGCGCAGTTCGAGCCAAACCTCATAAGGTCGCAAAGGATTTAGACAGGTACGTAAAACGCCTCTGTCAGCTTTAATGTTAAACAGTGGGCTACGAGTGCGATTAAAATTCATAATTTTGTGAAGTGTTGTAGGTAGGCATTTTGGAAGTACCTAGTTTTTGTAAATTCCGTATAAATCCCGTAAGTCAGCCGTCGGAGCGCTCGGCGCATAAGCTCAGCGCTGCGCCGGCGCCAGCGACGCGCGTACGCGCTGCCGCTGTGGGGCGTGTTGCCTCGCGTGTCAGTGACCTCACGTTTTGTACGGTTTCCATTGCGTGCTTACGAAATACGAAGTCTTGAAAATAACCAATTTAAAGCGAAATGTTATTGGTATCCGTTTGCATTTAGGTTGTATATAATCTACGTTCTGGCTTCGGAAGCGTTCTCCTTACACCCTGTATTTTTAGGTAAATACTGTTTGTATGACATTGTATGATCACACATGTTTAATGCATATAAATTATTTGATTTGATTGATCAGTAGACATTAATGCAAAAATAGGATGCTCCAAAAGAAAATGAAGAACTAGTAATGACAAAGTATGGCTATGGAAAAAGAAACGATAGAGGAGAAATGTTGATAAAATTCTGTCCTGAATACAATTTAAAATTTATAATACAGTTTTCAGCAAACCTAAAAAACTTCGATGGACCCGGAGCACACCTAATGGAAAATCGAAGAACGAAATCGACTTTATAGCTACGAATGTCACAAAAAATAAACGAAACGAAATGGAAATGATCAGGTCATATTCAACGAGCTATGGATGAAAGATGGTCACAAATAATTACAAATTGGTAGCCCATAGATAAAAATAGAAGAAAGAGTAGACCATTTAACAGATGCAGTGACGACATAGAAGAATAGCCGGAAACTTATGGCCTAGACGGGCAAAGAATAGAGCCACCTGAAACGGTTTGAAGGAGGCTTTCACCGCAAAAGGCAGCCGATACACCTAATACAAACTTTATTTAAGTACAATAACATTAATAATAAATAAATAAATACACAATACACCATAGTAGACTGGAATTACATGTAAGCTTCGGGCAACACGGAAAGGGAGAAGCCATCTGTAGCGTTCCCCTCTGCCAAAGTACAAGCCCAAATAGGCATATGCATTTAATAAAACCAGGCTGCCGCTCGGATTTTTAACTAAACCAAGTCCAGTCGCGCGAGTGAACACAGCGGTACTCAAAATGCCTAATTGTTCGGTTTTCTGATGCAAAAAGAGGTCTGGAACATCAAATCTACTAAACGATGGTATTACATTTCACATGTAAATAAATCTCTACCGTATTTTTCTATTTCATTACATTTAGACACCAAATTCGTGTATTCTATTTTAAATTATTATCAGATTTGTGTACCAACATCGAGTCCGATCGCCCGTACGAAGTACGGATCGGTCGAGCGATAAATCCGAATTCTTGCCGATGAAAAATTTAGGAAGGTTACTTTTAACGTTGAACCAAACGCGTAAGCGCCATGAATTTTACGGCGCTTTCGACCTTTCTTATTAGCGAGAGCCTTAACTTAAAAAGCGTCTTAGCGCTGCATGTTTTTTCGTCTGGTTAGACGGCTATTTGCTGTTTCAGCGCTGTGCAAGGCTTGTTGGTATTGTTTAATTTTGTATGTGTTAGTGTCGTCATTACATTCGTAACTGCGTTTGTGTGCACATTTCCCCCCGCAAAAAATGGCAGAATTATTTGGTCGGTAATATATCGCTAAGGCTACTCCCTACCGTGTTGCTCGAAGCATGTACGGGATAAAAATAAAGCTAATAAATAATAAAATGTATAGATACTGCGGTTGAACCAATAACAAATGTCGAATGGCCCCGTAAAATACAATCATTTATCAACTAGGGCTTCATTACTAACTTGTAGTTGTTTTCCTGATCCTCCCTCGAAGTCTTTAACGAGAGCTGTAGTCTTTCCGAACTCTTCGTCATTCAAAAATGGTCTCACAGTGAGCAAGTATTTTGCTAGAGTATCGTTTAGTTTTGGAACAGGAAGTCTTGGTAGATTCTGGTCATTGTTATTTAGTTTTGCACTAGTATAATTGCAAGACAACTGCTTTAAAGTGACAAAGGGTTCTAAGTACAATCCTTTGTAACCACACTGAAATTAAAAACACAAATTGATTATATTTGAAAATAAGAACTCGTATCGTCACTAGAGATTGCAAACCGGGCCCGGCCGGACCGGGCCCCGCCGGGCCCGTTGCCCTTTTCGGCACCCACCAGGCCCGGCCATTCTTACCGGGCCCGGTAACCAATTTTACGTAACATTTTGTTAGTTAAGACTATACAAATTTGGTTGTTTCCAGTTACAGTACAGCCTAGCCTATAAGATTTCGCTATTTGCTCAATTAGTAATAGTAACACTCGCTAGTGTTAATAGCCAAAGTTTAAGAAAAAAACATAATAGATTTACCATACAAGAATTTGTTTTGTTTATAGCAAAGCTACCAAAGTTTATCTATCTATCTAATCTAAGTTTTTATGACACGTTTAGTACTTTAAGCTGCGTTATTAGTTTCTTATTTCAATACTATGTTATCAAATCGACACTATAAGGAGCAAAGAGAATGACCTGCTTGTTTAAACTTATTAGAAATGAATATTACAAATACTTCACGCTGGAACAGTTGCTGTCACTGTACCAAGCACAGGTTCGGTCATGCATGGAGTATTGCTCGCACCTTTGGGACAGATTGGCTCAATACCAGAGTGCGGCGTTGGAATTCATTGAGAAGAGAGCCAAGAAGCTAATCGGCAATGACGCACTGTGTAATGCAACTGCAAAGCCTTAGATTGATATTGGATTGCATGTATTTTTTTTTATTTAAAATCCAAGATGGCGGACATTATTAATATGTAAATAAATTAATGTGGGTGTCATTTCGGAGGTTTTCCTGAATGCTCATTACAAAAACCGGCCAAGTGCGAGTCGGACTCGCGCACGGAGGGTTCCGTATCATTACGATTTATGACGTGTTAAAAAAAACTATTTACTAGATTTCGTCCAAACCAGATTTCGGTGGGAGTTTACATGGTAATCTACATCATATATTTTTTTTAGTTTTATCGTCCTCTTATTTTAGAAGTTACAGGGGGGGGGGACACACATTTTACCACTTTGGAAGTGTTTCTCGCGCAAACTATTCAGTTTAGAAAAAAATGATATTAGTAACCTCAATATCAGTTTTGAAGACCTATCCATAAATACCCCACACGTATGGGTATGATGAAAAAAAAAATTGAGTTTCAGTTCCAAGTATGGGGAACCCCCAAAGTTTATTGTTTTTTTTCTATTTTTGTGTTAAAATCTTAATGCGGTTCATAGAATACATCTGCTTACCAAGTTTCAACAGCATACTTCTTATAGTTTCGAAAAAAAAGGCTGTGACACGATCGGACAGACAGACAGACGGACATGACGAATCTATAAGGGTTCCGTTTTTTGCCATTTGGCTACGGAACCCTAAAAATGACATTAGTTTGGAAATCCAAGATGGATATATATATATTCTCTAAATAAATTCATAGGGTCATATGGGTATCAATTTCAAGGTATCTTAGGGAGCTGATTATGAAAATAGCATTAATAATCCAAGGCAGCAAAAGGTACACAAATAGGTAGGTATTATTACTTTTAATAAGGTAATGGCGCTGAGGGCGTTCAAAAGGTTAACAATAAGATTGTAACTGCAAAATTTTACACTTTCATTGGTTAAAATTCAAGATAGGACCAAACTGCTTTTGCGTGGAGCGCAGAACGGAGACAATCCCTCTTAAGTAAACGCCACAGAGCCTGGTTTTGTTATAGAATCCAACTCGTACCTAAGTATTATTATTCCGTAAGAAATTGATAGAATCAATATTATAGTTTCTGTTTGTAATCATTATTTAAACAAAATTTAATGTTTGATAAAAAGTGTCAAATAAAACTATTCACACTCTATTCACACTCAAATCATTATTTAAAAAAAAAATTGTGTTTGATAAAAAGTGTCAAATAAAACTATTCACACTCTATTTCAATCACTCATGGAACAAAAAATAAATAATAGTTTATCATACAAAGACGTGACACTGCGGGTAAGAATGTTGCAGACTGCTTTCTATTCGTCCATTGTTTCTTATATTGATTTTTCTGTAACACCTTACGATACTATTTGTATCAAGTAGAATTAAAAAACACCTCATTTATTAAAATCAATTAATAAATCTTTTAGGCTCCCTTTTCTAATGTTTTGTCAGCCATAAAGTTTTATTTTTTCAAAATTGTACAGCCTTCATCCATCTGACTTTAAAGTTAAAGATGAATAAAATCACACTTCCTTTGTCAAAATCTGATCAGTAGTTTTTGAGCAACAGTTCAACATCGATGCATAGACATATGCATAGACATACATAGACTGTTAAACTCATTACCCTTCCTTTTTCGTAGTCAGGTAAAACATTTGAGTGCCCCTTTAGAGATGTGTTCATTTTGAGAAGTACCCCAAATACAAAGAACCCAAGGTGCCCCAAATAAGAACCCAAGTGCCCCAAATGTAAAATGCCCCAGTGCCCAAAATTCAAAGTGCACATTCTGAGCGAGAGCCCCGAATGGGTCATGCGGACCCATTCAAGCTGGCATGTAGCAATGCAAGCAAGTCACTACTAAAACAACTAAACCGCTTGGTTTTGAAGTCAACATAAAAAAACACTTTTATCTGCCATTAGGTTGCCCCTGCTTCAAGTTCCAATAAGATGTTGGAAATCTGTTGAGCAATGGGAATGTTTCTTCTCATTCTCACTGTCATTTGAAATGAATGATGGATTCTCTATCAGACAACTTATGAGGAATGTGTTATAAATGCAGCCTACATCAATAATAATAAATTAATACTTACAACTCGATTCATTCTGCTTATCATCTTGTTTTCCTGAAATTTATTAGATTTATTAAGAATATTTTAAACAATTATTAATCATTTATAATAAATAAGGTAACAGCTGGAATAAAATGAACGTACCTACGTTCATTTCATTCCAGCTGTTACCTTATTTATCAAGTAAGTAGATACCTATCTACTTACTTGATAAATTATCAAGATAAATAATTATCAATAATTTAGCTATTAAAGAATATAAACTTCTTCTTTCAATGGTCTGTTTATTAAGAGTAACCCAAAGAAGCCTTAAAAATCAAAAGGTAATATTTATAATGGGTATTACATACCTACATGCAAACAACACAAAAGTTTTAAAAAGTAAGCTAGTTTGCGATTAGTTCAACAAGAAATAATAAACTTGGTACATATTTACTAAAAATAAATTTCTGATCCGATCCTTACTATATTAACTAGATAGAAACAAGCCTCTTGTACTTTGACTCCACTCAACATCTGTTTATTTCTGTAGTACAGTTTGTTCGAAATAAGTAAGCCGATCGGAAGTTGTCTGCAAGTGGTTTAGAAGTGGTAAATTTTAATAGAAAGAGTGGGTGTAAAGATACTTAGAGTCGTATTTATGTTTCACATTTCTAATTATTTTGTTTAATAATTTTGATATTTATGTATTAAAACACTTAATTAAACGATTTTATCACCGCGGTAGTTCGGAACGGCTAACTTCCGATCGGCTTACTTATTTCGAACAAACTGTACAAAAAACACTGACTCAAACAAACTGACCTTACTGTACAATGTACACACGGCTACAGGCAGTGTTACCGCTTAGAAAAATAAACTCACCAAACTTTTACTAAAATGACACTAGATTGGGGGAAAAAAATAATTTAAAAAGTCACTAAAAGCACAGAGTACTAAAGGACCAGAGGCAAAGCTTCATACAAATGCGCTGTGTATAATGTGTTATAGGTACATTACTACAAGCGCGCGGGAGAATGTGTGCATGACCACTGGCCGCTTGTCGCGTACGCGGCGAGACTGGAAATAACCGGTTTCCGCTGGCACAGCAGGCACAGTCAGTTGACAATCTCAGGGTAAGTGCTCTCAGGATTCAAAATCGGCAGGAAAAAACTACTTTGCTCTCTTGTTGCACAAATAACTATTTTTTAAAATAAACATTTACTATGGTAACAACACGCGCACAACTGACTGCCTCATAAGTCTTGTGGTCCTAAGCGTGACTGCTACGCTAGAGGTCTTGGGTTCGAACCCCAGGTCGAGTAAAGTGTTATTGGGTTTTTCTATGAAATTCTCAGCCAGGGTCTCAGGAAGCTCAGAGTCTGGTTTTATGCACGGTTAATGGCAATAGGCTCGCCCTCTATTACACGGGATCTAAACATACTGGCTAAATGTGGGTGTACATTTGTACACCCCTGCCTAACCCTTCGGGGAATACAGGTGTGATGGTATGTATGTATGTACACGCGCACAAAGTCGCATTAACTGATGATACTGATAGTAGGACGTAGGCAAGCAACGAGCAAATAACGACAGTTACACAATAACTATTTAATAAGCCCTGCACATTGCTAATGCGCCCGGTCGTCATTTTGGAGACGTAATCTTCTGACATTATACCAATAAATTCTCTACAGTTAGCAATGCTGGCCAGCCACTAATCGTCGATGACGTCATGTGTGTGGATTCAACAAGGTTCCAGCGCATAGCAACTTGCGCGGCTTACACCAAAGTGGTTTAATTCCTATGATGTCTGGGGTAGAGATGGGCGTCTACCCGGTAAAAACCCGATGTTTGGGTATTTTATTCGTATGGGTAAACAATATTTTTAATAAATAAATAATTTAATATATTATTATCTCTACATGTACAGTGGGTTATTGCTGTAACCTGACTCAGCCCTAGGTGGGACGGCGGGGTCTCGGTGGGTCAGGTAACAGCTATAACCCACTGTACATTTAATTATTATTTTTATATGTAGGTACAGTATATTTTTGATAAAACTGTATTGGAAAACTAATATTGGAACATTAGAATTGCATAATTATTTTACTTTAATTAATGTATTGCCGTGTACCATTTTAAGATAGTACAGAATAGCCGTACAACAAATGGCAACACTGAAACTGCTGGCAAACATGTGAAAATTATAATGTTATTTGGTTTTTTTTTTTTAATTTCTACCCGGTATAAATTATAATTGGGAAGGTAAAAATTGGTATTAATTATTATTTACCCAAAGTTCGTATTCTTACCGGGTAGACGCCCATCTCTAGTCTGGGGTGATATCTTTTTTCTCCGGTAGTTTACAGTGTTCTGCCCATAATAAAAATTGAAACTTATGATATAAGGTTTCATTTAATGTTATAATTAAGTTTATTGGATATGCCAACTTGACACATCATTCTTTGTTTAAAAAAAATAGGGACTGAAATGTTATATTTAATATGTTTCAGTTACTCGAAACCTTAGTTTCAAACAAACAGGAAAAGAGAGCCCTCTCGCACCCATTCTTGGCAATCTTCTTTCTATTCTCCATGTGATGGATATATACATACCTATATATACTAGAATGAAGTTTTACTTTACTAAGTTAACTTAAGTTAGCTTGGTTGCAGTTTAGTTTTAGAATTAATATTATAGTGGGAAGATATTTTTTCTTTTATAAGAGCCCACCATAATATTAATTCTAAAGCAAACTGCGTCCGCGCAAGATCCGTCATTTAGTCAATAAGATATTTGTCGCATGATACAACTATTAGTTCAGGGTTGCCATTGAGGTGATAGAAATTTCCTCAGTCTTTTTACATATTTTCGTAAACATTGAATTCCTAAAGATTTTCTTTTCAAATCCTAAATCTTTTTCACGGGTCTCCCTTGTTTGACCGAAAGGAATTTGTCAAATTTTCACTTCCCAAAAAATGTTTCGCATAATTTCATTTGCCAAATTATTACTTAGCAAAAAATCTATTCACAAAAAATTGTAACGCAAACCTAACGTTTGGGAAATGAACGTTTAAACTATAACTTGTTTACCAACTGGTACTTTTAATATTTTTTATTTAATCAAATATTTCAGTTGGAATAACAATTTTTACGCAAAATCTTTTCTATCAATGCAAGTCGCTTCTGGCCGACTGCCGACTGGCTGACTGCCACTAGCCGACCGCTCCCGCGGCACCGCTCGCTTCGCTCGCTCGGCTCGTGCGTAGGAGGTCACAGTTTTAATCTAACCTTGCCATTTTTTTTAATAATTAAACTACTCTAACTACTTTTTTGTCTCAACAAATCATTTCACCAAATATTTATAGTCTGAAGATTGTTTGCTGTAATAAATCATTTGATTAAAGACCAAATTGCTTGCAATGACATTATGCTTGGCAATATTTTGGCAAGTAAAAATTTGATCAAATAAAAATATGTCAAAAGCTTTTCGGCAAAACGGCAGGCACCCCTTTTTCACACCCAAGCATTACTTGCAAGTGTGAAATTACGAAGAATTTATTCAATTCGATATAGAATTATATATTCCTCCGTTAGTTGAGTTGCACCCGTGACAGAATCTCATAGCTTTACATAAATTTCATATTTATTATCTTTACATAAAGATTTGATTACCCCAAAATACGTTCCAAGAGCTAACACTTTTTACCTGAAATTGTGAAAGAGCCGGTATATGACAACTCTGCATCAGTAGACCTTGCCAGATCAGAAATATGGTGTCAGTTGTTTATACATAATATGAAAATTTAAACATATATTTTAATCTAAGCATATTATGCTCGCAAATATTTGAATGGGGTCTCCCTTGTTTGACCGAAAGGAATTTGACAAATTTTCACTTCCCAAAAAATGTTTCGCATTTCAAAACATGCCGTCTTGTGTTTTTAAACTTTGTAAAAGTTGTTCCCAAAAACAAAGAAAAAAAGATGGAATATCTTTCCACAGGTAAATATTGTTTAGATTATTGTTTTGGTATTTATTTTCCCTCTAATATTTCTCGGCTCACTTGGAACACAGAACCTCGACAGTAATTGGTCTGGGTTGCCAGTTTACATCGAAATAGGTCTACTTGAATTTGGGTAATGTACGTTGTGTGTAAAAAGATCGATTCATTTCTTTTAATGTACCTATATGTAACCGTTCAGAGTTGAGCACAATGTAATCAGTTTAATGATTTACGATTACGATATTTTTTTATCATCAATTATGCTTACAGATTAACAAAAGTAATCATAATCAGTGATTTATGATTATTAGTTTGTATTATTACATAATACCTATTACATAATAATGATATTTTTTTCCGATTGATAATGGATGCATGATTGATTGCATGTATTGTATTTTTTTTATTTTAAATCCATGATGGTGGACATTATTTGATATTGGATTGCATGTATTATATTTTTTTTATTTTAAATCCATGATGGTGGACATTATTTGATATTGGATTGCATGTATTATAATTTTTTTATTTGAAATCGATGATGGTGGACATTATTTGATATTGGATTGCATGTATTATAATTTTTTATTTGAAATCCATGATGGTGGACATTATTTATATGTAAATAAATGAATGTGGGTGTCATTTTGGAGGTTTTCCTGAGTGCTGATTACAAAAATGACATTAGTTTGGAAATCCAAGATGGCGGATATATATTTCTCTAAATAAATTCATAAGGGTCATATGGGTATCAATTTCAAGGTATTTTAGGGAGCTGATTATGAAAATAGCATTAATTTTGAAATCCAAGATGGTGGATATTATTTTTCTAAATAGTATGGGTGTCCATCGCAAGGTTTCTCATGGTGCTAATATAGAATATGAAATTAATTTCGTAATCCAAGGCGGCGTAGGTACATTTTAATCGAAAAATATTTGATGGTACGATTGCACTATATAGCGAAATAAGAAACGAATGCTCGATGTTCAGACGCTAAACGGCAATACTATAAGAAATTGGTGCAGAACAAAGGCTGCTAAGATGTTATGTGTGTAAAATTATTGTAATAAATATGTTGGATTTTTTTATGTTTTTTCATGATAATATACCTAAATATGGTAAGTGTAAGTAATTATGCATATTTATTTATTTATTAAATAGTACGCACGGCTACACACCAAGCTATATAAATCACAGTGCGAGGCCCGCCTATACTGTATTTGTATAGCTTAATGTGTAGCCGTGTGTACAGCATACATATTTATACAATATTTAAATCTCAGACTAATAATCCTATAGACGGAGCCTTTATGAAAGCTGCGTACCCATTTTTTGTTAGTGTGCGATTCTAGAGTAGTCTTAGTGTGCGTGACTAGGGAAGGGTCGACGCTTTAAAGCATATCGATAGAATCTGTAGTACATCGACTGTTTGTGCAAAATGTGCGCTTGTTAAATAAAAAATATGCACACATAAATAATAATTAAAATTTATAATTATTATGGTATGAGGTTAAATTAGAGAGTAGCACGTAGTACCGAGTAGACCGTGATGGATGGCACAAACTTAGTGAGGCCTATTATACCCAGCAGTGGTTAAAGTCAGGCTGTGGATGATAATAATGATGATAAGGTTAAATTAATGTAACAATTTATTTATTAGTCTTTTAATTTCCTTTAGACGTCTCACAGCCACCAGCCGAGATTTTGACAAAGATGTCATAATTTTCACTGCTCGCCTGGGTGTTGTAGGAATGTCGTCTGGTACGACACCAGTCTCGTTCATTCTCCTCCGACTTCTAGGTGTGATTTGCGTTTCATTAATTGACCCTGCTTTTCTCTTCTTTGCTACCTAAGAAAAGATACATAATGTATGAATATTAGTTTATTTAACTATAACTACTAAATAAAAAAAAAAAACCTTCGAAAATTATATCTCGAACGATTTTCATCAAACATAGCTAAGAACACTCCCGACTAAATAAAATAAAAACCTTCTAAATAAAAAAAATCTGTTCGGGAGCTACGATGCGACAGACAGACACACACACACGTCAAACTAACACCCCGTCGTTTTTGCGTCGGGGGTTAAAAACAAAGTACGTTGACCATATATTTTTTACTAGCTTTCCGCTCCCGGCCTTATTCATCGTACTGAGACTTGAAAGTTAAACGAAAACGAGGTAGTATTTTATAACACTACCTGGTAATATTCCGGATATCCTTCGAATATAGTTGGAATTGTATCAGACTTTAGTTTTTTTACAGATAAACCCGGTATAAAACAGGAACTTTCAAAGTGTTTGGAGCAAAGCCTTGAATATTTCGTTGGCTCCGAGTTCTGACGTCTTACAGCTTTAATCCACTCACTTCTTATTTCAGGACATTTAGGAAATCTACAAACGTAAGCAAAAAATAATGTACTGTATCAACAACAAACGTCAATACTGTCGATAGATTGTATCGATATATGTAGTCGATAATGTTGTACACGTCACTGCAGTTCACGTCTAAAACAACGCCTAATGTTAAACATTAATTTAGACTATGAGACTTGGCTTTCATCAATATGTTAAAGACAATCTTAGTCATAATATGTAAATCTTTTATATTCATCGATTTTCTAACCATAAACCTCTGTAATTAACGATAAAATTGTTGTCAAAGACTTACGTGTGAAATAATAATTCTGGGTCTTTTACGCCTCCTTTCGTGGTTCTTGATGAACAATATACAGCCACACACGACATACTTCCGTTTTATCAACTTAGTCCTTTCTAAACCACTGTTATTATTTAATATTTCGCATTTAAACTGCACCGAACCGCAATGTTTTGACCGACATGTCGGTCTTAAGTTGACACGAATTACACAGACAGTGCGACGTTGCCAGACTTACATGTGCTGTACCTTTTACTCGTCCCTAAACTCCGTGAAATAGACAGAGAAAAGAATAATCCATTTGACACACCGATACAAGAGCGGCAACAAGTTATTACTCCGTCTATGGGATTATTAGTCTGAGATTTAAATATATATCACAGAGTACTACTACATCATGTATGACACTTACGTACATAGCATTGAGCAGCAAAATGAAGTAGTTTAACATTGTATAATAGACTAATATTTATATTTTGTATTATTATTTATATTTTCTTAAGTTCAATACTCGTAAGTATTTAACTTTATTCCACCGTAATTTATTTAATAATAATTATTCCGTTTAAATTATATTTAAGTACCTATAAAGTAAAAGCACATTTCCAATTCTAAACATTAATAGGTACAATAATTGAGAACAATAGAAAAAAATGTGGGAGTTTTTCCCAATATCTGGCAACTTTACTCACACATAGATGCACGTGTCCCTACAATGCCGCTCCGAGCTGTCACGCACACATAAATATTATGTGACTTCACATCGTTTGTTGCGCATACTCTATCTGTCTTAATCTGTGGTTTAAACTATAACTTGTTTACCAACTGGTACTTTAATATTTTTTATTTAGTCAAATATTTCAGTTAGAATAACGGTTTTACGCAAAATCAAATAAGCCAAAATATCCCTTTTTTTGCTAAATAGCATTACAGATATTTTATAGTATTTTTTACCACTTTGTGTTTCATTCGTTGTATATCCCAATATGTACTTTGTGTTAAAGTGTTTTACTTTAACACAAAGTACATATTTATAACAGAATAACTGAATAGTTTTCAGCCTATTCAAATAGTGATGGCTACAATTTCTGTTGACCTGATTCCGTTACCGGTATTAAAAATTTGTAAGTAGGTATATATTTTGGGATTATAGTTTGTGGTTTAAATTTTTGGGTGCATGTTACTGCAGGTAGTTGAATCCTAGTTGAATAATTCAACTAGGATTGTACTGTCATTGAAAGACACATATAAATGACAGTATCATATCAACTAGTACAATATGTATTAAACTTGTAAGTATTTTATTTATTTATAAAAGTCCAGTGTGTTGATCGTGTCTGTGACCGTAATTTTTCTCCTCTGAGAGGTTTGAACCGATTTGATGATATTGTGGTTTATAGCTAGTTTTTTTTTCTAATTTAGGTTGTTTATAAGTAAATAAAACGGTAGCTTTAGTTGGACGCTGTAAATGACGCTGTTTTCAACATCCTTCGGGATTCAGAGTTTTCTTTTTTTTTCTCAAGGTAAGTGCTACTTTTTGTTCTATTAATTTTCAGTAGCTGGGCGGATTATGATTATTATCCAAATTAATGGACTGCCATGACTTGGTAACCAAAAAAATATTAACAAATTGTGGATGTATATGAGTACACCTCTGCCTAACCCTGTTGTAATACAGGCGTAATCGTATGTTTATTAAAGTAATTTTGCAGCTTACACAACTATTTCATAAAATGACGTGGGTTTGAACTCCGTAAGGTTATGATATTTATTACTACGTATATTCTAATATTATATACTCATATCTTATATAGGTTCCCACTCAGGTACCTATCTGAGTTCATCATATAATATCGATAAGACAGTGTAATTAATTGTTCCATTAAAATAGCTTTTAATGATGCTAAACGAGTACAAATACTATACTGAATTTGAATATCTTATTTCAGTTCCTGTTAAAGTGATGCTTTATTTCATTTAATTTTTTATTATTTTAGGAATAAAACACAACCAAATCAACTGCAGTTAATTATATTCAGCTATAGTTCTAAACGTTTAGTTATACTTCCATATTATGTCAAGTAAGACTTATATTCATCCATGATTCCTCAACCTAAAATCAGACTTCACTGAATTCATTGTTTTATCAATTTTGTGGAATGTGGTAAAAATACAAATAAAGGGCGAACACAATTTTGAAGACTACAACTATTATTACAATGTATGTGCTTACCATTCCAGATCGATCATCAAAAGTGAGCAATCTTCCATCATACACTATCAACTCTGACAACTCCATGCCTCTCCCCTTATGGGAGTATGTTGATGTCAACAGTGAGGCCGGCTATGTGTCCCACGTCACTTGCCCAAACTTCTTCGCAGGGTAATAACTTGAGAGCCCTCGCTTTAAATAGCTGTTATATGTGTGCTTGTTTATGTTGCTTTTTGAGTTTGTATCCAAGTCTGCTACAATGCCAATTCTGTATGTGACCGAATCTGCAGTGACTAAAGGCGGCGTTAGCGGGTACGTCGAGTTGTACGCCCTCACGGAGCTCGCCCATCGCTGCACTGCCACTGGCTGACTGCTTGTCCACCAATTATAATAGAACAACACCACAAGGAAAGTTCCTATTAATACAATTAGTAAAGCGAATTGTGGCTGTATTCTCACAGCATTCCCGACCCTGTACGTAGCTGGAGTGCGCAGCGCTTTGCGCCAATCACGTAGAGTACGTTGCAAGTCGTTTCTGGCACTCGCCGGCCGCTGCACCGCTCACTT
Source organism: Subacronicta megacephala (assembly GCA_958496365.1). NCBI lineage: Eukaryota > Metazoa > Arthropoda > Insecta > Lepidoptera > Noctuidae > Subacronicta > Subacronicta megacephala. The sequence goes on along the minus strand of OY292515.1, from coordinate 9,568,840 downwards.
CGCTCGCTCGGCTCGTGCGTAGAAGGTCACAGTTTTAACCTAACCTCAGGGTCGTCTTAAACTAGGCTGAGGCCCTTTTGGAAAGTAAAAAAAGCGAATTATAATAACATTTTTTTACTAAGTATGACCATTTATGCTACTTCCTACTAATCCTATCCTACTAATATTATAAATGTGAAAGTTTGTGAGGATGGATGGATGTTTGTTACTCTTGCAAGTAAAAACTACTGAGCTGATTTTGATGAAACTTTACAGTATTATTGTTTATACATCAGAATGACATACAGGCTTTAATTTATAACGATATTTTGGGAAATTCCCACAGGATTGGGGAAAATCTACCTATTCCATGCGGACGAAGTCGCGGGAAAAAGCTAGTTACCTATAAAGGTAATCAAATACAGTATAATATAATAATTATGTCATTAATGATATTAGAATGCCGGTGGTTTTTTGGTTACGATTACGATAACGGTTTGTTTCGAGATTTCTGTTGAGCAAAATCGCTGGCCCCGGGCAATAAAGCAGTAAGCGCCGGTTACGCCCTTTTTATTATTTTTTAATTTTTGGCGTCTCCTAGTATTAATTTATCACTCCTATTTTTTTCAGATTTTTTTCATTTTATTTCTTTAAAATAAATGACAACAACAGCTTTATTGCATGGAAAATTCTCTTACGACTAAGTTCTGTATCACTGCATTGCTCTAAGAAACATAACGCATAAAACTGGTGAACATCTTTACACTAAATTTCTTCACAACAAAGATCAGTAATACATTTAACCGCGTTTTTTAAAATACACATATCAAATAAACAAACTGTAAACATTGAATACGAAATAATCACAAGAGATTTTATTCCATACGAGCTAATTACGCCTTTCTTCCCGTAAATTTATTGTAGCCCCGGCGACGTACTGTCATGTTACTACATAGGACCTAAACATAACGGCGAAATGTGGGTGTACTTTAGTACACCTCTGCCTAACCCTTCGGGGAATGCTGGCGTGATGGTATGCTATTATGTATTTACTAGATAAATAGCCATTAAAAGAAATAACAATCTCACAGAAATACATTTATAAGTAGGTGCTTATAAATGTATTTGTGTGAGATCTCTTTTTCTTTTAATCAACATAATAATAGGTATTATTTTTTGCAATGCATTTTTTTTTAAAAACGCACTTTAAATTCGCGCATAGGTAAATACAGATTTAGGCTTATAAAATGAATATTAGGATTTCCTTCACTTTCTTATTTAGTTTTACAACAGATTCGATATTTTAATAGGTCAGTACAGCACCCTTTTGTCTTGTTTAAGTTGATATATGTAACGCCGATTATGAAAAAACAGAGAAATCACTATTTCGAAGAGTATGGAAGACCTCACTGGAACTTTGAGCCCAACTTTACAATGTATTTCTCCGAATCTCGATTTATAATCACAAATATTGCAGTCCCCTTCTACTATTTTGTACGAGTCTGCTTTATTTGATAATGTTGATTTTGTAGCTTCTCTAACTTTAGTATTTAGCTCACCTCGTCACCGCAAGAAAAAATCGATCTCCGGCAGGGTTTGAACCTGCGTCTCTCTGGTTAAGTATACCAGCCTAGAAATTTTCTGTAATTAGAAAATTCATTTCTTTGTGAACATTTCGCAATATTTAATGCTAAAAAATAATAAAAAGTAAGCATAATACGGTAAGGCAATATCGTTCGACATTGAACTACCTGTAAAGGCAGTCGTGTTGGTTGAAAGACATAGTAATGTCTTCAATAGATGATGCTGACGTCGCCTGAAGACGTAAAATGTGGAAGAGAAATTCGACATCACAGGCAGTTGTTTCGGTAGCTTAGTTGGCAAAGCATCTGGTGTACTTAAAGTTAGACGCAGGTTCAAACCCTGCCTGGGGCCTGGGATCTAATTTTTCTTTCACTAGAAATTTTCTTTAATTAGAAAATTCATTTCTTTGTGATGAGTATATTTCTTAAATACTGCACCAGATCTTCAAGAGGAAGACCCAAAAAGACGCCAGTGACTGATGTTTCAGGAGATGAATTTAGAAATCTGTACACAGAGCCAATCGCCTTACCAAAACCACTTTACGATGATTTGATGAGTCTCTGCAGAACAGAAGCAATCCCGATACATTATCATACATTTTATAATAATTTACATTTTGTTAGGAACTGTGAAGAAGAAATCGATATTAAAAGCGAAGATTCAAATTAAAGTAGAATATTATTTTTCAGCTTTTTTAAGATAAAAATTTTATCAATAAAAATTATGTGATTTTCACAAAGAAAAATTCGATCTCAGGCAGGGTTTGAACCTGCGTCTCTCTGGTTAAGTACACCATTGGTTTTCTTTCACTAGAAATTTTCTTTAATTAGAAAATTCAGTTCTTTGTGAAACAATCGCAATATTTAATGCTAAAAAATAATAAAAAATAAGCATTATGTGATTTTGTTCAATTTAAGGTACCATGGTTTTCTTTTTAAGGCTTTGTCCGCTTTATATTTGTTTTCAAAGTTTAATGTTATACCTCTTATTTTAAAAGAGTGTATAGTCTTTCTCTTCAAAGAGTTTCTTGCCGGATTCTTCTCCATAGGATCAACTTTTTGGAACCGTGCAACTAGAGTTATAACGTTTCATAAATGCTTGTAAAGGCTTATTTGAAATAACATTTGAACTTGAACTAATATGTAGGTACCTTTTTAATAAAAAATATTTTCAATGTTTTTTGTTTTACAAAATAATAATAATTTTCAAATTAAATAAAACATAAATATTTCAATAAATACAGTCTGAAATTGTAAATACAAAATAAATTACAATAAAAGGTTAGTGTGTTACAATGGTAACATGAATATATGTTTCATCGATAGTATTATATATTAGCGATAAGTGAATGATGCAGCTAAGCTTTGGCTATAGAATTTCCCTGAAGAAGGTGGTAATCGGCTAGTACGCTCAAAATCTTAAGTGGAAATAACGTCGTATTATAGACTTACAGTACTGAATCTCTGTGGTCAGTGTGTTTATAAAGTCGTTAAGGGTGTTGCAATTCAAACGGCAGTGTCTATAATGTGTATAATATTTTTTTTCTATTATTTCATAAAATATTTATATCATTCCAATTATTTTCAGTTGGTAAAATTGGCGAAAAAAATAACTTTAATTTGACATATTGAACACTCGTTTTGGACCACTGTACGCTGAACTATAAACAAATTAGCTTCTTTTATTTCTCCTGTAAAATTAGATTTTTGATATTACCGCTTTATTGCCCGGGGCCAACGAAATCTTCAATTATATCCTCAGTCGTTGTAACATTGTTGTTCGCAATTCATTTTTTATTCTCTTAAGCTGCCGAAATGACCGCTCTCCACTACAATTGGTAACCATTAGGCAGAGGAATATTCTTGTAGCAATTTCTACGATTGGAAAAGTTTCATCTAATTTATCTGATTTATTAGGTTATGTTTATGTAAGGTTGCGATATTTGAATCCGCTGATTACTTTGCTATGTTTTTTAAACATGGTGAACGAGGGAAAATCAGGTGTAGAAAATCAAACACAAACAGCTCCTTCCGAGAGTAAGTACCTACATTAAGTGGCGGTAAAAATGATTGGCAAAAATTCTCTTTGGTGACGGTGACATTGACAATGACGTTTGTGACAGTGACATAACTATGACAGATGTTTAGGGTTTTCAATTACACTTAGCCATGTTAGAAACTATATTTTGTCCAATACCTACGTGAACCGTTTTTTGACAGATGTCTTAGACTGCCTTACGGCCGAAATTAATAATGTATCTCTTAACCAAGATTTAAACCAATCTGAGATTGGTGCCTATCGATGCATAGATCTCCAATCCACATGTCAATAACAAATCTGTGCGCTCCATGTTTTTTGCAAACGATAGATTGCAAGCGATCCTTTTCCTCTCGAAAGTTATACATTATACGTATTCAAATGCAAAAAAATACTCAATAAGTACTTAAAACAAAACAACCAGATGTGTAAAAACACCTATAAATTTCAGCCCATCAGTTTTTGTGCATTTTAAAATGCATTGTTCAAACCTATTTGGACGAAAACGGAACGTGGGCACCCTGTTTTTTTGACGCCGCAGCTGGATGAATTTTAGTACACTTGTGTGTTTATTGCAAACGTGATTATGCTCTGTGAGTTTGTATCAACTTGTGTGTGATCTTTTATCATTTTGTAAAATGGATGGTGAAATATTAAGAACTTAATGTTTTATTTTATAGAAATGTTTTTTGTTGCACTTCCCAGCGGTCACGCTAAGTTTGCCGCGCATTTACAATAAATCTCTATGATTATATTACTTACAATGATTTGTTACTAGGTAAAAGGCGAGCCTCTCACCTCATCAAATAGAGACAAATTTTCTTCTAAATAACAACGAATGATACCAACAACAAACTAAAATATGAGAAACAAAAAAAAACGTCTGGAAATACCATTTATATACAAATTATTTTGAGTATTTCATGATAACTAATCATCAATCCCCGAACTTCCTTGGATTGCAATCTGCGATTGTTTCCATCAATCGAAGTAAACTTCAAAATGGACGGATAGGTTATTGACACGCACAAACTGTCATTTTCGAACAGAGGTCAATCCATAATGTGTGGTCCGCCCTCCTAAAGATGGTTTGATTCTAAAGATAGTAAACTCAATCCGTGGATTGGTTATTAACATCCTTCACCTCCAAAATAGATTGAAAAGGCAATCTGGGATAGCAAAATTTGGATTAGGATTGATTATTAATTTCGGCCGAGAGCGTAGCTGTTCCAGATTACGTAAAAGTTAACTTTGAAATGCGTAACAAAATAAAGTATTATCTACCTTATGTTATTCAATTATCTTAATTAAGATTCCTTGCAGACATTATAATACCATAAATGTAACGGATTTTCCAAAAAAAATGATTATTGTTAAGCGTATTAAATTTAGTTACATTCTACCACATTCTACCGTCTCTAGTGATGCAATCGAATGTATTCGCTGCAATCATTTTAAACAATGACATTAAATCAGTATCGGAAAATGCCATCCACTCTAATATCAATAAAATATAAATTAAACAATCTTTTTGGAAAGAAATGGATGGAAAATGAATTTTATACAAAAATTAATATAATCAGATGAATATTATACATATTTATTTATTTTGGTCTGCAATCACTAGTTCCATCTGTCAAAAAACGGTTCACTTAATGTATGGAGTGTAGAAAGAAAGGAGGACCATCTTATAAGGGGGATTAGACGAAAAAGTGTCCACTTGTATAAAGCAAATTATGGTTCGAAAACTCACCGAACTAGCGCTAGTGTAGCAAGTGGAAATAATATGAATGTAGCAGCAGAGTGAAGTGTGCTGAGTTGAAAAATTGTTTTTTATGCAATTTCGTTGATACATTTTTGTTATTTTAATGATTTCATTGTTGTTAATACAAAAAGAACAAATATAGACGCAATGGGAAAACTTTGTTCAGTGAAAAGTTGTCCAAGTGGACGAAATTTGAAAAGTAAAAGAATTGATACGTCTCAACCTAGATCTTTTTTTCGACCAACAGTATGTATCATCAATTTTTATTAACTATTTAAATTTTCTTTCCTTTTTTAATTTAGTAACCTACTCTAATAATTTGTGGCGCTCTTTTTAAAATTCTTAATACTACAGCGCCACCTTAATTTGCTCCCTTTCAATGGACACTTTTTAATACACTGAGATGGTCCTCCTTTGTTTCTACACTCCATAACTTTTAATGGACAAAGTATAATGGCTTGGCACGTGACGATGGCAAGAGACCGGATGGGATGTCATTACTTCCTTGGAAGTTGGGTAGGGCTCTAGTGTTGGACGCAACTTGCGTCGATACTCTTGCGCCATCCCATCTTTCTAGTTCAGTGGGCAATGCTGGGGCTGCTGCTGCAACGGCGGAGATCAACAAGCGGTGAAAATATAACAATTTAATTAACAGTTATATTTTCGAACCGTTTGGGGTTGAAACGCTGGGGCCATGGGGTCCAAGCACACTTTCCTTTTTTAAGGGAATTGCCAAACGACTGAACGAGGCTTCACGTGACCCAAAGGCTGGCCTATACTTTGCTCAAAGAATCAGCATTGCCATACAACGTGGCAATGTAGCCAGCCTTTTGGGTACCCTCCCAGCTGATAGCGATGCGGAGGAGTTTTTTGATGCCCCTTTTTAATTTTTCTTTTATTTACTAATATAGTTTAGCTGTTAGTCTAGTTTAATTTAAATTTAGTTCTATATGTAGGGTTGTGTTAATACCACGGAAGAGATAAATAAGGTTGGAAAGGCCCTAGCTGCTATTTTGTTCTAGGACCAGTGTCGCGGCTTTACTCCCACTACTTCAATTCTCAAACATACGCAACATTATCTTTACAAGTTTTTCGCACACAATCAAATCACACACACATAAAGCGGTGGGCAGCAATTTGTTCACACACTTGCACCAAGCTCCCGTAGGCATAAGACACACACTCACAACAAGCATACGCTAGTGCATGAAAAGCTGATATTTTTTATCGATAAATTCTGTCCGTTATTTTTTTTGTATATTGAATGAGTAAAAGGGGAACATAAAAATTAAGGACTATTTTTATTTAATATTAATTAATTTAAAAGAAACTATGTCCTTGGAACAAAACTTAATCATTAAGCAATTGGGGGAAATGTAACATAACGTAATAGAGTTATAACATAACATTTTTATAATTAATTGCATAAATAATATGTCGAATAGAATCAAATATTAAAACTTAAATAAAATAGTAGGTATAGTATTTGACTTATACTTGACTAGACTATATTGTATCTATTCAGTATTAAAATCTAAGTAAAATAAAATGATCTACATGCCGCTTCCTCTTCATTCATTCAATGATTCATATAATATAAAATACATCTAACTAAAAATATACTCTCATCAATTAAATATTTAATATTTCAAAAATATATAATATAAAATACATCTTACTAAAAATATACACTCATCAATTACCTAAATATTTAATATTTCAAAAATAATCTTTGTCAAACGTAAATATAGTTGAGAATTCTATCGATGCTTTTATTTAACTACACGGCCACCTCGATATCGATAGATGTACGCCGTGCATCACTCACGGCCAACCCCGGCAAACGACGAAAAACGGCCATGGTTGAAGAGTAGAGAACGCAATGCATGCAGTACATTGCAAGCGGACTACCACATCGTGTTGATTAAGCGAGAACACATCGGGCAATGTATTTTATTTGTAACTTGTTGCAATAATATGATAGATGTTTGGAATTTCATAGTGATCAGTATATTTTTATGTTTTTACCAATTATTTTGCAAATAAATGCTATTTTTGACTTACAGATGGAAAGATATACCTCCTCGCTATATACTGGAGGTCTGACATTTCGTCTATCACCTAAGAATAACACAACACGGCAGTTTAAAGCGGAGCTCTGTTCTCTGAAGTAGTCATAAGCACACTAAACGCGGCGAATGTATGATTCGGGCGAGTTATGATTTTCTAATCAAGACTGTGGCGCGCCTGCCCCGCCCACATGGCCATTCCAATCTTATTTATCTCTTCCGTGGTTAATACTGATGTAAATACATTAGGCGTGTATCTTCTGAACACATGGCATGGCTTAAATGAAAACATTATGTTTTGAGCTCATCTTCATCTTCATAATAAAATTCTGCAAATTCTTTGAATTTTTTGGTCAACTCACGAGATTCGATTGTTGTTAACTGACAAAGAAAACTAAATCGACTATCAATGTCTTGGTAGGCTGCCGAACGTTTTTTAAGGGAATGAAAGTATATACACGAAACTTTTAATTTTCCTCATAAAGACTCACCATTCTTCAATTTACGAATAAAATATTTTTAGTCAAGTATCTAGTTTTCATTTTACCATTTGAATCTGGAAAACTTGTAGAAGTTTCGGAGAAGTTACTATTTATATTTTGGAAAAACTCTGGCCCTTTTCGAATCCAAATATTACGGACTTCTTCCGGTAAAATTTCGTCACAGTAAGTACCAGGGTCAGGAGACACAATACATTCTCTAAGCTTGCAGTTATTAATTCACAGTAGCTTGAAGTCGATGGTTCAGCATCTAATGTGTGTTTGTCATTTTCATCACACGTAACCACTTTTCCTGGTGACATTCAGAGGTACTTTTGTCTTGTGGTAATGAGAATGAATAATCCCTCGGCTTATTTGTTTCTTCAACCGTAAAAAACGAGGTGAGCTTTGGAAGTTTTTCCGTTATTTCTTTTTGAGCTATAACTTTTTTTCTTTTTTGTGAACTACCTAAATAATTATGTTCTTTTCGACATAATGAAATAACGTTTAAACGAACAAATCAAAACTTCTGTTTATCTTACTCAATTTTAAATATCAAACGAAACAAAATAACGCCACTCACTCCTATCAGAATGAAAATTTAATACATCATTCGGGGATTCTCCCAACCATAGACAATGTCAACATTTACAGCCTTGTTTAGTCGGTGTAGCTTGACTTTGGAATCGGAGTGATTGCGTGAGTGATCGCTAGATGGTGTACTTAGTAAATTAGGTAGGATGCGTTCTGAAATATTATTAATTAGTACAGTATGAATAGGCCCAGTTATCGATATAATGGCGTAGTATATGCCTTGTAAATACTTTCTGATAAGATTACTGATTTGTGAAAAAAGTGTAATATGTACCAGACAAAAATGTTTTGAGAATAAATGTGTGAGCGAAATTGTCGGTCCTTCGGGGCCCCTGCCCTTATGGTGAAGACGTTATTGGTTATGGATCAAAGTATCATGCTTTGTTACGCCATAGAGGCAAAAAGACGAACTAAATGAATAATAACTAGTTCATTTTGACTGTAACAATTCCATTCACCATTAGATGGATTTACATATAACGGGCAGGTTTTCCATCGTGGTGTGGAGCCATCGCCGTACCTCGTCCCCCTGTCACCCGCATTTAGGCGAAGCTGCTTTCTAAAGAGATTTTGCCTTGCGGCATCTCCGCTTCTTTCTATTCTCCCCCCTGAAGGCATGAATTTGCCCTCCCCCCTTAGGCCATCGGCTGGCGACACCCTTGGTTTGGCTTGATTCGGCCAAAAATGACAATTATGACACCCCGAAGCGATTATGATTTTTCTTCGTCTCGTTGACATCGTAACGAACGTAACTAAACCATGTAGCTGGTTAAGACAGAGACCATAAACTGATGAGTCTGTGTGTACTGTCTGTGTGTACAGTGTACTGTGGCGACAGACATGCCCATCCCGTACAGACTGCCCGCGGGCATGTCCGTCTAATGAAGTCCCCGGCAGGAAAGTAGCTCCCATGAGTGGTACGTATAATTGGTGCGTGATCTGCTGTAAATGTGCGCTAAATAAAAAAATTAGGAACATGCATGCGTTTTTTTTTATTAATTCTATACATCATAACAACGCAATAGAAGATATAATTATTCCCGGGAATGCTCAATTTTTAAAAAAAAATATTATTCAACATACGTATCCAAAATTGAGCTGTTTGAATGCCGCTATTTATCGCACGCTTCAGATGACGTCATGGGCCGCGATCATCGCACGAAGTGTTTGTTTATTACAGGTGTTTTGGTTAATTCTTAAAGATTTTACCATGGAAGAAGCTAAAAAACCTTTCTATCGGTATTGCATAGTACCAAAATGCAAAAATACTATCAGAACTACTCCCGATAAAGTATTTTTTCTTCTTTCGGTCATCGTATATAGTCTCACCACTGACGAAAATCGCTCAAGACACACAAATTTTATTATATTTCCAAGATAATTCCTCTTCTAGCAGCTTTCGATTATGTGATTAAATGCCCGTGACGTTTCATTTCGTTCGACCAATGACAGGGCGTTTTGTAAATTTGAATTTCGCTCGCATAATTAGCACTTTTTAATTATTATTTTATACAAATAAACTCAGACTAGTAAAATAGGCAGACGTAGCCCGTAGAACACGAGAGTGAAGCCACCAAAGTAAATACAAAATCAAAAGCGAATACAAACTCACGTCAGTACTTAGCTGCGCGTCGTACTGCTTGTACGTCTCAAATGAGTTACCATTTTATTTCAAAACATGCCGTCTTGTGTTTTTAAACTTTGTAAAAGTTGTTCCCAAAAACAAAGAAAAAAAGATGGAATATCTTTCCACAGGTAAATATTGTTTAGATTATTGTTTTGGTATTTATTTTCCCTCTAATATTTCTCGGCTCACTTGGAACACAGAACCTCGACAGTAATTGGTCTGGGTTGCCAGTTTACATCGAAATAGGTCTACTTGAATTTGGGTAATGTACGTTGTGTGTAAAAAGATCGATTCATTTCTTTTAATGTACCTATATGTAACCGTTCAGAGTTGAGCACAATGTAATCAGTTTAATGATTTACGATTACGATATTTTTTTATCATCAATTATGCTTACAGATTAACAAAAGTAATCATAATCAGTGATTTATGATTATTAGTTTGTATTATTACATAATACCTATTACATAATAATGATATTTTTTTCCGATTGATAATGGATGCATGATTGATTGCATGTATTGTATTTTTTTTATTTTAAATCCATGATGGTGGACATTATTTGATATTGGATTGCATGTATTATATTTTTTTTATTTTAAATCCATGATGGTGGACATTATTTGATATTGGATTGCATGTATTATAATTTTTTTATTTGAAATCGATGATGGTGGACATTATTTGATATTGGATTGCATGTATTATAATTTTTTATTTGAAATCCATGATGGTGGACATTATTTATATGTAAATAAATGAATGTGGGTGTTGGAGATTTTGGAGGTTTTCCTGAGTGCTGATTACAAAAATGACATTAGTTTGGAAATCCAAGATGGCGGATATATATTTCTCTAAATAAATTCATAAGGGTCATATGGGTATCAATTTCAAGGTATTTTAGGGAGCTGATTATGAAAATAGCATTAATTTTGAAATCCAAGATGGTGGATATTATTTTTCTAAATAGTATGGGTGTCCATCGCAAGGTTTCTCATGGTGCTAATATAGAATATGAAATTAATTTCGTAATCCAAGGCGGCGTAGGTACATTTTAATCGAAAAATATTTGATGGTACGATTGCACTATATAGCGAAATAAGAAACGAATGCTCGATGTTCAGACGCTAAACGGCAATACTATAAGAAATTGGTGCAGAACAAAGGCTGCTAAGATGTTATGTGTGTAAAATTATTGTAATAAATATGTTGTATTTTTTATGTTTTTCCATGATAATATACCTAAATATGGTAAGTGTAAGTAATTATGCATATTTATTTATTTATTAAATAGTACGCACGGCTACACACCAAGCTATATAAATCCACAGTGCGAGGCCCGCCTATACTGTATTTGTATAGCTTAATGTGTAGCCGTGTGTACAGCATACATATTTATACAATATTTAAATAATTATATATCATAGAGTACTACTACATCATGTATGACACTTACGTACATAGCATTGAGCAGCAAAATGAAGCAGTTTAACATTGTATAATAGACTAATATTTATATTTTGTATTATTATTTTATATTTTCTTAAGTTAAATACTCGTAAGTATTTAACTTTATTCCACCGTAATTTATTTAATAATAATTATTCCGTTTAAATTATATTTAAGTACCTATAAAGTAAAAGCACATTTCCAATTCTAAACATTAATAGGTACAATAATTGAGAACAATAGAAAAAAATGTGGGAGTTTTTCCCAATATCTGGCAACTTTACTCACACATAGATGCACGTGTCCCTACAATGCCGCTCCGAGCTGTCACGCACACATAAATATTATGTGACTTCACATCGTTTGTTGCGCATACTCTGTCTTAATCTGTGCAAATAAATAACAATTGTGTAACAAAATGTTGTTACAATAATACTTTAAGTATGTTTAAGATTCCGGAAAAAATATATATTATTCTTTCTTTCTTTCTAAATGTGCGCCGAAAATATAATTTGTGCGTCTTCAGGTTTTCGAGATATTGAATTTCCTGCTGGAGTAATGTTTTGCAGAATCGTGTACCTCTGAAACCATTATAATTATGAGCGGATGTATAATAAACACACACGTCTCTTAATTCAGCTCAGCTCTTAATTTGTGACGGAATAAGATTTAAGGAATTATTTATAATTTCCAAGTTATCGCGCTTTTTTGAAAACTCTAAAAAATTCGTAGAACCTAAACGAGAAAACGTATGAGCTCGCTGAAAACTGTATTTTGTCCGTCTTGACTCCTATAATAACCATTAAAAAGTTTCAAAGTGTACATGCTTGCGTTATTGAATTATATTGCTAAAAGTCAAATCGACGGTTTCATAACTTTGACGGCAAAATAAAAAAACCCTGCTCAACCCAAGATAAGGTAAGATAATGTGTAGGTTTGGGCAAAAATTTGTGCGTTTAGTAAAAAATATACCTATAGTGAAAATATTCATCTTGGAATGTTTCGCTTTAAAAAGATATAAAAAAAAAACATGTAAACAACGGCTGGTTATCCGACCAAATTCGAATGACTACAAAAAAGCGAAGGTTTCATACATATCGATGACCTTCTTAGTTGGACATGTTAAACCTAAGCTGTTGTCCGTACAGTCGCGTTCAAACGTTATTAATTATATAATTTTTGGGACTTATTAAAAAAATATTGCACCTTGTGAATTAAATGAAAGATAACATTTTGATTCTTAAAGTAATTATGGCATCAAATCACAGATCAAATTACCTATCTATGAATATTAAAACACAAATAGTTCAATAAAATTATTTGAACCTTGTGTAGTCATTATTAATTTAAATCCCAAATCAGTTTTTTATTTGCGCACATTTACAGCAGATCACGCACTAATTTTACGTACCAGTCATATCACTCTAGGAGCTACTTTCCTAATGGAGTAACGAACGCCGTTTGTACCCCACGAAAAAAGTATTTGAAATTATTCCAGGAACCGCCCACTATAATACAGGAGAAAACAAAAAAAAATGAAACGAACTACGTTTGCGACACAAACTTGCTTCTAGTTCTTTGACGACGTGAATATTTGTGTAGGTCATACATACATACCATCACACCTGTGTTCCCCGAAGGGTTAAGCAGAGGTGTACTCATGTACACCCACATTTCGCCGATATGTTCAGGTCCCATGTAATAGGGGGCGAGCCTATTGCCATTGCCAACCGGGCACAAATCCAAACTCCGAGCTGCTACTGGGAATTTCATAGAAAAACCTAATAACACTTTGCTCGACCTGGGGATCGAACCGAGGAACTCCAGCATAGCGGTCGTGCTTAGGACCACTAGACTAATGAGGCAGTTAGTGTAGGTTAAACTAAATTTCAGAAATACAGTTTGTGATTTTAGATCTTATTATTTTGAATATAGTAGAATATTTTATTGGAATGAAAGGTATTTAAATGCATCAATTAGAGTTCTAATACATGAAACCATATTTTACAGATTTTATAATCCCTAGCATTAAAAGTGACAAGTTATTAAATAAATTGTACGAATTGGTTTTTCAGAATAATATAGATAAAGTCGCCATCAGATATATTGTGGCAGATAAGGTGACCAAATACTTCTGAACAATTTAAAATGTCAATTAGTTCCATACACTACAAGGTTCCATTAAAATCTGAACATTCATTACTCCATTAATATCTAAGCAAACGCTTCTCAATAATTTCTATACATATAAGGTCGAAATTAATAATGTATCTCCTATCCAATATTAAAACCAATCTGAGATTGTTGTCTATCGATGCATAGATCTACAATCCACATGTCAATAACAAAACTGTGCGCTCCATGTTTTTTGCAAACGATGGATTGCAAGCGATCCTTTTCCTCTCGAAAGTTATACGTTAAACGTATTCAAATGACAAAAAATACTCAATAAGTACTTAAAACAAAACAACCAGATGTGTAAAAACACATATAAATTTCAGCCCATCAGTTTCTGTGCATTTTAAAATGCATTGTTCAAACCTATTTGGACGAAAACGGAACGTGGGCACCCTGTTTTTTTGACGCCGCAGCTGGATGAATTTTAGTACACTTGTGTTTTTTGCAAACGTGATTACGCTCTGTGAGTTTGTATCAATTTGTGTGTCATCTCTTATCATTTTGTAAAATGGATGGTGAAATATTAAGAACTCATTTTATAAAAATGTTTTTTGTTGCACTTCCCAGCAGTCACGCTAAGTTTGCCGCGCATTTACAATAAATCTCTATGATTTTATAACTTACAATGATTTGTTACTAGGTAATAGGCGAGCCTCTCACCTCATCAAATAGAGACAAATTTTCTTCTAAACTTGGTAGAAGGTAAAAAATTAATAACAACGAATGATACCAACAACAAACTAAAAAATGAGGAACAAAAAAAACGTCTGGAAATACCATTTATATACAAATTATTTTGAGTATTTCATGATAACTAATCATCAATCCCCGAACTTCCTTGGATTGCAATCTGCGATTGTTTCCATCAATCAAAGTAAACTTCAAAATGGACGGATAGGTTATTGACACGCACAAACTGTCATTTTCGAACAGCTATGCTATTCTGTAAAGATTTCACAATCGAATTCACGTGAATTGACAGTGAAAACTCTATTTGGTATTCTGTAACAAATGTGAAATCTACACTAGCGCTACTAAATGAGAACGTAAGTGATGCGAACTAATTTCAAGTGAGAACATGATAATTTGACATTAGTTGGTATTCTATAACTAAGATTTCGATACTCACTTCGCAAGTCACTTCGATTCTTTATGTCAAATCAAAAGTTAGTATTTTGCGTGTGATATCGCAGGTGAAAAGTTTTAGAAATTCTATTTCTTTGATTTTAACGATTTTATAGAATGCTAAGTACGAAGGTTAGTATCTTAAAAAATAATATAATTTATATTATTTTCATTTTTACCAAATTTCCGGTAAAATAACGTTTATTTTTTCAGTTGAAACAATCGTTTCTTTTGTTGTACTTTATTGAGCGAAGCCTGCGATGATAAGCCCAACTAATATTTTTACCACTTTTTTGTCGTCGGACTACGAGTAATTTACGGCATGCTTCACAATGACATGTGCAATCGAGCAGGGTTGCCTGTACCGATGATAATGATGATGATGATAGGTCTTCCATACACGATGGACGTCATACAACCTCAAACGGATGACATTACAGAAAGACTAATCTACGTAATTGACTATCAAAATAGGTTGTAAGTAAATATTTAAGGATATTATCTACTATACCTCATAACATAATGTATAGGCCATTGAATACTTTATTAGATTAGAACTTTATTAGTTGGGAAAAAAATAAAAAACATTTAAGTGTATTTAATTTTGTTTTATTACTTTCTGGTTTTGCCTTTAGTCCCTATTCAGTCTTCCAGAACTTGATTCGTGAGTACAGTTAGGACTCTTGCATCCCATTCTAAGTTTAGTTCACCCTCTTGGAAAATGCGTAGGCAGATATATAGAGTGACCAGCGAAAATAGAGGGACTGCTATTTGGTGTGTTCCTGTAAAATAGTTTTTATTATTATAACTGCAGCCTCACATGTTTAATTGTTCATAATTAGTTGCAAAACCACCATTTTCTAATTCATAATAATCACTACTCTCCCTATTTTGAACAATTCGGAAAATTCTTTAATAATTATATCATTAATCCTACCAGAGCAGCTCATGTTACAGCTTTTACTACACATTTGTTTAAATACTAGGAAAATTCAAGGCATCGTTGTAAATACAAAGACACTAAAAAAGGCAGCTTACATTAAGACCTACCTTAATCAACTTCTTTCTTTGAATTTTATGTGCCTCCAATGCATTCAAATATCTTATAATTTTATACCACAACATAGAAGCAACGACTCTGGCTCTTTGATTGATTAAAACCTCTGCCAATGGAGTTTATCTTCCAAACACTGCACCAATGTCTTGACTTGAAGGTGAGAAACATGTTCGAGGGATCTGAAATAAAGCAATTCATTAATTATTACATTTCCATGCATAAGTTAGTTGGCGATACTTATGTTCTTCAGAAATACTTACTTTATGTTGATTGAAATTATTTAAGTTGTTTACTGGTAAAACATAGAACCAAACAAACTACGCCCCACAAAACTTTGTTTTCGTAAATACATTCCGTAAGTACCCATGAGTAGAGTTTGTTTATTTAATTTATAAAGTCAAACTTCTTAAATGTCACCTGAGGAATGACGCCAAGGCATTTAAGTTTCTTCCAAACACAAATTATGTTAAATATATAACTTAATAACAAAGTAAACTCGAAAACATAATGATTTAGATAAATAGTGTTCAAAATACTGTAAAAGTAATTTTTTTCTTATCATATTTTTGAAAAATAAGCAATCGTAAATATTAACCGATAACCGAAACCATAAGAGGTCGGCACTAGTGTTATCGGTGGATCTCACTTGAGTTTTCGATACCCATTTCACTTCACGCGACCTTGACATGTGTTACAGAATACCAAAACGTTTTCATCTAAAGTGACCATCGAAGTGAGAGTGAATTCGAGATGAGATTCGAGTTCGAAATCTGTTATTTACAGAATCGCACTACAGAGGTCAATCCATAATGTGTGGTCCGCCCTCCTAAAGATGGTTTAATTCTAAAGATAGTAAACTCAATCCGTGGATTGGTTATTAACATCCTTCACCTCCAAAATAGATTGAAAAGGCAATCTGGCATAGCAACATTTGGATTAGGATTGATTATTAATTTCGGCCGATAAACAACCAAAAATATCTGAACACTTTACGTCGTGTGTCTATTTTAGATACCTACCGGTGGCAGTTCGCTTGTGGTACGAAATTGAGCCCGTCACAAAGTTAGCGCCATGTCAATGTGAAAGCAGGCGGCATGTGTGGATGAACCATTTATTTAATATCTGAGTAGTTGAAGAAAAAATGCAGGAGGAAGTGCCTTGCAACTTCACTATTAATACAATTTTAAATAGAGACTCTTTCGTTAATTTATATATTAAGGTAACTCAGGCAGTTTATAACATTTTGTAGTTTTCAGTCTTGTCGTTACTGTCATGTTAAGTATGTCATGGGACTAAATTCAGATAAGCAACGAACGTAATAAGGGTATTGGATTATAATTTCTATTTAATGTAGGCTCAGATCAAATAAAAAGTTAAGATGGAACTTTGCAAACAAAGAAGTGGGGCCGGCTAAAACTACGCCTTGCCGTGCCAATTCAATGAATTATTTAATAAGGAACTTCTTGAAAATACTTTTCTTCCAACTGCTAAAGTATTTTATCAAGATGAACAAACTAACATTTATTCAAGACAATAGCTCAGTGCACAATGCTCGTACTGTACAAGAGTGGATTAATGAACAGAGAGGGCTTACTTTAATCAAACTACCGCTAAAAAGTCCAGACCTCAATCCCATTGAAAACTTATGGGGTAAAATGATGCAAGAGTGGGATGGAAATCAATGTCGAACAAAGGGAGCATTAAGTAAGACGACATGTAAATAACGTTTGGGAAACTTTCAGAGGAAGACATTTTTGCGAGAAGATTGTTGGTTCCATGCGAAAACGGTTACACGACGTATAACAGCAGAAGGAGGTCACACAAAATACTAATCTTTAATTTATGTTGTCACAAATAAAAATATATTCACAATAATTTTTATTTTCATTACAAAACCTAAATCTATTTCCTTCGATAGTTTGACATTAACATTATCAGTTGTATCCTATACAAATGATTTTGTATAGAATTTTTATTCCCTTTTCATCGTATTTATACCACAAATAGTGTCATAGTGTTTGGTTCGTAAATCGGTGTACATCATCTTATACACAGTAACAAATAAGCAAGTGTTGTCTGCGTAGATACCCTTGACGTTATAAGTGTTCAGATATTTTTGGTAAGTTATATGGTTAAAAGATATTGACAAGCGTTTGCTCAGATATTAATGGAGTAATTAATGTTCAGATAATAATGGTACCTTGTAGTGTATGGAACTTATTGACATTTTAAATTGTTCAGAAGTATTTGGTCACCTTAACTGCTACAATATATCTGACGGCGACTGTACATATTATAATAATGATAACTATTATAGAGTTTACCAAATCGAGAGTAGGATTTAATTTTATAAAATCTTTTTATTTTTCATAGAGGGGCCGTTCAAGTATTACGTAAGCACTAATTTCTTTGTTTTGCTTATTTTGGATGACGTGGGGGGTAGGGGAGTCTAGATGATGATTACGTCATCGGTAGTTAGTTAAATTGTAAAATATAGAAATACAGAATGCTGTTGTCCAAGAAGTGGCCTATTCAGATAACTACACAACAGGTTACTTCCACCACTTATAAAAGTAAAACAAACAGTGATGACTTGGTTTTGGATGAAGGAGGGCAATTTCTTAATCTTCCAGTCAATTTAACTCTACGCTTAAGTGCTTCACTCAAAGATTTCCTGCAAATACCCTACAATTATTTTTGTCCGACGGTAAAATTGAAGCTATCAAGTCGAAGATGCAAAACGTGTGGTCTTTATCATGCTTCCGTCAAGTCACTAAATCGTCACATCGAGAAGATCCATAAAAAAGTAAACACGCACACTTATAGGAAAGTTAGACCTGTAAGAGTCGCTGCTCGTCGTGCTAATGAACTGATGTGCATTATTCAAAATTTAGAGCACCATGATGTTGAGTGGCTCGATGAGAACGAACGTAGACATTCCAAAATCGGATGAAAGTGAGCAGACTCATAACACTGAGCAGCAATCCAAGCAATCCAATATCATCGAAGACTAAGAATCATGGATTTGGGTTTAATGGACTGAAGACTGTTAATTTAAATTTAATATGTATACCAAACATTTAAAATAAATTTGTTATGTTCGTAAGATTAGGTATAATATGTTTGTCCCTTACTCTATGTTGAATACTGTATCAGTAAAATCTAATCTCTATCCTAAATCTATTTTCTTATTTTTTAAATTATAATTATAACATTATAATAATAATATAAAAAAATACACTTATAATTGAAAAATGTTACCGTAAGCATGGGGGAGGGGGTAAGAGCTTTGCTTACTTTTGCTGACAAGGGGGATGGGGGAGTAGATAATTGTAATAAATCTGCTTACGTAATATTTGAACGGCCCCAGATAGGTACGCACGGCTGCACATCAAGCTTTAGAAAACCAATTTAAGCTGACCTTTTATATTATAGGAAGCCTATACAATGCGAGATCAGCTTAAACTGGTTTTTATATAGGTTGACCTGTAGCCGTGTGTGTCAGGATCAATGGACAACATTTTTAAGTGGTCTGAATCTTCACGAAATGTAGGTATACCAAAAAACTGTACCTAAACTGTACTAAATAGTACCTATGCTTAGATAAATAGTACCTCCCGCGAAGGTATATAAAACACATACATTTTTTTTACGCCATCCTGACACATTCATGACTTAATTCGCCCGTCTTCCCGTCGGGCGGGTCCTACGCGGGGTGCCGGGTGCCGCGTTTAAACAATAAGTAAGGTAATGACCAGTGATCGGCGTAGGCAGTGCTATTTTCGGTCAATGACCCTGAATGATTATGTTAACATGGACATGCCCCGTGATTTTCGGGGTTCACGGGAATATTTTTCGGAATGTTGATGTAAATGAAGTTATACTGTTAAAGATACCATGAATATGCACTGCGTCATATCAGACTACTTATTTTTGGTTTAACTGGTCCCGCACAGTGCTGTTTGTCATATTACTTACTGGTCAATAGGTAGGATCTGATTATACCCGAAACAGGTAGCATATGTCTTCATGTGTACAACTACAATTACTTTACAATTGCTCGTCAATGTGATATAACAAATGGTATGTAACAAATCGTAAGAAATCTTCTTGTCTGTAGTTTTTTCGTATGTAGTATACAATATGTTGAGAAACAGAATTTCCTTTTATTACACCCCAATAAGCACCATTTTTTATAATAATTAGTGAAATATTAAGGTGATTGAAAGATAAAAATAAAATAACTATTCAAA
The DNA here is from genome assembly GCA_958496365.1 of Subacronicta megacephala. Classification (NCBI taxonomy): domain Eukaryota; kingdom Metazoa; phylum Arthropoda; class Insecta; order Lepidoptera; family Noctuidae; genus Subacronicta; species Subacronicta megacephala. Next base: position 9,548,644 of record OY292515.1, on the reverse strand, counting down.
ACACAGTAATATTGTGTACGAGCTTTACCCGCGATTTCGTTGGCGATTGCCATACTTGCGGACAAATTACCCACACTTGACCACAGTTTCTCTCTACTTAAGAAAAGCTGTGCAACAACAAACATCAATTTGCAGAATTGTTGTTGACCTGTTACAATTTTAATATAAGTACACATATTTATTAAACTACGAATTCCTAAAAAAGACCATGTATGCCGGGATTTAGACGGCATATCCATGTTAAGTTAACGGTCACTAATTCCCGTGAATAGCACTACCTTCGCCGATCTCTGGTAATGACCAATGATAAAAAAAACTACTACTACTACTCCTAAAAAAGGCCATGTTTTTTGATAAATATCCAAGAACATAATTCTCAGGCGTTTGGACGATACGAACTTGACGATCCTGACGTCATGATGGCGTGCAAAAAAAATGTGTTTTGTATACCTTCGCGTGAGGTACTATTTATCTAAGCATTTCGACATTTCGTGAAGATTCAGACCACTTAAAAATTTTGTCAATTGATCCTGAGTCAGGATCAATTGAGGAGTCAGGATTCCTGACACTACGAACACTGGTCAAGCAATCGGCTGCTGCGCGACGTTATAAAGTTCGTTCGATATAGCTGTGCGCGTCTGAAGTTAGCCGTTCAGATTCAGAAGGTAAAATCACTTAATTGTTTTAATACCTATAAATAATAAACGAATATGGAAGTCTGTAAGATTATTAAGGCCGGGTGGTACTGCAAAGCCCACATAAAAATGTTCTAAAAACTATTTTTTCAAGTAGTAAATAGTAAAATTAAAATCTGAGAAAATAAATTGATATTGTTGAGCTCAGACTAGGAAAATAGTATTGTTGAGTATATATTTTAGGGAACACATTCAAGGGTAACACGATTTGATAAAGTTGGCTCGATAGAATAAATTCACAAAGATACATAAGATTCTATTTTCGGTTTTATTCTTAAAATAAATGCTTAGACATTATGTTTTATTTACTAAAATAAAGTTCATAGATAGCTCGAGAGATTTTACCCGATAGATTTTTTTTATTACATTTTTTAATTTTTGAATCGATTATTCAAGTAATTTACGATCCATTCGGCGAGGCTCAGGCTCAGTCAGTGTCTCGCTCGCCTCGTGACTTACTTGAATAATAAATTGTTTTACTACTTAAAAAATAGTTTTTAAAACATTTTTATGTGGGCTTTGCAGTTCCACCCAGCCTTAATCGCGAAAAATTTAGATAGATAGATACACAGATTTCCTAATCTGAGGGTAGATAGATTATTCTTTATTGTACACATGAAACAAAATACAAAACAAACGTAGTAAGAAGTAATTTACTAAGTAGGTACCTACCCCATTTGTCTTACACCGAATTATTTTTACAACTTTAGATGCGCAATTATTTCGAACGAATTGTATGATACCTATGGGATGAGGATTCGGCCCCGCACGGTAAAATACTTTATATCCTAAAGTCTAAGCTATCTAGAATCTAGTACCTACTATACCTATGTATGGAAATATAGAATTTTTGGCAGTGTTCAATTTGGTACACCCAAAATTATTATTATGACGTACTTGCTTCATAGCATAGAAAGGTACCTACAGATAACCACTGTTTATCATGTAGAATGTATTCAATTGAGTACAGATAAATAAAAACAAATACACAGTTGGGATAATGTCACTGCGCCCATCTGAACTTTAGTGAATAAAGAATAGGAATATTATTATTCGCCCAATACTTTTGTGAAATTCGTCAAAAAAGGTTTGTGTAAAACGGAAGCCTTAACAAGTTTAATTTTATTCGTAGCATTAGCATTACTATTGCTGTTCACCTATGTAGTTGTAATTATTTTATTTGGATTGTTGGACAGAGTATTCAAAATAAGGGCAATAATCAGGAATATTGCGCTATTGGCTGGCAGAAAGTAGGGGTCAGCGAAATAGCAAGCGGCAACTAATTTATGATTCGTTATTACATATATCGATTCGTTCTATTACCGGGTACTATTACCCCATTGATACTATTATGAATAATAGAATAACTATAGTATTGGTAAGTATCAGAACTCAATAGTATAATAATAACAATAAACGAAAATCGATTGATACTGTTGATAATATTCATTATTATGGTATAATATTCACTCAACAATCACTTGATTAACACCTGTAAACATAATGGAATGCAATAAATTTATAGAGTTCACAATTATTATCCATCAGTTTACAATTTACTGGATTTATAAATACCAACAATATTTTTTTTTTTATGAAATATTTTATAACCTATTGAGAGACAGTTATTTTATTTTATTCATGTCTGAATAATAGCAAACTTATGTGTTTGTTTTAGTTATTTTGAAAAACAAAGCAGGCTTCTAGATGGCTTAAAAGACAGCCTGTTTCATCACTACGCCAGAGTAGTATAAACTAAATTTAAGCATTTTTTTTTGCTAGCAGCTGTCTATTGTACTCTGTAACAATTCTACTTTGCATTTTGCAAGAGTGGCTACAGAAAGTGAAATATTTTCATGTTAACATAATTATTTAGTTCTTGTGAAATATAAAAAAAACGGCTTGAGATTAATGTTTTTAGAAATCTATCAGTTATGAAGCACATATTTATTATTATATATATAATATAGATATATTATATTTATACAAACTGATGGTTTTAAAAGCTATTAATTAGCTTTCAATACTAATCAATGTTAAATTCCATTCAGTTCATACCATTATAAAGTAACCTTTTGACATTGGGATCCTATTAGCAAAATTAAATTAGCTACAGAATAGAAGAAATATGTATCTCATCATTTCCATTCTTCAAGTTTCTAGGTTTTCTTTTAATCACTAATGACACTTATTGTACATAGAGTAAAACAATATTAAACATCTTCTAATGTAGGTAACCAAAATGCCATGTTGGTGCAAGCTGAGGCCAGCATCATAAATTTAGGGTTGAATTGTACACATTGTATTGGGGCAGGGTGGTCACCATTCAAGACGCACACCTTGTAACCTGTGTCAGCATTCCAGACATGAACTCTTCCATCTGTTGATCCACTGAAGATATATTGTGAGTCAGGACTAAAGGATGCTTCTATAGGTATGCCTTTATTGTTCAGATGTCCGGTAAATGTTTGTAAAGGAGTGCCATGGTATGCATCTACTAATCTTATTATAGATCCATTTGTACTGATCAACATTGTTTTGCCATCTCTGGAAAATTTTAATCCTGTCCAGTCACATTCCTTTTCTTGATTCAACTTAAATGTGACAAAGGGACCTTTATCAAATGACCTTAAGTCATACAGTTTAATGCTTTCTGAATTAACACCAGCTGCGAATATCAGGCCTTCAGGATCATATGCTGCTACAGGTCTACCAGACAAATGCATTAATCCTTGACAGTTTGGTGAACGTAAATCCCATAAGCGCAGTGTTTTGTCCAGTGATCCAGATAGAAATGTATCTTCCACTGGTGACAAACAAAGAGTTACAACTTTTTTTGTGTGTCCAGGAAAGTACCTTATATATTTGTTGTCATGCAGTGACAAATATCTGATAGTATCATCTACTTTAGTGGAACTGTGTATAGCAGTGTTTTTGGCATGTGTAAAATGTATTAGATCGACACCATATTTTTTACTGTTCACTGTTATCATTTGTGTGCCTTTTTCACAATCATATATAACGATTTGATCATCTTCGCTACAGGATATTAACGTCTCGCCACTTGGAGAAAAGTCTATACTGTTTATTTTGTCAGTGTTTTCTCTAAACACCTTGGCCACTTTAAAACTTCGCACAACTTGGTCAACTAATTTCATCATTTATGATAATTACGTTCTTCTCAAGTTATATCAATACGGAACTCAGAAAACAATAACAACACTCGATCCAAATCGATACAATTTACAAGAAAACATGCGCGCTCACACCGCAAGACAACTATTAGGGTAAGGATACACAAAATGACGCCACTCCTTTCAGTTCAGAGCCCGCAAACAAACATGTATAACCCCGCGTTTCCACTGACGACTAAACATGTTGCGAACAGCTACCTATCTCACTCACTCTTTGTGAGGTCGATAGGGTTTGATAGATATTTGCAACTTGTTTTATGTAACGCGGGATACTATGTGTTTGAGCCTTGAGTAGAACTGTCAAATGTTAATCATCTTTTTTTTGTAAAGTTTTTGACATGGGTTCAGAGGCCTTTATGTATGGAGTGTAGAAAGAAAGGAGGACCATCTCAGTGTATTAAAAAGTGTCCATTGAAAGGGAGCAAATTAAGGTGGCGCTGTAGTAGCAAGTGGAAGAATTTTAAAAAGAGCGCCACAAATTATTAGAGTAGGTTACTAAATTAAAAAAGGAAAGAAAATTTAAATAGTTAATAAAAATTGATGATACATACTGTTGGTCGAAAAAAAGATCTAGGTTGAGACATATCAATTCCTTTACTTTTCAATTTTCGTCCACTTGGACAACTTTTCACTGAACAAAGTTTTCCCATTGCATCTATATTTGTTCTTTTTGTATTAACAACAATAAAATCATTAAAATAACAAAAATGTATCAACGAAATTGCATAAAAAGCAAATCACTATGCACGTTATTTCAGGAGTTTCATATGTTATTATTTACTAAATTACAGTTGACTACGTAAATAGTTGAGATTTTAAATACTGCATATTTCTTAACTACAGAAGTCAAGAGAAATGTTAAATTTTTCAACTCAGCACACTTCACTCTGCTGCTACATTCATATCATTTCCACTTGCTACACTAGCGCTAGTTCGGTAAGTTTTCGAACCATAATTTGCTGTTTATAAGTGGACACTTTTTCGACTAATCCCCCATACAAGACGGTCCTCCTTTCTTTCTACACTCAATACCTTTATGCCAGCCAATCACATTGAATTTACACTACCACAGATTAAGAAATACTCCGTATCAGAATGACATTTCAAACACTGCTATTATCCCCTTATTGCATGAATGAAGAATGTTAACGAATTTTGATTATTAGCACTCCATAATCTCTGTCAAAAATAAAAAATACTAGTGAAAGAATTACTTCGATACGTCAATTAGTTTCCGTTTTAGAAGTAAAACAAGTTGTAACCGAACGACGCGGGCCGCCGGTTACGTGACGTTACGTGTGACGTCATAGGACAACACGCTCAGTCTGGCTCACTCAGTCCGCTCGCAGTAGCGCGCCTGTGCCGTCGAAATTATACCTAAATTCTTTTAAAAATGTCCAATCCAATTACTAGGAAATCATGTGTTGTACCTAAATGTAAAAATACAACTACCAATTCGCCGGAAAAGTTATTTTTTATAGTTCCAAAAGACGTTAAAATGCGAAAAGAATGGATAAAACCTAATTATTTATTTATTTTTATTATGGCACTAAATAAATAAATAGCAATGTTTTTCGCATTTTAACGTCTTTTGGAACTATAAAAAAACCCGGCCAAGTGCGAGTCGGACTCGCGCACGGAGGGTTCCGTACCATTACGATTTATGACGTATTAAAATAATCTACTGACTAGATCTCGTTCGAACCAATTTTCGTTAGAAGTTTACATGGTAATGTACATCATATATTTGTTTTAGTTTTATTATTGTCTTATTTCAGAAGTTACAGGGGGGGGGGACACACACATATTACCTCTTTGGAAGATTCTCTAGCGCAAACTATTCAGTTTAGAAAAAAAAATATATCAGAAACCTCAATATCATTTTTGAAGACCTATTCATAAATACCCCACACGTATGAGTTTGATGTAAAAAATTTTTTTTTTATTTCAGTTCGAAGTATGGGGTACTCCCAAAATTTTCTGTTTTTTAGGATTCCGTAACCAAATGGCAAAAAACGAAACCCTTATAGATTCGTCATGTTCGTCTGTCCGTCCGTATGTCACAGCCACTTTTTTTCCGAAACTATTTTTGGAACCGTGCAACTAGAGTCATAACGTTTCATAAATGCTTGTAAAGGCTTATTTGAAATAAAAACATTTGAACTTGAGATGTATTCTGTGAACCGCATTAAGATTTTAGAACTTAGAACTAAAACTCATTTTTTTTTTTTCATCGAGCCCATACGTGTGGGGTATCCAAATTAGGATAGGGATAGGTATTCAAAAATGATATTGAGGTTTTTACTATCACTTTTTTCTAAACTGAATAGTTTGAGCGAGATACACTTCCAAAGTGGTAAAATGTGTCTTTTATTTTAGAAGTTACAGGGGGGGGGGGGGCTTCTTTTTACTTTAGAAGTTACCCTGTAACTTCTAAACTAAAAGAATGATAAAACTAAAAAAAATATGATTTACATTACCATGTAAACTTCCACCGAAAATGCGTTTGAACGAGATCTAGTAAGTAGTTTTTTTTAATACTTCATAAATCGTAATGGTACGGAACCCTCCGTGCGCGAGTCCGACTCGCATTTGGCCGGTGTTTTTTTTTCTATTTTTGTGTAAAAATCTTAATTCGGTTCACAGAATACATATACTTACCAAGTTTTTACAGCATAGTTCTTATAGTTTCTGAGAAAAGTAGCTGTGTCATACGGACGGACAGACAGACAGACATGATGAATCAATAAGGGTTCCGATTTTGGCATTTGGCTACGGAACCCTAAAAACAACTTTTCCGGCGAATTGGTAGTTGTATTTTTACATTTAGGCACAACACATGATTTTCTAGTATTTATTATAAAGAGGCTAGATCCATTTGGAGATAAAAGTACAGTTTATTGTTGTGAAGACCATTTTGACTTTTGTTTTTATTCCTCGCATTTCGGCGGCAACGAAATGACTATTTGTTGATAAATAATGCGCAACCATTAACCCAGCTATTTTAGGTAGATTATCCGATTGCCCTTTTTAGAATCCTTAATCCATTTTATTAATCAAATAATATTTACTATTATTAGACTATTAACTTAATACGCGGACAAAAACACAACAAAATACTGCGCAAGCTATTACACCTACTACTATAACCGCTGGCGACTTGATACCATAGTGTAATTAGATTTCATTACACTATGTTGATACTAAACGGGCCGCGGCCCGCGCGGCGCGTTGTTGTATGACGTCACAAGCGGTCACGTGACTGTTAGCGGGACTCGATATTTTTCGAAACTTTGAATGCCTATAAAATCAAAACTACTAGGTATTTTTGACTACAACAAAAACTAGTGTATTTGTATACATACAGGCTTTACTGAGACAACATTTCAAGCGATTTGGCATACCTAGTAACATTCTCCATTATGAAGGAGATAGAAATAAAAATCATTTTTAGCGAAAATATCTTTTATTAGGCCTTAGTTGACAATCTTAATTAAAAGAAAAAAAAAACCATTACTTAAGAAATTACTCTACGACGCCATATATGGATTCGTATGCATTCTAGTAAACTAAATCAATTCCATATATGGCTTCGTATGCGTTATATGAAATATTAAATAATTAGGTTTTATGAAAATCTTTAAAACAATTTCTTTTATCATTGTAGCATAAATAAACTTGAAATTTTCCACATTTAGTAAAAGAACGGTATTTGGAGCAGTTCTGGCATATTTGTCGATTTTTCATCCATTCAGGGAAATGGTCCAAGTTATCTGAACGTACAGTCTCCAAAGGTAGGTCTTGATCGTCGTTGTTTTAGATGTGGATGGAGCCTGCGACGTTTGTGTGGTTATTTTAATTTCATCATCAGAAGAATCGGGTATGATAACATTTTTTTTTCCAAGGAGAAGGGCGAGAATAGGGTTGGTATTCAGAGTCGGAGTCAGAAGCAAGATTGTCAGCACTCAAGAAACCATCACCAGGAATGAGATTAACATGCTTGGATTTGCCATAGAAGCTAGAAGGATCCATATCTGCAAAGAAAAGAAAGCAACCTTGTATGCACACGAAGCCATATTTGTCTGATAATATTTTGGCGCAAACGCATACGAAGCCAAATATGGTAATTTTAAAAAATGCCGGGAAAATCGTAGAAAACAAAAAAATATGAACTGGCCTTTATCGTCCAATGATTTGACAGCTAACGGAAACCATAGACAAGAAAAAATGCGTTCGGATACACTAATACATGAAATATTTGATTGCCAGGAAATAATTTTAAAATACTACTTTGTATGTATTTAAAAAAATAAGAAAATTTAACAGCCATATATATTTGGCTTCCTATGCGGTAAGGGGTTATAAATAAGGTATAATTTAGACGATCACCAGAAATGTTTTTAAGATCCTAACAAATGGATTGGATCTTCCAAATATTCTTTTTGCTTCCCAAAATAGATAAATGGTCACCAAATTTAAACACAGACTACTATAATGTAACACTGAAATTACTTTTTTGTCCAGCTGATGATTTGAATATGGGTTTAGGTTAGGTTAGAACTGCGACCACAACGCACGAGCCGAGCGAGCGAAGCGAGCGTGCTGCGGCAGCAGCCGGTGACGTGCCAGGACCGAATTCGGTCTATTTAACTAACATGTTACTGAAGTATTACCTATACTATTCGGCTATATTATCATATTTTAATTAATTTCGTGAATTTTAAAGGCGTCCATATATTTTTATGGCAGTCAATAATAAGAAAATTTGGATTTATTTGATAACATTTTAGGAAACGTAATTTGGTGACCATTTATCCATATTGGTGAACGTTTCGAATTTTATTGGTAGTAAAATAGGTACATTTTTGGGGGGCGTTTAAACACAAGCCTTATAAATATTTGTGTAGACACAAATTCTTGCTTCTGATTGGCCATTGCAAAGTAATACTTATTAAGTCTTGATGATTCTTTTTCTTCTTGAAGACAATTTCACACTAAGCATGGGCTTATTAGATCCGGGAAAAGATTGGATCATCATCATCATCATCAACCCATTACATTGTCCCACTCCTGGGCAGGGGTCTCCTCTCAGTACAAGAGGGATTAGGCTATAGTCCGCAACGCTAGCCTACTGTGGGTTGGTAGACTTCACATGCCGTTAAGAAAATCTCTCAGGCATGCAAGTTTCCTCACGACGTTTTCCTTCACCGTTGAAGCGCGTGATAATTAATCATTATTACGAACGTGACTTCGAAAAGTCAGATGTGCGTGCCTTGGATTCGAACTCGAGACCTTTGATTTGGCAGTCCAATGGATAATTTGATCTGAAAAGAAAGAAAACATTACTTACATTTTTTTTTTATTAGAACTCTTGCAGTGACGAGCTCAAAATTTGTCCTAATTGACCTAAATGCGCGGGTGGGTACGAAGAGCTAAGGGCGCCGGGTGGCACGGGCGAGTGATTGACCCCAGTTCGATGATTTTTGCGCCGATTGCAATAAAAATGGGTGTCAAACTTGAATAATTTTTTAAATTTCTAAATATAACATAGAATAAAAAACCATTGCAATCGATCCTGTTACTGATTCTGAACAAATTACTTTCGGGTAAACAAAAACTAACGTTGAATGGTTACTTATCTTATCCATATCTGTTTAAATAACCAGGATTGATATGATTTCTATAATTATATTTATATCCAAGGAGTGTGGTTGGATCAAGGTTGGTTATGTAATATGTCTCAGACTCGGTTCTAATGTTTCCCGCGCGCTTCGCGCTCTCTCTCTCTCTGTCTGTCTCTCCCTCTCTCTGTCATTCTGTTGAGCCGGGGTTTGGCGTTATCGGTCGGTAAGGCCGTTTATCCACCGCCACCGTCTGCGGCACGTCACCGTCAACGTGATTATTTCTGGCCGAGATCACGTTGACGTGACGGCGATCGTTTGTCCACCGCGACGCGACGATCCGATCTCGGTGGTTCAGTCAGTTTGTTATAGTTGTCGTGCGTGGTAGTGCTTAGAGATAAAACAAACTAGGGAGTGCATTCAACTGACGGCAACTTCTCCTTCTAATTTTGTACGTTAGAAGGCGTAGAAGATGCAAAAAGAAATTGGTTTGTCGCGGCAATTTCTTGGGCATTTTTATTTATTGTACCTAATATATTTTTAAAATAATAATCAAAAGCTATTGCGATGTGACGATGACGTCACGGCGCCGGCGTAGATGGACTCGTTTAAACGCATTTCGTATTGCCACCACTTCGGCCCTTCACAATCTCGGGCCGAGTTCTAGCGGTAGCGCCGAACTAGGCAATAAATCGGCGGACGGGATGACGGCGCTCGGGTGACGGTCGTGCCATGGACCCACAGCCATAGTAAGTGCGTTTGTCCACCGCCATCGTCACTGTCACGTCACCGACAACGAGATGACGGCGCCGATTTAGCGGCCATACATTTACTATGGCCGCGTGTCCACCGCACGCCCGTCACCCGAGCGCCGTCATCCCGTCCACCGATTTTTCGCTTAGTTCGGCGCTACCGCTAGAACTCGGCCCGAGATTGTGACGGGCCGAAGTGGCGGCAATACAAAGCACATTTAAACGTGTCCATCTACGCCGGCGCCGTGACTTCGTCGTCGCACCGCAATAGCGTTTGATTATATATATCAAAAATATATTAGATACAATAAAAATGCTCAAGAAATTGCCGCAACTTGAATAAAACGTAAAATAAAAATACATAAAACGCTTCTGTAATGTATCTTTCTCGTATTTATCGGATGAATCCAAAATTATTTGCATCGCCTATGCCTTCTTACGTACAAAAGCAGAAGGAGAAGCAACAAACAATTGACTGAACCACCGAGATTGGATCGTGGCGTTGGACAAACGATCGCCGTCATGTCAATGTGATCTCGACCAGAAATAATCTCGTTGACGGTGCCGTGCCGGTGACGGTGGCGGTGGACAAACGGCCTAAATTTATGTATCGCTAAATAGGCGCCGTCATCTCGTTGACGGTGACATGCCGGTTACGGTGTCGGTAGACAAACGCACTAAAGTCTGTCCCTCATAATAATCCTAGTTTGTCCCCACACAGTTATGGGTTAAGTTTATTTTTTGGAAAGGGACAAGAAACAATTAATATAGCCTTCCTTGGCTATAATAATTGTTTGGGATATATACCCGAAGATAAAGTTGTGTCCGGAGGTATCCATGCCATGGCTTATCCTAAAAATTTTGCTTAAAATAAAAAATCGGAGCTCTAATATCTACTATGATAACGATTTTCTTGATTATTGGTATCGATTCTTTTATCGTATCATTGATTCAACGACCATAACCAATAACCATAAATACCATAATCGGACGGCCGACGGACGGACGACCGACGACTGGCGGTGCTCGCTCGGTGCATTGCTAAGTAATCCACATGTAAAAAAACTCATTTTGGAAACAAAATGGACGGTGTTTAATGGCGTTCCTTATTTTGTAGTGATGCGAGTTAAATATGCTTAGTTTGGCATTGAATCTCTATAGCACTGAAGATTTGCGGTATAAAAACACTCTGCCGTTGTATTAAATTTGTGAATATCTTTATTTGAAAAATTTATGGACCTACATTTTTTGGAGTATGGTATTGGTATCCATTTTGTGAACAACTTGTTGTGTGGCGTTTGTGAGTATTATCTACTTTTGATTATATACATAGTAATAATTGCTAGTAATGAAACGGTCTTCATACTGTACTATTTTATATATTAGTCCATGAGTTTTATTGTGATTGTGATTACATGTACAAGTAAAATAATTCTGTAAAATACTACCCACATAACATCTTCGTCCCGTAGGAGCTAGGATATGACATTGCATGCCTACCTCAAAATAATTAAAAGCTAAACCTATTGAATCGTGAAGGCATGCAGTGAGAATATAAAGGTAAAATTCTCTCGACACGTCGCCGTTACGATGAAGAGATGAGACCATTGAGGTGTTCTCATCACTCGTAAGGCGACTCTCTGACCTAGTGCCGCATGTTATCAATATTACTATAATCATCGTGAAACTGCATTTATCTTAAGTATCAATTTATTGCTTTGAATTTTTAAATTTACGTTTAACTAAATCAAACAATAGACAATCTAACATGGGGGTAATCTAAATCAATTGTCATATAATTAATGGTGTTTTGGTGATTATAATGTTTGATGTTTTAGGTAAGTAGGTACAACTGTTCAGACAGTTGCTGTGCAACCAAGTGTGATGATATTATTATTAGATGCGTCATGTTCCTAGTAAATGTTATTTTAAATTTTAGGCATGGGTAACACCAAAAATTCGTGGGTTGCTCATCAGATCCCAGCTCACCTGTGTGATCTGGATCTGTAATCCGGCTCACAGATCAGATGAATTTGAGCTGTCTGATTATAGAGACTCGCTGAGAGAGACAGGGCAAACAGATTAATATCATCAAATCCCCAATAGATCTGTCAACAGATCTAAAGATCTGTTTGATCTGTTGATCTACAGTTGTTGATGTTGTTCAACAGATCGAAAGATCAGTTTGATCTGTTGAATGTGCCCGCTCGCTCAGATCGGACAGATCTATCAGATCATTTTTGAGCTGTGATCTGCTGATTTTGTCTATTAGCTGCAGATCAACAGATCAGTTGAGGTGATCTAAATCTTTGGGCTGGCTCAGATATGACTTACAAACCATTATAAAATTTATTCGCCCATAAATATAAATAAAAAATACACAATCTATTCACACAGGCATTAGTGAATTAAAATATTTATCACATTTATCTGTCAATAGCTGGCAATGCACCTTTTTGTATGCCGTACCATATAAAGTTTAAAGAAAAGTAGATCATTTATGTTGTTTTTTCCGCAACTCCACTACTAAGGCCGTATTTTGCATGTAGGTTAGAAGATGTTTGGATTTATGATGGATGTATTGTACAGTAGGCTGCATTGCCAGCTTTTGCCATAAATGTGATCAATATTTCAACACTATGTTATGCCTGTAATAGATTTTTTATCATATCTATTCTATTTATGTCTCCTACGTCCACACTCGCAAATAAATAAAAAACCTATAGGTTATACCTACAATTGTTAATTTCTACTTAGAATCACGACATTGCACATAACTCATATATTTTACAATGAAGTATGGATTGTGGTATATAATTTAAAAGGTAATTTTGTTAGCTTTCAAATAATATTTGAATACGATTTTATTTTCTATCTGTCAGTTCCTATGATTGATAGATAGAAAAAAAAAACATTTCTACCAAGTTTAGGGAATTATTGCAATAGGTTGAAGTTGTTGATGTCTAAATGAATAGGAAGTAATATGAAAGTTTCTTTTTACATAAAATTTATGTTATTGACCCTCAATATTTTGTTACCCCCTGGCTCAATGACTGCCTGTAAACAGGTTTTCATGGGCCAAGAGTTTCCTGATGAAATCCTTTGGGATCCACTTTTCAATTAAAAGCAGTGTCTTAATGAATAGGAAGTAATATGAAAGTTAAAAAAAAATATATGTTATTGACCCTCAATATTTTGTTACCCCCTGGCTCAATGACTGCCTATTGCCACTGCCAGTTTCATAAACGGCCCACCCCCCTATGCGTCCGTTTCCGCAGAACAGCATTGTGCAAATCGCTCCCCTGGTCTCCTATAGACTCTCCGTCGATGGTTGCTACCATGCAGGTATCCTAATTTCCTGGTTTCGTCCGAGAACTGGACTCGAGCTTCATTTCTCTTTATCATGATTATATTTATATTTTTAAGTGTTACTTTTTCATGTAAGTGAATTATAATTATTCTTCTGGGAAATAAAGATATCTCAAACGTGATATCACAATGTAAGTGATCGCGAGCAAACTGTATCTGGGCTTTTCAGGTGTGGAGACAATTTGGATCCCGTTGCTAGGCTTTTAATTTACAAATGATTAGGTTTAGTAGGTGCAACCTTGTGCTTCCGGCCCTAGTTCGACCCATGGTCAGAAGAAGAACGGCTAGGAAGCCGCCGCCTCTGATTGCGAGCGAAAGAGGCGCGTGTTTGGCAAACTAGCGCGTTTATGAGCAGGATTCGCAACTGTGCACTGGTCTTGAAGGGGTCCGGTGTAAGCTGTACATGTCTTGGTCGTAGCGAATGTCACAATTCCATGGCCGTGAGTATAGGGCAAGGGTTGCCGAGCTGTAAAAAAGATGAAGCTAAGTCAACGTGATAAATAAAAATTAAAATCCAGCTAAGCACGAAAAAAAAACAACTGAAAAGCATGAAAGAAGACAATTTTCTGTGTCCAGGAACAGTGGTTTTGCGGCCTATAGCCCATTGTCGCATGGCGCAGTTATGTTTGTTTCGTAGTTTTAAGCTGATTTTTTACGTAGTTTGGTTTTGTTTTTAAACTTTCGTTTTTATTTGACACTTTTTGGTGACTCGTTATTATTTCGTTCACGATTCAAAGTCTAATTCAATCGCTCATGGAAGAAAACATTAACATACTTTGTTAAAGAAAACGATGGCGCTGCTGGAAGGAATATTACAGACCATAAGCTTTCTATTCGCCCAGTTGCAATATTGTTTTTTTTTTTAAGATTATAACCACCTTAAGAGTATCCCTCGCGAACGCGATAATGTTGCATTGTTGTCGCCGTCTCAGTCGCTCATGACGCGAACGGGTGCCCGAGAGGTGAAAAAACTACATTTGCAACATTCCCGCGCTTATTTCTTGTTCCGCAATTTATAGATTACTCTTTTAATATAGTTATCATGTAGATTTACATACATACATACACTCACGCCTTTTTGCACATTTTAGCTAAGCGACACTGTAGTTCGGTTTTCGCCCCGTGTGAACCGCTGACGTGGTGTGTGGCGAGCATCACCGCCGCCTCCGAGTACATTTATGTTATTTGGACTCATTGTGTTCCCACGATTAGCTAGGGAAATATTTGTCCACACCGGCAGAGCCCCGCATGTAGGGGTAAGGCTACTTAGTGCCTGGGTGCGCCCAATCCCAGACAGCAGGCACGCTTGCGACTAGGTTCTCCTACGGCAACCTTAACTTGGAGATATGGTGTTCCTATCACCATAAAGGATTAATTAATCCTGTTAGTTTTGTCCTTTAGTCGCCTTTTACGACACCCACGGCAAGAAATCGGGTGGCCTATTATCTTGAAATTATCTTGAAATACTAGCTTACAGTTGAGCAGTTTTTTTCGAAAATTACATTTAAAAAACCTTTTTAACCGTATATTGAAATGAAGTTTTACGGACAAGGAACACGTATTTTAATAAAATTTCAAATAGTTACAATTCAAGATGACCAAACTATTTTTGTATGGAGCGCTGAGCGAAGACTATCCTCCTATAGTCCATCTAAAATAATAGGTACCATTTGACCTTGAAATAAGTTTGCAACTCAGTCGGGACATTGCCTTTTATATACGAGGGGTGATTGAAAAGTTCGTAGCCTGACATAGAAGTAACTACGATAGATTTTTTTAAAGACCTTCATATTTTACCCTAATCATTCAACAGTCAATGTGCAAACTTTCAGACGTGTAGCTTAAACATTTTTTTTTACGTTAATTTTTCTGTTAGTGTCTGACATATTTCTGCAAAATGGACGAAATCGGAGGGGGAAGAAGGGGAGAAGGGGTTAACGCCGAAAGAAATTTACGAAGATATGGTTTCAACATTAGCAACATCCGCCCCATCATATGCTACAGTAAAAAAATGGTCAGCTGAATTTAGACGTGGGCGAGAGAGTATTGAGGATGAACCCTAGACCAGGCAGGCCGACAACGTCCACTACTGACGAAAATATCGAAAAAGTATGTGATTTAATTCTAGGAGACCGAAGATTAAAAATTAGGGAGATAGCCGAGATCATAGGCATCTCCTATGAACGGACACAAAATATTATTGTCAACGAATTGGACTTTCACAAGGTGTCAGCGCGGTGGGTACCTAAACTGCTTTCAGTTGAGCAAAAGCGAACTAGACTCACAATTTCTCGTGACTGTTTGGAGTTATTCGAAGCTGATCAGCACGAATTTTTAGATCGATTTATTACGATGGATGAGACATGGTTTCACCATTATACCCCAGAAACGAAAGAACGGTCGAAGCAGTGGAAAAGACCCGGATCTCCGCCTCCAAAGAAGACTAAAGCAATTTTGTCAGCGAATAAGGTAATGGCGTCAGTTTTTTGGGACGCAAAGGGGGTGATCTTCGTGGATTACCTTAAAAAAGGTCAAACAATAAATTCTACGTATTATTGCACACTACTACGTCGTTTGCGAGAAGAAATCAAGGTTAAACGTCCAGGAATGATAAGGAAAAAGGTGTTTCCGCCAAGATAATGCCCGCGTCCACACGTCTGTAGAAACAATGGCTGAACTTCATAATTGCGGGTTCGAATTACTTCCGCACGGGAGGGTGCGGAAGTAATTCGAACCCGGTATTCACCTGATTTAGCTCTGTTGGACTTTCATCTATTCCCAAACCTAAAAAAAAACATCTAGGTGGAATGAAATTTTTGACGAATGAAGAGGTTGAAGCCTCTGTAGGTGACTATTTTGAGGGCCTTGAAGAATCATTTTTTTTAACGGGGATCAAGGCTTTACCGGAAAGGTGGTACATGTGTATTGAGCTTGGCGGTGAATACGTAGAAAAATAAAAATACTTTTTTCAGTGTTTACCTTTGTTTTCATAGTAGGGCTACGAACTTTTCAATCTACCATCGTATATAGATAGATAGATTCTCACTGACTGGTGCACAATCGCCTAGCCTAGTGACCTATTTTAGGAAGTTCAGAATAATATTTAAGGATAAAGTCTCATTCTTACCATGTTAATCACGTTTCAAATGACAATCAACAATTTTAAATCACACTATACCTACTTTTTGAGATTACGTGATTAATCATTGATGAGCAGTATATTTTTTTGGCGCGTATTTTGTCCTAGCTGTTGCTCGCGGTTTCACTCGCATCCCAAAGGAATTTGTGATTAGAGATAGCCCATACCTGACTTTTCACAGGGTGCAATCATCTCCTTGCCTGTTATATAGAAATTTGTTCTGCAGTTGTAAAATAGTAGGTAGTAGATAAACAAGGATCTTTCACCTTTAGCAATAGTGCAAGTTTTCAAAATCAAAATCGAGTTGGTACTTTTTAAGATATGGAGTGTTAAGTGAGTACCTAAGTATGACGTGATGAGCGTCGTCTTAGCCGTTTGCTAATACCAATAGAATAAGAAGTGGCCTCGTTGCTTCATGCTTTAAGGCTAAACCGTTAGCCTTGGGCGTGAAATTCATTTTTTTCTTGATTTTTCGCAAATTATTCGGCTATAAAACATTCTAGGTACACACAGCTACAGGTCAACCTATACAAATCCAGTTTAAGCTGATCTCGCATTGTATACGCTTCCCATACAACAAGAGGTAAACGGGTTTGTATAGTTTGATGTGTAGCCGTGCGTACATGGCAGTAGAAATTGCGACATCAACAATAACTTATTCACGATTGAGTATTAAAACTTTTGCTTTTAAATCGCTATTGTATGCGATTTAGAAGCAAATTGAAATTTTTCGCCGAAGCTACTATTTTACACCAAAATCTTCGACGATTTTGGTGATTTTACCTGTAAATATTGATGTATTTTGTGTAAATCACTATATTTAGTTAGGCTTGTAAAAAATAAGCATGTGTCTGCTGTGCTATACTAGTGTATATTAGATTTATGATAAGATACTTCAAGAGAGAAAATTCACACCCGATTTTGAAGACTGCTGTGTAACTGAACGGGAGAAGTTGTACTGCTATATGTTAACAATAATGTCATAAGCGTATAGCTTTTCCCCTTGGTTATGCATGCTGGAAACGTCGCAGTCAGAAAATGGAAGAAATAAATTTGAAATTTAGTGGATAAGACGTGCACTGTTTGTTAGTACCTATTTACAACATGCATTTTTTTGTAGCTGCGCAACACTATTTCTATTTGTATCGGAAATTCTTAATTGATGTCCGTCTTCCGCGGATGAGAACCTCGGTCTTGACGCAACACTTTTTTCTTGCAAAATTATATCGTAAAAATGTTATCACTTTCCCATAAGAACTGAATACAATTATGCGTATGATAGTTTTTATCAACCTTTTAATTATGATGCTTAAGATCTATGTTTCGACTATACACAACAGACAGCTATCAACCATACTTTTTAAAACATAGAATCCTAACACTTCCGTCAATATACATACTGGAACTTGCAATATTCGTGAGAACAAACCCTAAACTGTTCCCGCGACTGTCTGATACAGTAGTGCGGAACCGCCGGGATGATAGTAGGTTAAAGATACACGGGGCAAAAACATCCCTAATGAGTAAAAGTGTTTTCTGCATGGGTCCTATTATACAAGCTGTTACGGAAAGGGTATATACATATCAAGTGCACGGCTTCTTTGGATCATAATAAACTATATTGCAAAGGTTTTTAAATCCTATATCTGCATGTTAGGAAGATATGAGGAATGAAACCAAAAACCCAAACATTTCAACTTGAAATTTACACATCACTAGCAACCAAGTCAGCTGATCGGTGTAAGTAGGTAACTCACGATACATTCACCTGTGAAAACAAACCTCTTATGCTCTTACTCCTGGTATTTTTGGATAATGGGTTCTGGATATTTTATTTTGTTACTCACTTTTTCTGACAAAAAATGATTATGTTTGTGAACAAGCTAAAATACAAATCCTTTAAAAATGAACAAATCATCAATCAATCATCAGTAAATCATTTGTTAGCTTGAAAATGATATTGAATTTAGGTAGGTACTTTATGAAGGGATTAGTAGGGACTAGTAAATAATACTTAGTTACCTATCTACGTAAAACAATCTAATAACAAACATAACGGAGTATGTAATGTGTGAATCTACGTAATTATTGAAATTAAACCACAGACACAGATTTCGAGTATCCAACATGTCTTTTTTATGTTGGTTGACATACATAGGTACTCTACCAGAAATTAATTGCTTAGGTAAATACTGCGAAAGAACCTAATGGAACCTAGAACAGAAAAAGGATTTCGTAACATAATTTATTTTCAAATGAATCCTAAATAACTTTCCTCCGCAACTTATGTGTGTCCTGGTACATAAATAATGCTAAAGGGTTCTGTGTTTAGTTTAAATTAAATAATTAAAAAACTAGGATTGTTTGTAAACAAGTTCAAATGCAAATGCTTGTTTG
Organism: Subacronicta megacephala; assembly: GCA_958496365.1. Classification (NCBI taxonomy): domain Eukaryota; kingdom Metazoa; phylum Arthropoda; class Insecta; order Lepidoptera; family Noctuidae; genus Subacronicta; species Subacronicta megacephala. Next base: position 9,529,477 of record OY292515.1, on the reverse strand, counting down.
CAGCTTGGAAAATTATTTTAAAACTTAGGCTGTAGGTAATAATAATAATACTTAAAGAAAAGTAACAAGAATTACGGAGTAGGTACCTAGTTCACGACTTTCGGTGAACGTGTAAATGTAGGTGCCTAATAATTATGCACATAGTAACTTTCTGCCACATTTTTTTACCTCACAATAACAACAAAACGGGATATAGGATAACGATACGAACGATCCGTTTAATGTTGATTTTTTTATTACCGTAGTAAGTAACTAACTAAAAGATTATGCAATTAGAAATGTTACAGAAAAAATATTTTGTAACATAATTTATTCAAAATGAACCCTAAATAACTTTACTCTATGCAACTTATGTGTCTCCTGGTAGAAATAAAATTCCAGTGTGCAGTGGGTTCCGCTTTTATTTAAATAGGTAGGATTTTAAAATTAAATTATGTTGGTAGTTTTTGCCATTCCAACACGCACACGGCTAAACAACTCGCAGAAGGCCAGCGTGATGAACTAACCCTTAACCTTCTCATTCTGAGAAGAGGTCCGTGCCCAGCTGTGGGACACTAATGAGTTGATAATTATGATGATAACAACACTAAATTACAACTGAAAACATTTAAAACGTATCAGAAGTTTACATTTTGTCGGCGGGCCCATTTGACTGAGACATGGGTTGGTGGTGAGTCTTTATTGTTTAATAAAACACAATAAAAAAATAGGCCGCAAAAATGTATTAAACTATGGAAATAAATTGTTAAAAGTACTAGGACCTCATGAGTAACGAGAGTTGTTCGGACAGCATTTGCGAACAATAATAACTGAACCCTAATTTCATCGGGGGTTACACACACAATGATATTAAGGGTAAATGAGCCAGTTGCAGGTAAATTGTCATAGTCGTAGTGATAGTCTTAGCTGGTAGCCTTCAATAAATAAATAAATCGAATCAATACTCAACTTATCTGTCGCTATTTTGATTAATCAATACTTACAAATTAAGACTATGTACTTATGTAGGTACCACCCCCACAGTCCACATCAAATTATCTTATCGGTTTCGTTTGTCAACTCAGCTCATAGGTTTTATTAATTAACTGATGCCCTGGCCTAACTCTTCTTTAATCGGTGTGCTTCAATGTATTCAATTTATCACAGTTTTCTTGAAATTATTATTAGGTAGCTGGGGGGAAAAGCGATACTGCGCGGCGCTACGATTACTGGATGCAAAAGGCGGGAAACCGTGTGTTGTTTGTGGCGCAACTTGAGAGAGGCCTATGTCCAGCAGTGGACTGCGATAGGCTGACTTGATTAGTAAATTAAATTTGACAAAAAACGAAAATAAATTCAAAATGTACAATAATAATTGGGCCAGCTACCCTATTACTAGGATAGTAGAAGAATAGAAGTTTTATTTTTCGGTTCTTCCCCATAGCTTCGGAGTTTCGTCAGTTGTTTAATAATACTCGTGTGCTTCGGTCGCTCCCTCTATCCGATTCAGTGTACCTAGTTGTGATTTCGTGATTGTTAAAAAATGTCGTTCAGTAATAGTGAATATTACGAGATGATGATGTGTGTCGGAGCAGTGGACGGTAGTCTGCGAGCCGCCCGAGAGTTGTATCGTCACCGATTCATCCAGGATAGACCAGATGCTGAGCGTCGGCAGCTGCCTTCGTTGGCGTGTTTCAGTCGGATGACACATCGTCTGTACCAAACCGGGTCCTTCCACGCATCTGCTTCGGAAGGTCGTCCGAGCAGAAGCGATCCAGACTTTGAAGAAGCCGTACTGGAGCATTTCCAAAATAATCCACGCACTAGCACACGTCGAGCTGCATTAGCGCTGGGTGCCTCCAACCATATTAAAGTATGGCGAGTGCTGAACAATGACGGTCAGCATCCATACCACTTTCGTCGCACCCAAGAACTGACACCGGCAGATTTTTTGCCTCGCGTGACCTTCTGCGAGTGGTATCGAAGCCAGATAGAAGCTTCACCAAGTTTCGGTTCAAAAGTGCTATGGACCGATGAAGCATCATTCACGAGAGCAGGGATAAGTAATATCCATAATGAACATGTTTGGTCTCACACGAATCCACATGCTTCGACAGAGTCGTCCTTCCAACACCAATGGCGACTAAACGTGTGGGCTGGTATCATCGGAGATGTTGTCGTAGGACCAGTTTTCTTTCCGCAAAGTTTAAATGGCCAAAATTATTTAAACTTTCTGGTTAATGAATTAGACGATGTACTCACTGTGCTACCCGTATCAAGTTACGTGGATCTCGTGATGGATAACAATATGGTATTCCAACACGACGGTGCACCGGCACACTTTGCACGTGATGTACGCGCGTACTTGGACGTGCGTTTCCCTCGATGGATCGGGCGCGGTAGCAGGAGCGTGGCTTGGCCTCCGCGGTCCCCAGACCTAACTCCGTTACATTTTTTTTTGTGGGGATACATTAAAAACGTAGTGTATGCAGTGCAGTGTGATACAGTGCAAGAAATGCAAGTGCGGATCGAGGCCGCCTTTAGGACAGTAACACCTGACATGCTGCGAAATGTTCAGTTGTCCATGAACAAGCGCGCGGCCTTGTGCATACAATACGAAGGGCACCACATCGAACCCCATCTTTAAAAATGTAAGTTAATTTGCTAAATCAAGCATGGCTCTTAGATTTTATTGTTTACGTAATAAGGGATTAAAACAAGCTTAGTAGCTACCTACCTAAACCTTGGTGTGAATTTTTATGTACTTTTTTATTAACTTAGGGGATGGGTCGGAATAGTTGTTGCTCCACTGCAAGTCGACCAGCAGTCGGCAGCGTGGAGCCTTATTTCACTGCCATTTTGCTGGGCAAGAGTGTACCATCGTAGACCGCACCATCACTTAACATCAGGTCAGGTGGCGGTCAAACGCAAGCCCATTCCTTAATAAAAAAATAAAAAAACTTTTTTACGTCAGTTTTTTTAGTTAAATTCGTAGGTTATTCTGGGTCCATATTAACGTGTATGTAAACCGTAAATAAGTAAATTACGTATTGCATTATTAGTTTTAAACCAAGGAGTACCTAAATGCCTAAAGTATTTACAATGGCGCACACGCGCTCGCTTTGTCGGCTCGTGTGATCCTTTCAGCCCGCGCCGACACAGGGCGGCGCGGCGGCACACTACCTACAGCGTGTACTAGGCGCACAGATCGCGAAAGAGATTTAACTTCAATATTAAGAAATGGCGTGAAAAGTTAATGACCCTCGTAGTGCAGGACACGTTTGTTATGGTTTGATTTCAATAAACTTACGAAACCAAAAGTTTGGTATGAATTCCTTGAGTAATTTATTTTGCGTGGAAACTTTGCATAGAGAATCTATACCTGATGTAATCATCACCCCTTTTGGATGAATATGGTCTTTCCGTAACACGTTGTATATAATAAATTACCCAAAGAACTCAAACTTTGAATATAATGTTATTTAAGAAAAAGTTAAAACAAATACAGTTTGTTCAAAATAAGTAAGCCGATCGGAAGTTAGCCGTTCCGAACTACAGCGGTGACAAAATCGTTTAATTAAGTGTTTTAATACATAAATATCGAAATTAGTAAACAAAATAATTCGGCTCTGCCTAGTTCGGCTACAGATGTAATTTTCAAATTCTATAGAAATAACATAGCCTGTGTTAATATCATGAATTGTACCACGCTTTTTTTTTTTGGAAATAAACATTTTATTATTATTTATTTATTAATTAGAAATGTGAAACATATAAATGACATCACACCGACTCTTTCTATTAAAATTTACAACTTCTAAACCACTTGCAGACAACTTCCGATCGGCTTACTTATTTCGAACAAACTGTACTAGCTGCGAAATTTTACTATACTATAAAAGATTTTTTAAATGACTCATTCTGAATAGATACTTCGTGTTTTTTGTTGTAATTTTTATGTTATTTTTTTGTGATTATTAATTTTATTATGATGGTGATATTTCATTATACATATTTTGTTATAATTTAATTTATGCCTGCCTCGTTGCCGCTGCCTCGTTGGTCTAGTGGTCCCAATCGCGACTGCTACGCTAGAGGTCTTGGGTTCGATCCCCAGGTCGAGCAAAGTGTTATTGAGTTTTCCTATGAAATTCTCAGTAGCAGCTCGGAGTCTGGATTTGTGCCCGGTGAATGGCAATAGGCTCGCCCCCTATTACATGGGACCCAAACATACCGGCGAACTGTGGGTGTACATTAAGTGCACCTTTGCCTAACCCTTCGGGGAAAACAGGCGTGATGGTATGTTATGTATGTGTTATGTCAATTTAATTTATTTTTTTACTAGAAATGACATTAAGAATTATTGCTTAATTATGGAGATTACTCATTTGTACACCTCTTTAGGTAGAACATGCTGGACTATAAATAATTAATATTAACATCAAGAATACTGTTTACATGACATTGTATGATCACACATGTTTAATGCAAATAAATGATTTGATTTTGATGATTGTTGCGTTCGGCGAGTGTTTCTCGTCACTGCTATTGCGCCTGGAGAGAGTTGATATTCTTCCGAATGTATGTAGCGCCAATGTGAAATAATCCATTACTTTTTTTGAAAATCTAATAAGTAATAAAACTTAAGTTACATAACAAATGTAAGTTAATTTTAATGTATGTTTTCAAATTTGTAAATACGCGTGTCAATAGTGTCTGCAATTTCGCAATGTTCAGGCTTGCAGATCGCGAAGAGTGCCAGTTAAGCGACAAGAAAATCGAGGGCGTCGCGTTGTTTATTTTGATGTTATTATATAGGTCCAACATCTAGTCCGCACGTGTTCCGTTTTCCGATGAGTTCCGCTTCGGCATCTCGATCGCTTGAGTCGACTGCAGAATCCTCAGGAAGTTCATCATTACCATTATGGGTGGTAACACCCTGGTAGACTCTTATTATTGAAGCACCTTGAGATAAAGTACTACATATTTTCGTTTTGTTGTATGGTGCTAGAACGAACAACGCCGATGGTTTGCCGACTCTACAACGATATTACACTCCAGTATGGTATCTTTTTCCGTTTTAGCATCATCAGCCCGTATTCGTCCATTGCTAGACGTAATCCTCTTTAAGCCACAGAGCCCAATATTCTGCTCTTTTCATCCAATATGCGACTTCGTCTGTTGTTGAAGTGTTCGTGTAACTCCAGAGGGTCGTTTATCCACTCTGATCACGACTTTGGTTGGTCATCAGAAAATATTCATGTTTATGTTGATCCAGTGGTACTTAGAGTTGTGTGCCGAATGAAAGTTCATGCACAAATTTTAGGTTTTAGCTATCAATAATATTTCTAGGTAAGATTTATCATTCGTTGACATACGTTGCATACGAATTCTCTAAAGTATACCTACTATTCTTTACTTATTCTATACCACCGAAGCTGTGGGTGGAAGCTAGTATAATATTATATTATACATATATCCATTATTTTCCACGAAGCAGACGTTACGTCTGTGTTGCAACCGACAAACACGACGTGCTTGCCAAGTGATAGGTACACACTTAACTCAGACAGACAGACAGTGTTCTTTAATTTAAAACATACTGAATAAAAAAAAACCGGACAAGGGTGAGTCCGACTCGCGCACGGAGGGTTCCGTACCATTATCTATAACAGTTCTCAAGTTGCGTATAATTATTATTTACTTAGGCACCTATTACAGATTTATTATTAGAAAATAATGGTTCACGGTTTAAGCATAAGTGATGCTTAAACCATGATGCTTGTGAACTATTATTTTATCGCAACCGTATCGTATAATCTGCCGTATTGCATTATGGCTAGCAGTTTTCAAAAACAGGTCCGTTGTGAAATGCGGCGGTTCAACGATTATTCGGATTGTCATTGCGATACTTCTTCAATAAGGCGGCCCACGTTTAGCCGCATCGTACTACTATTTAGATTGTAGGGTGACCATACTTACAAAATAAAGCGTGGTCACTTTCCTTGTGAATTTCCATTAAAGAAGCTAACTTCTTTTAAGTACTCAGAAGCTGGAGCCGATTAGCCGCCAGTTCGCCGCAAAATTCTAAATACAGATATCGGTTAGGTTAGGTCTGTGACCAAACACGAGCCGCAGGAGCGAAGCGAGCGGTGCTGCGACAGCGGCCGGCGAGTGCCAGAACCAAATCGAATTTTAAAAATCAAATAGAAATCGTAGACATATACACTGACCGAATCCATGGCCACTTTAGTATCCGACGCCATTGTTGTGTTGTTTTTCACCACTACGAGTGTTAGAAGTGGGAACTAAAAACTGTCAAAGCGGCAGCTAATGACTCGCTGTATTACATTACGGCTAGCCGTGTTGAAGAACGTATGGCGCCGAATACCTACATTCCGGCGGATTTTCATTCAGCTGCATTCAATCCGCCTAATCGTTGAACCGCCGCATTTCAAAACGGCCATGTTTTTTGAAAACGGCTAGCCGTACTGTAATACGGCGGATTATACTTTCCGGCTGCGACATAACGTTTATGTTTATGAAATTAAATGTTTTTTTCTATTTTTAAATTTGAATTGATTGAATGAAAGGTAAATTGCGGTTTACGATTTATGATGTATTAAAAAAACCATATATCTCTATAAAAATATATATATATGTCGGAGAAACGCTAACCTCCTCGACATCGTCATTAGTGGTTATGGGTTTAGTGGGCGTCATTAGGGTAGGTGTGAGCACAAAACAATATCCACTGAAATTTTAAGTATTTATTGTTTCTAACAGTATTTCGTGGTTGCACAGACTCACACTTACACGATACGATATTAAATAATTTTAGGAGCAGCAGGTTCGTGACCCCGATCCGACAATTCTCGCAAAAAAGTGATCCACCACGACCAACCACAATTACTTATTAGACGCCACCGATTACCAATATGTAGCAAGCTACGCACACGGCAACTGTCAAGATGGCGCCTCGACCCCGCTCGAGGCCTACCCTCTGCTCTGATTGGACGTTAAACCGTTACATACAATTCAGTGACTTTTAAAATAATTAATGATGTTTTACGCAAATAAGAAATTAACTTAACAATTAAATTAAACAAAAATAAGATTTAACAATAAAATTGCTTTAAGAGTAACATATCATTATTCGGTAAACAATTGATATGTTACTCTCACTCCAAAAAGTCAACAAACGACTCGATTCCTCCGACCCCTCCGACATATATATATATATCTCTGAGTATAGTATTAAAAACCAATTTTCGGTGGAAGTTTACATAGAATTTAAATATGATGTACATTAGTACATCATAGATACCCAACAAGTATGGGCTTGATGAAAAAAAAAAAATAAGTTTCAGTTCTAAGTATGGGGAACCCCCACAACTTATTGGTTTTTTTTTCTATTTTTGTGAGAAAATCTTAATGCGCAGTTCATAGGTTATAGATTATGTAGCATGCATCAGTGAATTAAAAAAAGTTCATAATTCTGAGGACCTCAGTTTTTTTTTATTACATATAGCGTGGCGTTTTAAATTAAATCAACCTTATTAAATTTTACAGAGTAAAATGGACGTATCAAATATACATTGGATACTCCTTGTAGGCAAAATACCCTTAATTCACTCTTAATAGAGTGATGGACTCTTACAATTTATTTGATGATGGAAGCGGTATGTTGGAAGGACTCACTGATCTTGGTGGATCAGACGGCTTTGCTGGTGGTGCGTCGACTGGAGTAACTGGAGATAACAAAGATACAGCAGACAATAGGTGAATACGAACATCTCATTTTTTATTTATTCAATTACAATTGCATTTGGTTTTTTAAATCAATACTAACCTGTATTTCTTTTAGTTTCAGGCAGCCTTATAATCAAAGTTCTGTTCCACAAGAAGGATCAATTCAAAAACTGGCTTCATTTGGAGCACCTCCTGCTGGTATAAATAGCAGTGCTCAACCAGTGCCTAATCCGGGTGCAGGACCTCCTGCGCCTGATTATCATGATTACGGAAGCTACCCGCCGCGGCCTCGCTTGCCACAACCGCCACATGCTCCATTACATCCACCGCATCATGTGCATCCTTCACACTCATATCCAGGATACCATCCTGGCCCAGAACCAATGTATGCCATGTCTGAACAACCAGGTGAGTGACCAATTTCTACTCAAATAAGTTATGAAACCACTGACACCATAAATAGCCGTAATTTTTTATTGCTGTTTTGTAGAATTAAAGCTTCTAGGTCAACCTAGAAGCTTTAATTATACAACATTTTACAGCTTCAAGGGACCCTAAACTTCTTCTAGATTTGCTATTAACTAGCTTTCCGTCCACGGCTTCGCCCACGTGGTTTTCGGCCTTTCATTCCTTAATATAATATTTAAGTATTAGACATATAAACCTTCCTCTTGAATCACTCTATCCATTGGTGTAAACAGCATGAAAATCAGTGCACTCGTTTTTTAGTTTATCACGAACAGACAGACAGCAGATGCGACGGAGGACTTTGTTTTATTGTAGTGATAGTGATTTCAACTTCATACCTTGACGTGTGCGAAAAGGGTTCTTGACTGACAAACAGATATGCAGACAGATTCTACTTGACATAATTTACAAACATAGTGGAGAGATTTAATGAATTCATTCTTACCAATTTAAGTCAGGGCACTGATACTTTTCAGAGAGCGAATAAATTGTATAGTTGACTATCCGTTCTACGCGGAACGAACTTCTTTATTTTCGTAATATTACGAAATATGTAGATGTAAAATTATTTGTTTTTAATCTTGCGTAGTTTTAAGTCGAAATGCCTATATAACATTGTTTTTCTCGACAAAAAAAGACGATATTATTATGTCTTTTTTTTTTAAACCTTACTTGCAATGTGGGTCGCACATTACTAGTAATCTTGTTAACCCCTCGTACTAAGCTAAATGCTTGTATTACGAGTGGGTTCACGTCGGTAGTGCAATGGGTTAGTTTCGAACCGGCAACCACATGATTGCAAGTCCGACGCCCTAGCCATTAGGCTACCGCCGCTTATCTTATCTGACGCTTGTGCTTGTTTTTTTTTTGTATAATTAGGGTTTCGTACTCATTGTTCGTCCGTCTATCTTTCTGTCAAGACCTTTTTCTCAGGAATCCAAGAATGTATCAAGTTGAAATTACCTTTAACTAACGTCTACTTTTGTCTTATAGTTCGACACTAGAAAAACGGGAAATATCCTGTAGCCTACTGATACCTAAAGGGTATTAGAATCTATAAATAATAATGATACCTAAAATCATAAATTTTTTTCACAGGATAAGTAAAGGAAAAAAAAAAGGAATATTTTATGTGATACTAGCTTTCCGCCCATTGCTTCGCCCGCGTGGACTATACCTTTCTTTTCATTTTACGGGATAATATATATAGCCTATGTCACTTAAGAATAATGTAGCTTTCTATTGGTGAAAGAATTTTCAAAATCGTTACACTTGATACAGAGATTACCCCCTATAACCTCACCAACTTTACCTCTTTATAATATAAGTATAGAGTATAGATAATGACGAACTACCATACAAACTTTCATCTCTTATTTCAACCCTTCATACCCTTTTTTACTACAAAAGGTCTAGTTTATTTTTGTACCAAATTTAATCAAAATAGGTTTGGGGGTTAGGCTTGAAAGCGTGACTGATCGGCGGATAGCGGACTTTCATACGAACTTTCATCCCCTATTTCATGACACAGGTCGAAATTTGAAAAATGTTTGAACAAATATTTATTTAATTTGTGTCAAGTGCCTATCATGGTTTTATAGTCAACAATGATGAACTCTCATACAAACTTTCACCCCCTATTTCAACCCCTCCACTCTAAGCTCTAAGCCCTTTCTCAAGCTTTAGTCTGTATCAGTACCAAATTTCATCAACATCGGTTGAGTGGTTTAGGCGTGAAAGCGTAAACGTTAAGAAGGACTAGTTATTTCAAATAGTAAGGGAACCCTACTATTTGAAATAACAACTAGTCCTATAATAGTGCATGATAATTTAATTATCTAAGCGTATGTTCAAGAATCCTGGGATTGTGGTTGTAAAAAATCGTTCCTTTTTTCAAGGTATTGGAGAAATGGGTGTATGGTCTGGTCCTCCCGGTGCAAATAGATACTCACCAATTACGCCGAGCTACAGACATAGCTATGAACATCAACAAAAAATGCATCAATATCCACCACAGCAGGTAGTTGTTATATTTTTTTTTTTTTAAAAAAAAGCTTACTAGCAATGTGGGTCACACATTACTAGTTTTCTTGCTAACCCCTCGTGCTAAGCTAATTGCTTGTGTTACGAGTGGGTTCACGTCGGTAGTGCAATGGGTGGGGTTCGAACCGGCAACCACATGATCGCAAGTCCGACGCCCTAGCCATTAGGCTACCGCCGCTTCAAAAGAAAATAAGAAAATTGATGTTTTATTGATATAATATGTAATTCGCTTTTGTACACAAGGCTGCATATCAACCTATATGAAAAGTAGTCGTTATAATTATATATTTTGTGAAACCTTAAACAATATAAATACATTTTTCATTTTCATAAGCAGACCTCCCATTGTAAAAACTTTATGTACAATGCGAGGCCAGCCTATGCTGGATTTTTAGAAATTTTTACTTCACATAGAAAATTAATATTCTATTACTTTTGTGAAGACGTAAATCTCTTAGAATAGTTAACAATGTCTGCTACATTGTTAACTATCCTAAGAGATTACTATAGTTGTACACTACACTCAACAATATCGCACAATTAATTACTTGTCAAAACACTTAGATCTTCACTTGTTCGCTTCAAAACTAGACTACGCTGCCTAGCCCTCACGACCGGTATTTATACGCGCGATGAAGATTCTAGAGTCAAACCATCCCGATTAGCCTATAAAAATTGTGTAGGTACCTATCCGCCTATTGCTTCCGGGCGTTGACCCGTGACCTTGGCTTTGAACTCTTATTATTCACGAGCGGCGCAATCGGGTACATTCTTTCGTGTTTCGACGTGCTTCTATGACGGATCTGGAACCTTCGTGGCCTATCCACGTTTTTGTATTAGTTACTCGGCGTAACAGTATGTATGTACAACTATTTGTATTCACTTTTGTTGTCCTTCATCAGGGCTCCGGAATAGGAAGCTTACAAGCACAGAATGGGGCATATATACCAAGACAGCCTCATTTCTCACAACCCACAACACAGCAAATATATGGGCAACAGCAGGTAAATGTCATAAAAAAATTCATCAAATCAACTGTCGAACTAAGTTCTCCTTGTAGATAGCGATCACTTTGTACTGACAAAGGTGATACGATACCGTAACAGTCATGGAAAGGTGCACCAGCTAGCTAGTGACTGCAAATATGGCTTCAGCCACAATTAATTAGCTGGTGACTGCCAACTCTACTTACCGATGGGCAATCTTTACCAACTTGCACTTGGAAGCTTCCAAAATAAACTTGCCTTCACGGGGTTCCGTATCAAGGCGATATCTTATAAGTGGAAGAAGGAAAAGGTAAATCAAGCTGGATGTCAAGTAGCCCTAGGCGGGCTACTATCCTTTCCGAAGGAAATGCTGATTGTGCAGTTTATACATTGTCCATTATGTTAAACGCTTGTTGACTTGCAAGCATTAGAATACCATAAATGTTACAGATTATCCATTAAGCGTATTAAATTAATTCCATTCTATCTAGTCTATATGGAATCGAATTTATTCGCTGCAATAATTTTATACAATGACTAACTTTCCGCCCACGGCTTCGCCCGTGTTTTTTTTTCGGACTTTTTTTGCTATAAACCTCACGGAGCCCGAGACCTTTCCAACGAATGCAAAACCGTGGAAATTGGTTCGTGCGTTCTGGAGTTATAGCGTCAGGAAGGAAAACCCGACTTATTTTTATATAGTAGATATTAAATCAGTATCGGAAAATGGCACCCACTCTAATATAAATTAAATAATCTTTTTGAAAAGGAATTAATGGAAAATGAATATTATACGAAAATTAATATAGTCCGATGAATATAAAACATATTATTTATTATTGGTCGTCGTTGCACCATTTTGGATTCGACAACCAAAAAATCTATAATCAATACTAGACAGTAATCAAAGTGTCAATAATCGAATCGATAATCACATTGTTACATTCCTGAAATCACTAGTTCCATTTGACAAAAAGTGGTGTAGTACCTGGTAGACAAGGTATAGTTTTAACCCAACAGTCCTCTGGCTTCTAGTGATAGTTGGAGTATGAGATTATGATCGTATTGATAGACTGCTACCGTAGAGGTCCTAGGTTCGGCCCCCAGTCGAGCAGTGTTAAATTGGGTTTTTGCATGATATTCTCAGTAGCAGCTCGGAGTTTACATTAGTACCCGGTTAATTACAATAGGCTAGCCCCCTATTAGATGGGACTTAAACATATCAACGAAGTGTGGGTGTACATTAGTATACCTCTGCCTAACCTTTCGGGAATACAGGCGTGATGATGGTATGATAGTCTTGAAAAGTTGGCAGTGAAAAAGCTACGAATAGGCTATTTGAATGGAATGTCTGGACGACGATTATACGATGGTCACTTAAAACTGAAAAAAAATCAAGCTTCAAGGTTAACTGGGAAGTTTGTACGGAAGTTTCGGTGTGCAAGTCAGATTTGAAGACTTGTCTGTTTTTTTTTTGTAAATCAAACTTTAATTACCTAAACTACTGCTGAGAATAGCACGTTGGTTCCAATTAAAATTGTGGTCTATCCTGTAATTTTATTTTTGCTATGTTATTTATCTTTTTCAGAACTACCCTAATTACACACAGATGCATCCACCAAGTGCATCGAGAATTAGTCAACATCCAACGTATCATCAACAAATGGACGTAAATCCACATCAATATGGTATTCCCCATAGCCAACAAACTCATGCACCGATTCCACAACACCAATCTCATCAAAGTATGGCTAGTCACGCTGGTGGTATGAACTCTGGAATTCAAGGCCATCCCAATGTGCACCTCCATCATCCAGGAGCGCCACCACTACATCATGTACCTCGTCAATCACCAGTGCCGCCATCTTCGGTAGCGTCTTCCCATTCAGTACCTCCGCAGATGCCTTATGTATCCCCTCATCATTCTGTATCAATGAACTACCAATCGCATCAAATACAGCATCCCTTAGATGTTAATGTTACTAATCAGTATAGTACTATTAAATCAACTGGAATAGATACGGGGAGTCCCCAGTATCGTCCACCTTTTGCTCAGCTTTCCCCTCAAATGTCGCCTAGGGCTCAAATATCACCCAGACAACAATCACAATCTCAATTGTCCCCTCGTCCTGTAATGTCCCCTGTTAAGGGACCCAGCGCATCACCACATGGTCCCCGTAATTTGGTTCAGTCGCCAGTTTCTGCCGGGCCTTCAACCGCTCCGGGATCGTTTGGATCACAAAATACACTTCAAGCTTTAGAACAAATGGTTTTACCGGCTGGAACAGAGTATCCATATCAGCGGAATCCTACATCTCCAGCAGTGACTCATGTTGTTACTTCACAATCACAATGGAATCAAAATAAAATTACCCCTGCAAGTAACTTAACCCATATTGAAAATAGTGAACAACCTATCAAGTCTTCTGAACCAGAACCTACAGCTATAGTTCCCGCACTAAAACCAGAATTGGGAAATAATGTATCTCTCGTTATCTCAAATACCGAAAATAATCCTATGGAAAAAAATGAAACAGTATGTGCCAGACCATCTGAAAATATAAATACACCTCGTAATGTCTTACCTCAGCCTAATGGAACCAACACTCATAAAGAAAATTTGTCGATTATAGCGTCCACAAGTAATAGCTCCGTATCTACATGTAGTAATTCATCTGCAACTGTAGAAAACGTAAAAAGTCATGAGATATTGCCTGGACCTATTCAGACTACAGATGGTAGTATGGATAACTCGCCACTTAAGGAAGAAGAAAATATTGATAAAAATTTTCAGAACTTACATAATGATCCGAATATTGAACATAAGCAGAAATCTATTGAAAATCAAACTTCGCAAGAAAACACACCTATCCAAGCCACAGGCTTGTCTTTGCCTTCAAATGCCGAGACTTCAGTTGGCGATCTTACAAAAATACGCACGTCACAACAAATTCATATATCAAGTTTGACCAATGCTGCCACACCTAATCAATACGAAAGTATATCAAGCATGAATGTCAATAGGAATCCGGGATATCCGTCAAATAATATTCAAAATGTTTCAGCAAGCTTGCCTAATCTGACGCAAGGCTTATCAACGAATCTCCCTACAAGTATTTCGTCTGCGCACCCTAATGTTACTCATAATGTGTCCTCTACATTTCAAAGTGGCCCTACATCTGTAACACAATCGGTTCCTAATACTCAAACAAATCTAGCATCAAATCAAAACATACAACATGCTAATTTACCTAATACTGTGACATCTAGTTTATCAGTTCATAATCAACAAAGTAATTTAGTACCCATTTCTTCAATACAAGGGAATGTGCAGTCAAATATGCCTAATGCACCAAGTAACATGCCACCAATTGGTCAGCCAAATTTACCAACTAATATGTCTAACATTCCAGTAGGATTACCTTTGAGCGTATCAAATATGCATACACCAGTACCACAGAATCAAGCCAATATGATTCCAAATATGCCTCACAACATAAATCCTATGTTAATGATAAGCCCAAATTCAATACCGCATCCTAATATTCCTAACATATATTCGGCATCTCATCAACAAGAAAGAATGTTGTTACAGCAACAAATTCAAGATATTTACTGTTTGCCCCCGTCTAACGAAAATCAAGAAAAGGTAAGATGCTTTCAAGAAAGGCTTGCCTTAATTCAACAACATGAATCAAATGATAAGTGTAATGGTGGTCCGAACTGTACCTTACAAAATCCAGTTTATGCACCTAAAATGGTAGAGAGTCCTCAAGTTACAAGCACAACTGGTCGTGGCCGTGGCAAAGGGCCTGCTAAACCTAGAAAACCACGAGCAAAAAAGGAGAAAATTGTTGCTACGGCACAATCATTAGATCAGCTACCAGTGTCTGAAGATTGTGTTACCGCTGGGACTGGATTACAAAGTAATTCAGAACTTGATTTAGAACTGAATGAAGACATAACCAACCTTGATAGCAGCGCGATTTTGATAGACGATATAAATAGTGGAAAAGTAAAAAAACAAAGAGGACCCCGGAAAAATAAAGAGCGAAAGCCCCGCACTCCTAAAGAACCTAAAGTCAAAGAATTAGGTGATAAACCAGTAAAAGAGCGAAAGAAACGTGAACCAAGAGATCCTAATGCTCCTAAAAGAAAAAGAAATTCAAAAAAAGATGTTGTCGAAATACAGGCGGATACTACTACTTCTTATGAGTTATTGGAAAGCGATAACAAAGATGCTACATCAAGTGAATTATCAATTAGCCAAAATATTACTAATATAGAAACTTCTAATGCCACAAAAACAGTACCAGACCTCTCTTTAGATGAATCAAATGTAACGGATTTTGATGATATACCCGTTTCTAAAATAGCAATTAAAGATTTGTTAGAAGAAGCAGAAGCAAAGCGAGAACAAGGTGAAAAAGATGATGATATGGATTCAATTGGTCAAAAAAGAAAGTCATCTAAAAAACGGACACCAGCTGGTGGAAGTTGTAAGAAACTTAGTCTGAGAAAATCTTTGGGCGGAAGGAGGAAAAAACGAGGAGGATTAATTCCCGATTCTGATGGTGAACCAGATGATATGATGTCTACACCCCCACCGTCTCCACCGCCAGAAGGTGATGATAGTTTAAAAAGACGTTCTGCTAGGAACACGCAACGTAAGAAATATACCGATGATGTCATGTTACGTTTATCAGATGATGAATTTGCAATATCCACTCCCAAAGTTGAAAAAGAATGTAAGTCTGAAGATTTGGATACCAAAGATAATAGCAGATCTGAAGGAATACCTAAACCTAATTATATTTACGTTAACACCACGGAAGAGGATGCCATGATAGTGCAACATGTATTAGCTTGTCGTATAGGAAAAAGAGAATATAAAGTTGAACCTTCCACTAGTGAAATAATACCGAAAGTAGAAATTTCAGAAACTACAGCATATAATTTGAATAATGAAACACAGGATATTCTTTCTTGTCAGGATTCCAATACCAATGATGACATGAAGGAAGCGAAAAAAGAAACCCATAAAGAAAATCTCACTGAGACAATAGAGGTCCCCCAAGAAATATCTCAATCAGATACTAACAAAGAGAATCCGGAAATTAAAAGTATAAAACCAGTTATGGTTGACGTAGAGGAATACTTTGTGAAATACAGAAACTTTTCTTATTTACACTGTGAATGGAAAACTGAAGAAGAACTTTACAAAGGTGATAAAAGGATATTTTCAAAAATAAAACGTTTCAAGCAGAAACAGGCTCAACAAATGAATATATTTGAGTTGTTAGATGATGAACCTTTCAATCCCGATTATGTAGAAGTAGAAAGAATTCTAGATATGTCAGAAAATCAAGACCCTGCCAATAATACAGTCGTGAAACATTATTTAGTGAAATGGAAAAGCTTACAATATGAAGATAGCACATGGGAATTAGAAGAAGACATAGATGTAGATAAAATAAGACAGTATAAAATATTTAGTGAAACTCCATCGAAAGAAAAGTGGAAGTTTAAAAAAAGACCTTCTGCAGATCAATGGGTACAGTTGAAAGAATCACCCATGTATAAAGGAGGGAATACATTAAGACCTTACCAGCTTGAAGGGTTGAACTGGTTACTATTTTCATGGCATAATAATCGCAATTGTATACTAGCTGATGAAATGGGGCTAGGAAAAACTATTCAGAGCCTAACTTTTGTTAACTCTGTGTGGGAATATGGTATAAGAGGACCTTTTCTTATTATAGCTCCTTTATCCACTATACCGAATTGGCAGAGGGAATTTGAAGGATGGACAGAAATGAACGTCGTTGTGTACCATGGGTCACAACAAAGTAAAAGTATGCTTCAAGAATACGAATTTTATTATAAAAACGACGAAGGTGAACCAATCAAAGACGTAACTAAATTTAACGTCCTCATTACAACATTCGAAATAATAGTTACAGATTTTCAGGAATTAAAATCGTTTAATTGGCGTATATGCGTTATAGACGAAGCTCATAGACTCAAAAATCGTAATTGTAAGTTATTAGAGGGATTACGACAACTTCATTTAGAGCATAGAGTTTTATTATCCGGCACTCCTTTACAGAACAATGTTAATGAACTGTTTTCCCTGCTTAATTTTCTTGAACCATCCCAATTTTCCAGTAGTGATGCTTTCTTAAATGAATTTGGTCAACTGAAAACTGAATCTGAAGTTCTAAAGTTACAAGCACTTTTGAAACCTATGATGCTAAGGAGATTGAAAGAGGATGTTGAAAAAACGTTAGCTCCAAAAGAAGAAACAATTATCGAAGTTGAATTAACCAATATCCAGAAAAAGTATTACAGAGCGATACTTGAGAGAAATTTCAGTTTTTTGCAAAAGGGTACAGCTTCGGCAGCAAATATTCCTAATTTGATGAATACCATGATGGAACTTAGGAAATGTTGTATACATCCATATTTATTAAACGGGGCGGAAGACCAAATTCAATTTGACTATAAACAACTGAATGGGGAAGACAAACAGGCTTATTATAAGGCACTCATAGACTCATCTGGCAAAATGGTACTGGTTGACAAATTATTGCCAAAATTAAAAGCCGGTGGTCATCGTGTATTGATATTTAGTCAAATGGTTAGATGTTTAGACATTTTAGAAGATTATCTTGTATTTAGAAAATATCCTTATGAAAGGATTGACGGACGTATAAGAGGTAATTTGAGACAAGAAGCGATAGATAGATTCTCTAAACCTGACTCTGATAGGTTTGTATTTTTGCTCTGTACAAAAGCGGGTGGGTTGGGAATAAATTTAACAGCTGCAGATACTGTCATTATTTATGACAGCGATTGGAATCCACAGAATGACTTACAAGCCCAAGCTCGGTGCCATCGCATTGGCCAGCAAAAAATGGTCAAGATATACAGATTAATTTGTCGCAATTCTTACGAAAGAGAAATGTTTGATAAAGCATCACTTAAGCTTGGTTTGGATAAAGCCATATTGCAAAGTATGAATACAACCCAGGGCAAAGAAACAGGAATAAAGCAATTGTCTAAAAAGGAAATTGAGGACTTACTTAAGAAAGGTGCATATGGGGCTGTGATGGACGAAGATAATGCTGGCGACAAATTTTGTGAGGAAGATATTGAAATGATATTAGCACGAAGGACACAAGTTATTCAGATGGAGTCCGAAAAAGGTTCAACATTTTCTAAAGCAAGTTTTGCTGCAGCAGATCAACGATCGGATATTGATATTAGAGACCCTGATTTTTGGAATAAATGGGCTAAAAAGGCTGAAATTGATACGACAGAAAAAAAAGAAGATGAAGATTTGATAGTTACAGAACCAAGAAAACGGACAGTTATTAAGAGATATGGTCATGATGATGGGCCTATGGAGATGTCAGACATGGAAGTAACACCGGATTCCGATGAGGATGAGGAAGGTAAGGTTAATTATTGAACTTATTGTTATTATTTCTCTGAATCAGCTGCAGAAATGTAGCAAAAATTTATGATACTAATTTCTTAAAAATTGATTGTGACACCCCAGTAGTATTTGACGAACTAGTTATACAAAAAAAATATACAGAAAAAAAATTGGCTAAAGAATGTTCCCGGATTCACCTAAACGAAAAATATGTTTCACTATGTTCAGTTAGTATTTTTTATTACTTTTCCCCGCCATTTTCACGTTAGTGGAATTATTCTCGGATGGTAATATAGTTTAAGAACTGTTTTTGTTTTTGAGTGATAACTCGAAATACAAAAACTACACAACAAATAAATTAATATTCTGCAAGAATTTTCTAATGATCTTAAAAATACCTTGAAGATTAACGATAGCAAGAACTCAAAATATTGCGGAGTTACTATCGCAACATCTTCGGAGTTTAAAATTGTATGAACTAATAGGTTATTAAAAACTAATTGTGTGTGGGTGTGTGATTTTTATCTCAAACATAATTTCTAATCAATATGGATAGATGTCGACTAAGAGGGTTCTACGTTTTTTTTCTTTGTACTGTTTAATCTCCCAAAATAAAAAGGACCTCCACGACGCTCGAACTCATCCCCTTTCAACATAGTGGGCTTAGTTGACTAATATTATTTAATAGTAGGGTTACTAATCAATAATAGTTGTCAACCAAGGGGAAAAGTGACATATTCCTATACTTCTTTTCCAACTTTATAATTTACCTTTGACATAGCTCCTCTATGATGTTTCGTAATTATTGTTAGGAAATTCATAAACAGAATGCAATATTACTTAATAATACTCCAAGGACGCCTGTTTTCAACCGTCTTCAAAAAGCATGAGGTTTTCAATTCGACTATGTTTGTTACGCTATAATTCCGCTAATTGTGGATTGATTTTGATGATTTTTTTTTGTTCAGAAGTAGTCCCATTAAATTTTATCGAAATCCGTCTAGCGGTTTTAAGAACTGAACAAAAATCTAAAAATTATATACGCTGATAAATTTATTGTTTTCTCCGAAACCTCGCCGTCTCATTGCGTTTGGTTAGCCTAAAAATATTGTATGTTAACCACAGACATGAATCTAACCAGACCACGCAAGTGTACGTACTTCGCGTGTCAAAAAGCACTTAAATGATCTGCTTTCTGCGCGGCTTCATTTAGACCGCGTTTGACCATTATTGCCTCGGGACGTCAATTGACATCTAGAAAAATGACTTTTTGCTCCATATTGAATTGTAAAAGGTGTATAGGAAAGGCTGACCAAAATAATGGTAATTTTTCCTACCACAAGTAAGTAGGTAATTTTATTGTATAAATATGGTTAATTGATTTAAAAACCATTTATTTTAGATTCCCAGAAGTTTTACTATGAAAAATATGACTGTATATGATTACTTGATATTACTTCACGATCATAATACATTGCCTTCTCTAGTCGCCAAAATTGTAGGGCCTGCCTATTTAAACGCGTAATGAAAATGTAACTATAGATTTTTAGCTCGCGTCGCTCGGCTTCTTGGTAGGGATATTTTTATCGTTTTTGTGTCAAATAAAGCAAATAGTGATGTAACTCCTTTCGACTCTTCACGATTCTAACCGATTTTTTAATTCGAAACAGAGGAATGACAGTTAACTAATACATGTGTGCGTGTAATTGTGTTTTGGTACCCGGCAAGGCGTAGTTTTAGCCGGCCTCACTTCTTTGTTCGCAAAGTTTTATCTCAAATTTTTATTTTATCTGAGACCAATAATAACTATAATTTCATGACTAAAACAGTTTCGGAAGTCGATGGCGAAAGCAAAAGAACCACTCAAAAGTCACCGACTTCTGAAACTTTTTAGACAAAATTAACGTTATTATTATTTGAAGGCGGTTTTACTTTTTTCAAATAGTGTAGCTATTTTCTCTTTAGCTATATAATATAAATATCGGAACGAACTGTATAGATATTGTTATTTAATAAGCCCACATATGTAAAGATTTTATGTAAAGAAGCTTTGAAAACAGCTATTCCCCGGCTCGACCGGGGAAGTACCACACTCTCGCAGAAGAACGACGTCCGAGTAGTAGCGTTTCGTTACTGCGCTTCGTTCGGTGAGCGAGAGGGCCGGAGGCCCAATTCCTCCCCCAATCCCCTTCCTTCTCCTTTTCTCCATCCCCTCCCTTTCCCTAAATAGGCTCGGCAACGCATCTGCAACTCCTTTGGTTTTGCAGATGTCCATGGGCGGCGATGACTACTTACCATCAGGTAGCTCGCCTGCTCGTTTGCCGAGTTATCCCATATAAAAAAAAAAAAAAAAGCTATTGTATACAACAATATTTTTAGTACATAAATGCTTAACCAGAATATACCTTGTTCAGAATACATAACTGAGTCGATTCCAATATTTTTTACAGCATGTCATATTTTGTCCCAATTTTTTAAGTACCCATACTAAGTACTTATCCGAAATCATTATGCGCACTACACTACAAGCTTATAACTTTGTAATTTTTCAAGATTGAAAATTTGTACATACACTCAGCGGCACGGAATGACCCAAAAGCTTATTTCGCGATTACCTACTCTCAATAACAAGAGCTTTAAGTGTTTCTAATGATTGTTTCTTATGGAGGTAGGTAAAAAATGTCTAACCCTCGTTCATGAGGCTAATTCACTTCACTATGTTTCGAGTGCACTGTGACGTGACTTTGAACTTTTAGTTGAATCAGGTAATTTGAGCCACTAACTTGAAGCTTCAAATGTGTGTGTTGTGGATGTTTGATGTTAGGTTTTTCAATTATTGCGATTCCGTGATGTTAATTCCATTCCTAAAGGTGCTTAAAAACAAATAAAAATGACATTAACACCAGCAGTAATTTCCGATTGCGTTTGATCTAGTAATATACAAAGTACTGTTAGCCTGTATGGCGAAGCGATGCAGTTGATGGAACATTGTTAAGTAGCATAGCCTATCCTTTTATTTTACGTGTGAATATTGTGATGGATTCTGTTCCCTTGAGAACGCGATGAGGCATGCCTCATCGCGTTCTATAGGTCACCCAATATGGGTGGTGACACATGTGTCATCACCCATATTGGGTGACCTATGGACTAAAATCATCCAAAAGTTATGTCTCGCTACTTCATGCTATATAGAATTCCTTCACAGCAGGTAATAAATAATCCTACGTCATTTAGGTTATTATGAATACTAGTGATAATATCTTCATTGTCAAATTATGTATGTTTTTCAGGAATAAGTTTAAGAAGTAAAAGAAAAAAAGACAAACTTGGTAAAAAAGGACGAAGATATGCAAGTGATGACTATATACCTCGTCATGAAGGTGTTCCAGTAGATGAAGAGGTTGTGTATGGATCATGGACAAGATCAGAATGTTTTAAGATTGAAAGAGGTCTACTTACGTTTGGGTAAGTGTGTACCAATAATGTAGTAGAGTTGCTTAAAATTAATTAATGAAGAACAAGCTATTCCAAACTATTTCACATAGCATCCATACAAATGTATAAAGCCAACCTGGCCCGTGCAAGGTACGCTACCGATCCGTTACAATTGTGTTGTAAACTGTATCCAGTAGCCTTCAGACAGTATTAGATTAATTTATCCGCAAAATTTCTTGCATCGTCTAAAAAAATATCAGCCTAAAGAAACTGCAACACTGTATTTTATTGATTCGCGAGAATAATCTGGCCGCATCTAAAAGTCCGTAACACATTGTTCTGTAATGCTGGGGACCCGGGAACGAGTAAAACAACTAACTTTTGTGAGATTATATAATAATGCTTCATTTACACGCTAACACTTAACAATATATTGGGTGGAACCGCGTCAGACACAACAGTTCCATATCCGCTTTTTACAAAAAATATAAGTTATTTAATCTGAAATTATTGATGATTTTTACGCTATACGCCTGCTGCTGTTAAATAAACACAATAAAGATAAAGTAAAACGTCCTCTACTATTTATTTGTGCTCATGGCTAAAAGCGTGTTTAATATGATTAAAAGTTTATTATTTGAACGTTGTTCTTTTTGAATATGCAGGTGGGCACGATGGGAAGAAATAGTAGAAAAAAACCAGTTTAGAAAAGGTTGGACAATTCCTGTAATAGAAGACTGCGCGCGAATAATAGTGAGTATTTGAGTATTTTTGTGGGGTTGTCTATTGAATAATTTATTTAGGAACGGTATTCTCACGTAGGCAAGGCTACACATCAGGCTATAGGTACTGTTCCAGTATAAGCTGACCTCAAATTATACAGGCGTCCCGTAAACTTAGAAATGGCAAAACTGGAAATTAATAATGTGTAGCCTTGGAAATTAATTATGTACACAATGAATATATATATTTTTTTTGTTATCAGTTTTGAAATAATTTTATTTTCTCGGAAATCTGCTGCTGTGAATGATCAATATGCTTGTACTTATTTATCTAAAATACATTGGAAAAAATCAAATAAAATATTCATTAAAATAAATATTAAATATATATATGTATATAAAAATCAATCGCCGTTCGTTAGTTTCGCCTAACTTAGAATAATTCTTTTAGTGTTTTGTTTGTCATAATACAGGGGTGGTTTAAGAAGAAAATAATAAGGAAAATCTTGAAAGAACACTTAAAATAATAAATAATTTTGGTATATAAATTCCTTTACGTGACTTGCAATATGAAACTGTCATTTTTCATATATTTTTTTAAAAGATTAAATGGCGTTCATGGCAGCCAGTGTATGTAAACTCTTTGGTGAATATAGGAACAGTTTATTTTTAATCCGTCCTCTTTTCTTCCATATATATATTTTTTATACTATAGGTTATTTTCATTTTTATTTTGATCTGATACTTTGATTTGTGTGCCGATTTAAAGCAGGGATACAGAATGTTGAATAAATTAACAGAATGAAAGTTCATGCTCAAATTCAAGTTCTTTTTATCTTAATGTTGATCTGGTACTACAGTTATGTATAGCTCCCAGCTCCCAGCTCCGGGAAGGGATAAATTCATTATTTTCATGATAGCAGGTATGGTACACACGGCTACACATCAAGCTATACAAAACAGTATAGGCTGGCCTTGAATTGTACGGAAAATCCACAGACATGAATCTAACTAGATAACGCAAGTAACTCAATCTGTATGAAAACCGACCGTGCCACTTTTTTGCTGCCTACTGTGACGTCACTAAAGTGAATTAGTGACGTGAAGTGCCAGTTGTTCGCGCAAAATCGATTCAATGCTCGCACCGCGCGGCTCGCTTCATTCGAATCACGACTATTGAGACCAATATGTGTCTAAGTACCTACTGACTGCGTCACATATTGATGTTTTGAGTACGTTAATGGTTGGCGTATCTTCTGGAAGCAATCGTCGATGTTTGTTGGTTTCCTTAAAGCAGTAATTATGTAAATGTAAACAACTAAATCGCCTATTTTTTGTTGGAAACCAATTCCTTTGCCCTGTTGCTTCCATCCATTTCTTTTTTATCTTGAAGTAATATCAAGTAATCATAATTATACAGTCATATTTTTCATAGTAAAACTTCTGGGAACCTAAAATAAATGGTTTTTATATCAATTAACCATATTTATACAGTAAAATTACTTACTTAAAAAGAAAGGAAAAATGACCATTATTTTGGTCAGCCTTTCCTATACACCTTTTACAATTCAATATGGAGCAAAAAGTCATTTTTCTAGATGTCGATTGACGTCCCGAGGCAATAATAATGGTCGAACGCGGTCTAAATGAAGCCGCGCACAAAGCAGACCATTTAAGTGCTTTTTGACACAGGAAAGTACGCACGTGGTGCGTGGTCTAGTTAGATTCATGTCTGTGGGAATATCTTTACAATGGGAGGTCAGTCTAACCTGGATTTGTATAGGTTGATGTGTAGGTAGCCGTGTGTACAGCTAGCTGGCCAAGCATACTTCGCTCCGCCTTAAAATGGGTTACACTCAGGTCTACGTCCTGGAGTGGACGAATATGGGATGATGATGACGAAACGAAAAAAAGGTAACTGTCGTATGAATATCGTTGTCGAGGCGGCAACTATAACATATCTCAAGGTGCTTCAATAATGGGAAACTACCAGTTTATAATTAAAAAAAATATTTATTTATTTCTTCACCTTACAGCTATCATTACAGGATTTTTTTTTATGCCCTAATGCGATAGTGTAGTTTAAAAATATTTGAAAAATATGGTCTATTCGTTAACTTTAAAACAAATTATAAGCATTGCTATCTTTATGAATTCATTCAAAGTACAATGGAGTAAATCAATGTCACCAGCTACGAGTATGATGTTGAGAGTGCGGAATGCACGCGTCAGAGGCGCCTCACTCAAGAGGTTGGGACGAGCGCGGGGTACCACCAGCAGGCCGGGCTTCCGTCTTCGTCCTACGTACTTATCCGGCACACACAATCCCAACAACCCCAAAATATCCGCATTATGCACCATTCCTATTAGTACCCTGAATATGTACGATACGAGTGCGAGATCCCTCCTGACCCTCAGTTCGGTATATCCAACCATACCCAAAATAAATAAAGTGGGGTACATAAGCGGATAAAATGGGTATACACATATACAAAAGGTTATATTCGACCCGGTGATGTAAAATTGTTGGAATAAAATTGTATAATATTCGTATATTAATATAATTATTGATAATCTATAGTTCCATTAGACGAAGTTAAATTTCGATAATTTGATATTATACGAAAATGGTATCTTATCAAGGCATTTTAATAATGTGACGTTTTCAGAATAATTTGAGAATTTTGTAAATGTGGCATTGTGCGCCAAATCCCTAGCTTTAGGTATTCATAATAATCATGTATAAATGTCGTATTAATGCAGTACATCGTGTAAGGGCTCAGCGGGACGCCTAAGAGCAATAATATTTCATATTTTTTTTTCGAGTTAACTAGCAATGTGGGTCACATATTACTAGTAATCTTGTTAACACCTCGTGTTAAGCTTAATGCTTGTGTTACGAGTGGGTTTACGTCGGTAGTCCAATTGTGGGTTTCGAACCAGCAACCACAAGTCCGACGCCCTAGCCATTATGCTACCGCCGCTTCAAATGTTTGTAATACCTATGTGACTTGTTTCATTGTGTTTGTGATTAATTTATTAAAATCATTTTTTTATCTGCCTCATTAGTCTAGTGATTCTAAGCGCGACGCTACGCTAGAGGTCTAGGGTTCGATTCCCAGGTTGACCAGTGTTATTGGGTTTGTCTATGAAACTCTCAGTAGCAGTGCGGAGTCTGGATTTGTGATTTCTAATAATTTAACAAAGGTAACGTAGAATTATTCAAATGATGATTTGCCATGCTAATACCGAGAAAGTTAAGACTTTCGTTGAGTTCAAATGTATTATCTGATATCATAGTCTTGTTTCTATTTTTTCTAAAATTAATTCGATAAATCATAATTATTTAAATGCCGATGTACACAATTTCAGGTTTTATATTGTTTACGCCATTATAAAGGTGACGAGAAAATTAGAAATTTTATTTGGGATCTCATCGAACCTTGTGAAAATGGGGAAGTAACAATTTCTAGAAATCACAGTGGATTACATAATCCCGTGCCCCGCGGAAGAAATGCGAAAAAGAAAAACAGACCAAAAGATTTACCTAAGTCCAATGATCTTCAGAAATGGGAAGATTCAAATCATTGGAGTTCAACAGAAAAATATGACTGTGAATTATATTTGGAAAACAGTTACAAGAAGCATTTATTTAGACATGCCAATAAGTATGTATAGTCTCTGAAACTATTATATTCAGCGAAAAGTAATAATTACTGTCTTAACTCCTCTTGCTCTCTGAAGTTAGACCTTCGTTTGATGTATTATTTTGTGATTGTGCTTTTTTTTGGTAATTGCTTATGGTTCTAACTCACTTTTAATGTCTCAGGTAGCTCGGCTAGTTTCTGACTCAAACGGGTCAGCTGTCGAAGTTAAGCTGATAATTGCAACCTGGGGGCCTACCATAAACTCTTATAGCAGGTCAATTTTAGACGGAAAGTAAACTCGTGTTATTTTGTACCATGAGCACGTCAAATAACCGGCTAGCCAGTGGTCACATGTCTGATAACATTTCAGTGGTGGTCTGACCTGCAAATAGCTTTACCATCAACTCATGTTTGACATTTAAACTCTTGAAATTGAACCACCCTGCAGTCATATTTTGCAGCCGTGTATAAATAAGTAACTTAATTTCATTTCTTTTTTTTTTTTTCATTTCTTCATTTTCTAACAGAAAAGTCCAAAAAAAAATTTTTTTTTTCCATAATACACTATTGTGGCATGATGATTGAATAATATTATATTGATAATTGAATTGATTGAACTTTACACAGAATAACGGCTCATTCACACTGGGTCCGTCAACGACGATTCGTCAAAAAAGACTATACGTAATGATGGATGAACCTTCACAGAATATAGAATCGAGTTTTTTCACCATTCATCAAAATATCCGAATAGATGTTCACACTGAATTCGTGATTCAGACTTCAGTCTTGGACGAACTATCCAACACGATGGATGTGAATATGACTATCTTGTACCTATTACCTTGCACAGTCGTCCCGACCGATCCGTCATAACGATGCGTGATTTAAAACTGAAGGTTTTTGAAAAAAGACGATACGTCATTTAAGACGTATCCGTCATTTTTCACGATTCTGTAATAGTGTGAACACGGGCAATTAAAATGTATAGCCATCCATACAAATCAAAATAACGATTCGGGAAAAACACGATTCGTTAAAAATCACGAATCGTTTTTGACGGATTAGTGTGAATGAGCACTTAAAGTATAATATTTGCCGTTCGTTTTCGATGTGTGATGAAGATGAATTACCTGATTTCTTGAGTAAGATAGCGGTATAATTGATAAAGTAATTCCTAAAAAAATAAAAGAAAAATAAATACAAATCAAGCCACCTCCGTCCACGTCGGACATCTACGGAACATTGAACGAGCTAAGCTTAGGGCACTTTGGTTGTAGCCCATTGCAATGTTCTTGGAATTATTTAGAATTCCCACAATGTTTCCGATTGTTCATATGAAACTCTCTTGAAGACATAAAAGCTAAATTTGATATTCCCTTTACCACTCACGACAACGAACACGAGTCTGCTATAAAGAAACTACCTTCTTACGAGTGTTCAAAAAGCTTAATAAAAAAAAAACCACCACACCACTTGAACTTCTACATCACTTCTTAAATTGTCTGTGCTATATTATTTGATGCCTATTGCACTTAAAACTTTGTTCGAAAATAGCCCTTATTTAAGTTACTTGTATGCTCAGTGTTTTAAATATTGACAAGGGTCTTTAACATTTAAATCGTGATAAAGCAAACGTTTTGCAATCAAACGAAGTATCTGTAGAAGTCTCACGCTCATTAAAAACAGTATTTTTTAATAATCATCCTAGTTTTTAAAAACTGTAAAACCTATAAATAATGTGAAATAGTATTTTTAGAACGTTTTGGAACGTGATACATTGAAGGCAGTTTAATTTGTTCATGGTCCAAATAGGAAACCTGGCAGGTTAACCTGCTTGACCTGTCATGTACTTGGCAAATATTTTAAAAGCTTATGGTGGGCCTCGTGATCACTATAGCTCATATTGAACCCGGAACTAGTCAGTTTACCTTGAAAGTTGAACATCTAACCCAAAAGGGTTAGATTACAGGAGTGTATATGCAGTGTTACTAGATTTTTATGAAGATATTCTCATTAGTGGCTTTTAGTTTGAATGTGTTTATGATCTTGCCCTTAATATATACCAAAACATACCAATAAACTAAACATACGTTTTCAGACAATAAAACATAATTAACTTTCTGATTATTTTTAGAGTTTTACTCAGAGTACGAATGATGTATTATATCAAACATGAGGTTATTGGTGACTACGTGACACAAATAGAGAGTGGAGTTCATGCCAGGTAAAAAAATCCTTCCTCTTCCTTTGGATCATACGGTAAAGGCCAAACACGCATTACGTCAAACACTCAAAATGGACAAGATGATGTGTTTTCGCAAAAATGCCAAATACACTTTTTGACAAACTCGCTTATTGTCAAGAAATCAAATGTCAAACTCGATAATGGTAATTAAAAGTAAAATCTTATTTGTGCATTCCACCGCTTATTCCCACCCAATCCCATTGTTGTCGTTTCCACTGGTGACAAATGGGAATTATATTTCTCTTTTATTGCCAGTGGTGATAAATGGGAAAAACATTGTGCTAGTCGTTGCCAGTGGGGATTAAATAAATTTGATTTTTTTACATTTTTCAAAAATAAATATGGACATAAATACGGACTGCCTCGTTAGTCTAGTGGTCCCAAGCGCGACTGCTACGCTAGAGGTCCTGGGTTCGATTCTCAGGTCGAGCAAAGTGTTATTGGGTTTTTCTATGAAATTCCCAGTAGCAGCTCGGAGTCTGGATTTGTGCCCGGTTAATGGCAATAGGCTCGCCCCCAATTACATGGGACCTAAACATACCGGCGAAATGTGGGTGTACATTAGTACACCTCTGCCTAACCCTTCGGGGAATACAGGCGTGATGGTATGTTAAATATGGACATGTTATACCTATACGAACGGTTTGTTAAATTATTGTGTGATTATGTGGTTTCAATATAATATATCTTGATTTGATTCATAATGGCTTTTTCATTCTTCATTAACTTTACATGTTAGTGTTTGACTTTGGCTTTATGCGTGTTTGACATAATGTGGGTTGTCTTTGTGCGTGTTTGACATAATGTGGGTTGTCTTTGTGCGTGTTTGACCTTCACCGTATGATTCTTTATTTTTATAATCTGTGGTCAACTGTCGTCTGTCCGAACTTAAATATTATATCATGTCGTTTTTCTTTCTTTGTGACTGTTTGCCTTCTATTCGAGCCATAAAATTCATCTATATAATAAAAATGAATCACTAAATGTGTTACTAAGAGCGAAACTTAAGAATGGCTGAACCAATTTGGCTGATTTCTTTTTATTGTGTTTGATGAAGTCTGAGGAAGGTAGAGAGAAAAATACGAAGAAATCCGAAAAAACAAAAATTTTCTTCTCCCGTACAAACCAGTCTGTCCCTAGGTGTCAATCATTTGACGTCAATCAAACCAAAACAAAGGCGCGTTAGGATTATCTTTGGTATGCCTTCAAGTTGATTAGAGGTTGCATGTCATTTCTATTGTACGTGTCATCATTACTTCCTCGGTGCGTAGCATTTTCTTGTTTGTCATTTTGTTTTAGAGAAATAGGGCAGAACAAGGTCTGCCAGGACAGCTAGTATTAAAAAAAAAATATCGATTTCTACAGACAATATCCTGTAATAGATGTAGTATTTTAAGTACTAATCTGAGGAAAATGTATTTTATGAACATTCTTTCGAATTTGACTTTAAATATCCTTTTAAAAGAGGCAGCTGCATTGTATAATCTTAATTATTGTGATTTTTCAGTTCCTTAGGTATGCGTGTTCCACGTGGTGTCGACAGTACGCCACCGCGCCTGTGGTGGGATAGTGAATGTGATGTGTCCCTGCTAGTTGGTACATACGTCCATGGTTACGAAAACTATTTGGCTATGCGTACGGACCCACATCTTTGCTTTGTAGACAAACTGGGTCCTCCGGATGATGCTGAATGTACAGATATTAAGTAAGTATATCCGAAGTACTTTAGCAAATAGACTTGCAATTTATTGAAGACTAGCTGTGCCCCGCGGGTGTTTTGCTGTTGTATTTCCTAAACCTGTGGAAAATTTCTTAAATTGAAATATACAGTTGCATCACGGATTTCTATCTATATATCAATTTCTAAGGCATCTTTGTTACATTTCATAACTACTTAATTCATGATCAAGTTTTTATTTGTTGTATGTTATACCATAGTCTCTCTAATCTAAGAAGTACCGTTTGACGTTTCATACTTTTCAGGCCGAAATAACTTTGCATAGGCGTAACACACAATTTCAATAAACTTAATCGTAAAACCATGGAATTATGAAGCTATTTTTATTTTATCAAAATATGTACAATTCATAATCACTAAATTTAAATTCAAATCCTTCAAGGCTAAATCACCAACATATACAATAGATAGCTTTTTTTCTAGACTTGATTTCAAAGTCATGTAGTCAGGTCCTTTAACGTAGTGTAGCGACTCATCGAATCACACATAATCGGTAAAAGATTCCGAATAATCGAATTTACTGATAACGAGCCGTTTTCAATCCAGCCATGTTTTTTGCTGGCATCTAATTAAATAAGCATAAATCTCTGAACGAAATTAACATTAATGAAAATATTAATGTATAATTCCATACGCTAGTTTTTAACAAAATACTTAATGAAAATAAATTATTTAGTCAAATTAAAATAATGTCACCTCCGCATAAATTAACTCCACACATTTTACTGGACCCAACCAGGGTCTAGCGTGTATATAAAATTCCGTAAAACTGTGATCAATTAGTAAATACAAATAAAAGAAATCGATATCAATTAAGAATCGGATATTATAGGAACCAATGTCTTTGACCCCATCCCTATTTTTCAATCTGCCAAACGGTACCTATTAGATTAGATGGACTATAATGTATGTGATAATTATACGTAATGTATTTGTAACAGAAGTGAAGAAAGAAAGGTGAGAGGTAGTGTGGTAGGAGATGAAGATTGTACAGATGATGTGTCTAGTGGGGCTGGTGCAACCTCCCCTGCAGCCTCTCCTCGACCTGATGACGAAAGTACACAAAGTAGCAGTGGTGGACATTTATGGCCCTCCATGCAAGATTTAAATACTAGACTTCGAAGACTGATCACTGCTTATCAAAGAAACTACAAACGCGAGGAACTTAAAATGCAACAAAGAGCTAAGGTGCGCAATATTAAAGCATAATACATGTTGGTCCTTTTTTAGAATCATTTTATTTATTAAATTCTCGTGTCTCAATGTTAGTTACCATACTCCTCCGAAACGGCTTGACCAATTTTTATGAAATGTTATATGCATGTTCAGTAGGTCCGAGAATCGGCTACTATCTATTTTTCATACCCCTAAGTGATAAACGTATACACCACGCGGGCGAAGCCGCGGGCGGACAGCTAGTACTATATATAAGTCTTGTTTGACTGCCTCATTAGTCCCAGGTCGAGCAAAGAGTTATTTGGTTTTTCTATTAAATTGTCAGTAGCAGCTCGGAGTCTGGATTTCTGCCCGGTTATTGGCAATAGGCTCGCCTATTACATGGGACCTAAACATACCGGCGAAGTGAGGGTGTACATAAGTTAAATTCTGCTTAATCCTTCAGGGAACACAGGCTTGATGGTTTGTTATTGTTTCTTACATACAGACACTTTTACCCACATCGTTCGTCATCGAATATCGTTTTAAGAGAAGTTTATTATTCATAATAAAATTGTGTCACTAGTATGGCATAGAGTTAAGTGATTTTGTAGTTTTGTTTAAAAAAACATTATTAATTCAATTAGGTACACGTTGTATAAACAGAACATTAAAATAATTGAAAATTAGGTTCGTTATCGTATTATTTTTACACATGTATGGATAAGATTACTAAGTAAGAATTTCATTCAGAAGATCGAACGACGAGAGCGGATGGATCAGTTAGCCAGAGATGAGGTGTCGCAGTGGCGTTGGACTCGTGCTGACGAAGAGGCTTTCCGCCGCACTGTAGCGTCCTACGGAGTAGAATTTGATCCGACTACTAAAAGTCTCCGTTGGAGTCGTTTTAGAACATTAGCACGATTAGACAACAAAAGCGATGATGCTTTAACCGATTACCTAAAGGCGTTTATGGCCATGTGCAAACGACAATGTGGACTATCTGTTGGAGAAGCGGAGTTACCTACGAGGGCAGACTTAAAAGCCGAACCGATAGGTGAAGAAAGAGCTATTGCTACTCTTGAAAGGTAAGTTTTTTTGGTTATTTTTAGTAGTCCGAAAACCGATTTCCACTGATGACAATTTTCAGATCTAATAACTAGATAAGATTAAAATTGAAAATCACCTTATAAGGAGCAGCACCACCTAACTATCCGTTTGACAAAAAACGAGGCAGACAACACAGTGACGTCAGACATTTTTTAAAGACTAGCAGATTTTCTCCATGCTAGACTTTAAAAAAAGAACCATTTTACTCGTCCTTGCGTTGGTAATACTAGTGGTCAAAAATAGAGGTACGCTTTGCTTTAAATCATTTTTTTTTGGATCGCGATGAACTCACTTAATAAGTTACACCTGTGAACTACGTTTCAGATTAGGTCGTCTGTTCTTAAATGAGGGTCTTCATCATTTTCAACCTAATGTAAATCATCAATCTATTACATACATTACCATTACCATTACTGCTGGCCACGGGTCTCCTCTTAGTACGAGAGGCCGGCAGACTTAGGTCAATTATAGTCCATCTAAAATAATAAGTACCCTTTGACGTTTCATACTTTTCAAGCAGAAATAACTTTGCATAGGCGTAGCTCACACCATTTCAGTAACTTTTGCCGTAAAACCATACAATTATGAAGCTATTTTTATTTTATCACAAGATGTACAATGTTAATCACTAAATTTAAATTCAAATCCTTCAAACAAGGCTAAATAATCACTTTATACAAAAGATAGATTTTTTTATAGACTTCATTTCAATGTCATGTAGTCAGGTCCTTTAACGTAGTGTTGCTACTCTTTAAATTCACTTGTGAACACATAATCGGTAAAAGATTATGAAATAATCGAATTAATTGATAACGAGCCGTTTTCAATCCAGCCGTGTTTTTTGGTGGCTTACCGAAAACCGAGTTACGAGTGCATATTTCACGATAAATATTCCGCAAAGGTTGCCTGTCGGGAGTAAATAATAATAGTGTGTCCTGAACGATACTTATACACATAGGCCGCGTTCCACTTGGCGATAACAATGATCAAAACGCTCCTTTAGCCGTTCCACGGCCGTTGTGGTCGCGGCGAAAACGTCACTCATGACGTCATGACTTACGCCCACGCGACGCCCCCAACGACCCATCTCAAAAGGTGGGTCGAAGTGATCGTTGAGTTTAGGGTTTACGACAGTAACGCTCACAAGCAAGTGGAACGGGAAAAACTTCGGTCGTGAGCGTGATCGTTGTGATCGCCAAGTGGAACGCGGCTATAGATAAACATGTATGACTTGTCATTTCTGACAGATGATTCTTTGGTAGGCTTTTTTTGGGTTGCCATGTCCAAACTAAATAATTATGTATGTACTAACCTTAATTAGTTTATTATTTTTCTCTTAAATGGAGGGCTTTAAAAATATTATTTCAGTGGTTCCAAGTTCCGTATTTTTGTCGCTTTCATTTAAGTGCAGTTTGATGCTGGTTAAATTGGTTTAGTCTCGAAACATTCAAGTTGCAAAATAACAACATGGTTGAAAAACGTTCATATCTCATAAAACCCAAATCTCGAACACTCCAAGTCGCAAAATAACTACATCTCAAAAAGTCCAAGTAACAAAATAATCAAATCTCAAAACATCCATGTCTCATAATATTAATTTTTTTGTTTAAGTGGATATTTAGGGAAGTGTGATATTAGGTATTTTTTAAATTACTTATATAAAAAGCAAGCTAGCATTTCTATTTTTCACCCCGACGCAAAAGCGCCGAAGTGTTATAGGTATCACGTCAATCTGTACTGCCATGTACCTAGAATGTGTTATAGCCGAATCTACAACTAATACAAAAATTTAATATTATGAAACATGGATGTTTTGAGACTATTTTGCTGCTTGGACTTTTTGAGATATAGTTATTTTGCAACTTGGAGATTTTGAGATATGAGATATTAATGTTTTGCAACCACATGTTATTTTGATACTTGAATGTTTTGAGACGTTAAAAGGTTAAATTTCTCTTAGAATAAAAAACCAACGGCCATACAATAAATGGACATCTCCTTTGTCAAGTGAGAGTCTTGCTTGCTAAATAATTAGTAGATTTTGGTTAAAATAGACGATTCGGCCAAAATTAACAATTGAAAGTGTGTAAAGATAGATTGTATCGTCCATAGAAATAAATACCTGGAGGCAACCTGAATTATACAATTTGGTATTCCATGGTGACTATCACCCGTTAACACTAGGTTTGAACATAAGATAGTGATACTTATATTGTAGACAGACACCCTGTGTAATTGCACTATTGATATCGGATGTCTGCGGGGTTTGAGTGACGGCAGTCGTAGTATATTCATGTTTTTAAGACTTCTCTTAGTGAATCGCGAGGGTCCATATTGTAGATGGTATCCTGCGACCCGGTTCTAACCTCTAAAATGTAACACATCTTAATTTATTAATGCAGCATCTATATGCTCTGCATATAGATGCTGCATTGCAGTCTGCTTAATCTCTATATTGTAGATGGTATCCTGCGACCCTGTTCTAACCTCTAAAATGTCATGTTAATTTATCAATGCACCATGAAAAAAGATTACTTTTTTAAAACTATTATTGGCTTAACTTACTATTATAAGTTGATAAACTAAGGAATATTAAAATAAAAGAATATATATATCCAAATAGGATCGATCTTTTACGAGTATTACGTGAAGAAGTCGCTCCACATCCTGCACTAGATACTCGACTGGCCTTATGCGAGCGGTCGCCGGACACGCCGCCGTGGTGGCAGCCAGCTCGACACGACAAACTGTTAGTCCTAGGTGTGTGCAAGTAAGTGTTATTTCCATTTTCATTTTACTTAAATTCATTACGTTATAGTAAATGCGACCATAGCATTCTAATAATATATATTTATTATAAATCTTGCCCGCGATTTCAGTCGCATTCCAAAAGTAGTAAAGACGAAGGTAGCCTATGTCCTTTTCCAGGATACGTAAACTTTGTAACAAACATATAAGTCTAGCAGTCCTAAGTGCAACTGCTATGCTAGAGGCCTTAGGTTCCATTCCCAGGTCGAGCAGTATTATTGGGTTTTTCTATGAAATCTCAGTAGAAGCTCGGACTTTAGATATACAATGTCGCCAGTGGGCATGTGACCGCCCGTAATTTTTTGAATATTCATGAAAAAAGAACGAAAATAAACTTTTTTGTTGATTTGGTTTCCATTTTTGGACAATCTCCGAACTTCGTAGGTCAATTTGGATTCTGTTTATTATTTCTAAAAGCTTAAGATTATTTTGACAGATTTTTAATAAAAAATATGGACTATGAAAAAAAAACCGGAGTTGAAGTAATTTTTTTGGTAAAAAATTGTGTATTTATTTAATAAAAACTAGTGTATGTCCATAAATTGTCCAGATGGGGTGACTTTTTTAATCATTATTTGTAATCTACTACATAACAGCTACAAATTCACAGAACATTACTAATACCTATCTCTTAAAAAAAACCAGCAAACAACTTGTTGAACTGCTACTATTCAAATAAAAAGAGTCGCTCAGGTAGGAACAGTTCCGGTTCCTAGAAACAGCTTTTCCACGTTCGCGCCCTTTTCGGCTAGCAATACTTCATTCAGTTGCTTGATTACTGATCCGGTGACGCTACTTGTTTCGTGATTTGTGCACCACTTTTGTGAGGACAGTTTTTTTAAGTAAACTTAACTACTCGGATCATTACACTGGTACGATTGCGAGATCTACCACCGTCTCATGTGGCTAACATGCATTTTATTTACGGTGTTTGTAATGGAAATGCACGCGCTGCTGTCGTAGAGTACAGACGTCGTTATCCAAGTAGACCAGTACTTGGGTACCGATCCTTTATTGCCGTACATCGTCGTTTTTGCGAAAGAGGATTATTTCATCAACGAAATGAGCGTAGCGTGATTGTTGATGTAGATGTGGAAGAGGACGTATTACGATTAGTGCGCGCTAACCCTATGCTAAGTATTCGTCTTCTATCGATAAGAGTGGGTATACCAAGAACAAGTGTTTGGAGAATTTTGAATCAAATCAAATGTACTTATTTGCTAAAATATGGTAGGCTTCACGCATACGCATGTATGCGTGAAGATAGAAGGCCTGCATCCTTATCATTTCCAACGTGCATAACATTTGGGAAATGTCGATTACGGTGCGAGATGCTGCCAATGAAATGCTGCTAAACTTTTCGTTTAACACTCGTTTTTTTATTTTTTAGTAAAGATCTGTCTATTGCTTGTTTGTTTTTAATTCCATTATCATTCTCATTATTACTTTAACCTTTTAGTACTCACTACTAAGAGCGGGGACATTCAATTGACTTTCACATTTTATTTTTCTAAATTTGAATCTTAGGGTTTTACCTCGGATTTACTTAAAGTTAGGTATGAATAATGTTCTGTGAATTTGTAGCTGTTATGTAGTAGATTACAAATGATGATTAAAAAAGTCACCATATGGGGACAATTTATGGATATGCACTAGTTTTTTTTTTATAAATACACAATTTTTTACTAAAAAAGTACTTCAACTCCGGTTTTTTTTCATAGTCCATATTTTTTATTAAAAATGTTAATTAATCTGTCAAAATAACTCGTAATAGTATAGGATCCCGCCATTATTTGATGAAACGTATTTAATATTTAATTTTATGTCAATAAATATATTGCATATGGGTTGCTTAGCAAATTTCAGTCCAGGATATGATTAAATAATAATTAAACAAAATTTTTTTTTTATAATTTCACCGGTTTGATTATTAAACAAATTCTGAAGTTGGAAGTCAATTTTAGTTTTGATTTCAGAGAAATCCCTTAAGATTTACTTTTTTGTAATGATTGTTTTATATGGTACGATACGAACTTTGTCACGCCATCCTGACGTCAGGATGGCTTGACAAAAAAATATGTGTTTTATATACCTTCGCGTGAGGTACTATTTATCTAAGCATAGGTACTATTTAGTACAGTTTAGGTACAGTTTTTTGGTATACATTTCGTGAAGATTCAGATCACTTAAAAATTTTGTCAATTGATCCTGACACTACGAAAATTCGACAACCGGAATTCTGGAAAGATTTTTCCCTGGCAACACTATACCACCGTGTTCATAATGAAATAATCTACATTTTCATATAATTTTTATTCAACAATCAGACCGGTGCAAAATGTTGAGTTACCTGTTCATACCTGGCTACCCGAGAGTTGTCACCGGAAAAGAATAGGCAACCTGGCAATTTTTTTTAAATTATTATTTAATTATATCCTGGACTGAAATTTGCTAGGCAACCCATATGCAATATATTTATTGACATATTAAATTAAATATTAAATAAGTTTCATCAAATAAGCATCTCGGTGAAGGTCGTTGTATGGCGGGATACAGTTTCTTTTGCATTCATAGTATCATTAAGGCTTTGATGAAGACAAATACTCATCTAATTTAAGGCCGATCGTCAATAATGCCAGCCCTAGGTGTTGTGGCGCGTATCTTGCGGTGGCGGCAAATTGTATGGTCTTCAGGTGGTCTCATTCAAATTTGGTGTAGATGAGATCCCAAAAAATTTAAATACAATAACTTTTAACAAAAAAAGTAAAGTCGCCTTAAAATCTAGCTGGTGAAAACCAAATGTACACTCAAATTAAAGCCACCGACTTCCGAAACTATTTAGATATAAAATTATTTTTAGTATGCGGAATGATACAGTTGAATGACGGATCTCCTTTTTTGAAGTCTGTTAAATATTCAGTATTCATGAAATCAAAGTCATTATGTTTTCAAATGAAAAAGTGGGTATGTCGTACATGAATTAGTGTATCTTTGATACTGTGAAGATTGTTGTCACGTATCAGAATTTTTTGGTACGATCGTAACTTTTTCTAACAGAATTATTACTTTACAGACATGGCTTAGGTGATACCTACAACAAGCTGTTCTGTGATCCTAAAATGCCATTTGCTGATTGCGCTAGCAAGTGGTATGCGAGTAATAAATGCGGGACGAGAAGCGAATCGCAGAAGGCATTTTCCGATGAGGAAGATATGGCTGAACCAGAAGACGCCGAAGGCGAAACACGTATATCGCTTCGACGAAGCAAGAGAACTTCGAACGCATGTGACCGCTCAGTCGAAGACGACACGGATGCACTCTCTGAACTAGAAACTCTGGCTAAACTTGGCCGGATCGAAGAGACGCTACCCCCAGAACGTTGGTTTTCAGAGCGGGCGCTCGAGACGCGCCTACATCACATCGCGCACGCTGTGCAGAATCGCGAGTGGCCTGCGGCCGTCAAGCCCGATGCGCGCGATGCACCCGAGGTGCTCGACGATCGCAAGCAAGGGCCAAAACGGCACATAGCTATCGACGTAGAGACCGACCGCGCCAAGCTTCACGCACTGCTGTCGTCGCCGCAGGCTGCGCACACGGGCGGCG